>OX465275.1:83043491-83583850 GCA_949987645.1 Tachina grossa
TTATATTATATTATATTATATTATATTATATTATATTATATTATATTATATTATATTATATTATATTATATTATATTATATTATATTATATTATATTATATTATATTATATTATATTATATTATATTATATTATATTATATTATATTATATTATATTATATTATATTATATTATATTATATTATATTATATTATATTATATTATATTATATTATATTATATTATATTATATTATATTATATTATATTATATTATATTATATTATATTATATTATATTATATTATATTATATTATATTATATTATATTATATTATATTATATTATATTATATTATATTATATTATATTATATTATATTATATTATATTATATTATATTATATTATATTATATTATATTATATTATATTATATTATATTATATTATATTATATTATATTATATTATATTATATTATATTATATTATATTATATTATATTATATTATATTATATTATATTATATTATATTATATTATATTATATTATATTATATTATATTATATTATATTATATTATATTATATTATATTATATTATATTATATTATATTATATTATATTATATTATATTATATTATATTATATTATATTATATTATATTATATTATATTATATTATATTATATTATATTATATTATATTATATTATATTATATTATATTATATTATATTATATTATATTATATTATATTATATTATATTATATTATATTATATTATATTATATTATATTATATTATATTATATTATATTATATTATATTATATTATATTATATTATATTATATTATATTATATTATATTATATTATATTATATTATATTATATTATATTATATTATATTATATTATATTATATTATATTATATTATATTATATTATATTATATTATATTATATTATATTATATTATATTATATTATATTATATTATATTATATTATATTATATTATATTATATTATATTATATTATATTATATTATATTATATTATATTATATTATATTATATTATATTATATTATATTATATTATATTATATTATATTATATTATATTATATTATATTATATTATATTATATTATATTATATTATATTATATTATATTATATTATATTATATTATATTATATTATATTATATTATATTATATTATATTATATTATATTATATTATATTATATTATATTATATTATATTATATTATATTATATTATATTATATTATATTATATTATATTATATTATATTATATTATATTATATTATATTATATTATATTATATTATATTATATTATATTATATTATATTATATTATATTATATTATATTATATTATATTATATTATATTATATTATATTATATTATATTATATTATATTATATTATATTATATTATATTATATTATATTATATTATATTATATTATATTATATTATATTATATTATATTATATTATATTATATTATATTATATTATATTATATTATATTATATTATATTATATTATATTATATTATATTATATTATATTATATTATATTATATTATATTATATTATATTATATTATATTATATTATATTATATTATATTATATTATATTGTATTATATTATATTATATTATATTGTATTATATTATATTATATTATATTATATTATATTATATTATATTATATTATATTATATTATATTATATTATATTATATTATATTATATTATATTATATTATATTATATTATATTATATTATATTATATTATATTATATTATATTATATTATATTATATTATATTATATTATATTATATTATATTATATTATATTATATTATATTATATTATATTATATTATATTATATTATATTATATTACACACATACAGATTTTGTACTCAACAACAGCTGATTCAGAATAGAACACACGTAGAAACTAATTCCGCCTTTACTTTCCCGGCGAAAACTAGCAACGAGAGAGTAAAGCAGAAATTTACAAGAGTACATGAAGGCTTTAGTCCTGTCAAGACTTGCAATTTATAATATATTATAGAATTTCCTAATGTGGAAAGCAGAATTTTAAAAAATTGCAGCAACAAAAATTGGACGAGGACTTACTTGTAAAAACTTGCAAGAAAATTTTATTCATAACAGAACAATGGATGGAAATCATGATTTCTGATGTACATATTTTGTTTGATAGTATTTTGAATTGCAATTTTTTAGGCATTTATATTTTATATGAAAATATACGCATATACGTTTTTTAACAGAGAAATGCATATTTTTGAGTTCCCTTTTATGACCAAATTTGGTTTACAGCCGCCGCCGATGATTTTTTATGAGCCAGCCGTCGTCGACAAAATCGCTCGGCGCAGGTCTCTGCTGACAACCCTATAGAAAAGCAAGTTTATAAATTTTTTGGCGGCGGCTGTAGGTATTAAATTCTTCAGCGGCGATGGTTTAGCCGTTCACGCAGGGTTTTTATCTGCTCGCCAAAAGTGATGCTTCGGCGCAGACAAAGAAAGACTTACACGCAAGAACATAAATGAAAATCATTTTTCAAATTACTAGTGATTTTAAGAGTAATAATGGTCATGCAGACATTTGTTCACCCTTTTTTTGAAATTTTCTGTTGTATAGAGCATCAAATATCATTTATAAAAGAAATTTGTCGTATATGATTTTAAAAACGTTTACAGGACCATTATTACTTTTACTTACTAGTGATTTGAGAAATGTGATTTTCATAGCGCGTATGTTTCGTTTTTGTTATACTTATAGTTTCTTACACATAGCTTTTAAAAAAAGAATTTTGTTTCGCCAAAATACAAGGCGAATTCACATAAGGTGATCTTAATTCGCCAGCTGACATAAATTTCCTGATGTCAAATGAACCAAAACGTTAAGAAATATTTTGACAGCAGGAAATTTTACACTAACAAATATACAAGGCGAATACGCAGAGTTGAAAATCAAGACCACCTTATATCAATTCGCCTTGGCCAAAATCCTTCATCTACTTATGTGTACATATGTATTCATATGTTTTAATATTGAAATAAGCTAGATCAGAAATGGAACTTGACATCATAAAAAAATAAAGGTTTTGTATAATATTTAAAACATTTATTATTTGACATATTGGGTGGTATGAATAATAACAAGTATTTGCTTTATCTTATTTTAATAGAAATTTATTTCATATGGTTTCTTGTTTGCTGCTTAGAATATAATTATACATTGGCAAATATACAGAAAGCATAACCAAAGTCGAAATAAATAGATCAGAGAATTAAAAATAATTCTTAAAAAGTTATAGTTTTTGTTCAAAATTCATAACTAGCGCAGCAACACCTTTGAGCTGGTAAACGAAATGCAACCTTGCATTTTGGTATATAGAGAACATAAAATGTCGATATTTTGAACGATTAATTCTGTAATTAATTGAAAAGCTTAGAGAAATTTCATACTATGCCATTTTAGCTTGCCTTGTATTGACAATTTTCTTTTGAGCCCCCTAGGAAAAGTCATTCAGATTTACATGAATCCTTTTTTGTTCATGCCTTTTTGGCATTTATGTATAATCTTAATGCTGAGAGTACGAAAAAGGAAAAATAAAAATAGGAGATATATCATGAATCCTCTCGAATTTTCATTTCGTGCCTTTATTTGTTATTTGTTGTTAATAGTCTGTGTATAGATCAATTCAAATAATGTTCTATAAAAATAAAGTTATTCAATAGAATTTTCTTGACCAGAAACACATCTTTATTTTTATTGTCTTGTATGCAATCTGCCTGGATGCATGAACATGTCGCAAAGTCTGTACCTAACATTATCACCATTAATGGTGGGTATACAATTTTCAAAGTGTTTATGGAACACGTTTATATAAAATGTTGCATATTTTGAAACAGACACTGCAATGCAACCTATAAGCCAAGGCATATCAAACAGGTACATGGATCAGGCAAATTGCTCTTCCGCTGAATTTTTGTTTACGCGTTAATAACGAAGAATTCATTTGAAAATTACATTTGTGCCTTGTTTGATGCGTAAAATTTTTTGACAAATACTTTGTAAAACTATGTGAAAAGCACAGAGTTGTGTCTAATGCGTGTACCTGTATTTAATGTGACTTGCTATAAGATTTACAAAATCAAACTTTTTAAATTGAAAACTAAATTGCTTTTGAATTCACCTTTCCATTTATATGGCAATTTAATTTCCAACTATATCTTGTCACAGCACACACTGATTGAAGCTATAAATGTGATT
Source organism: Tachina grossa (assembly GCA_949987645.1). NCBI lineage: Eukaryota > Metazoa > Arthropoda > Insecta > Diptera > Tachinidae > Tachina > Tachina grossa. The sequence goes on from OX465275.1 coordinate 83,047,788, forward strand.
TTTATCCTTGGCAGTGTCATTTAAAATATGAAATTGATTATCAATTTGTGTCACAGTTTTCAATTTCAAGGAATTTTGACACAGTATGTGTGATGAAATTGAAACCGATTTATTGAACGTGGAGTTGCAGCGTTAAAACACTGAAATTTTTGAAACTTCGTATGCAACTTTGATGGCAGCCATAAACAAGACTATACGCTATGCGAACGACAATCTGCATGCTTGCAAGAACATGTCGCAAAGTCTATGCCTACCATAATGGTATCGGCGTTCGGCACACATATGTATATGCATACATATTTTATGGACAGTCGTGAAGCAGCTCTGGGCGAGTCAACATCACGCGTCGTTGGCAATTATTTCTTAAATGCAACCAGGGGGTCGATTCTGGTTCTGTGATAATGTGAAATGAAAACTTTTTTCATCTTATCATAGTGTTTCTGTTTCTAGTTCAGTGAAAAAATAAAAACCAAATTGAAATGATTTCATATGACAAAAACAATCGGAATGAAACAAAGCGTTTTCACAGTTACACATCATTACTGATTCTCGTTTTATGAAAAAGTGTAAACAAATGTCAAAACCTTTTCATATGAAAAGTTTTTTCACACACACAATTCATAAGTGAAAAAGCATGGAAACCCATGAAAAACGCATACAAATACTACTTCTACACTTTTAAAATATTTAGTTCACTTATCCTCATCCGTAATTTCGTCTGATAGGTCCATTAAAACATTTTATCCAGACATTTTCTATTTTTATTCATGTTCATATTTGCATAATTTGGCAATTGATAAGAACCCGAGGGAGGCATAAGTTAAGTTATTATCGGCGGCAAAAATATAATTTGGCGCCGAGTGAAAGTTAACTTGAAATGTTATTTATAATAGTTTTTATTATGAAATTTTATAGTAATTAATATATCAAAATGCCATACCACACAAAAATTAATATGTTTTCTTGAAAAAAGTTTCAAACTCCAATTGCGAAAGAAAATATGTAGCTTTCTAGTACTGAAAAGAGAAATCAATGTAACATTTAAGAAATTTATTATTCGGTGTAGAAAAATAAAATAGATTCAAATAGAATATAAATTATTTGCTGGGTTTCTTGTATTAGTCTCAAAGCCTACTACGCTAATTTTTCTTTTGTGATTTTCTAAAATATTATTTGTGAATTCTCAAATATTCTTGAAAGTCTGTGCATAAGATAAGCGCTTTGTGACCATTCAAAATGTGTGGTTGAAGTCTACTGATGATTTGTTACAGCAACAATGAAATATATAGACAACGCTCAACCACCAGCAAATAAATTTCAAATTAAAATAAACTTCTGACAATATGTCGAATAATAAATTTCTTAAATGTTAAATTTAGATTTTATTTTTCATTTTGCCTTATAATTACTTTTATTGTTGTCCAATGGATTTCTAATTGTATAAAGGTGTAGAAAAATAAAATAGATTGAAATCGAATATAAATTATTTGCTGGGTTTTTTGTATTAGTTTCAAAGCCTACTACGCTTATTTTTCTTTTGTGATTTTCAAAAATATTATTATTTGTGAATTCTCAAATAGTTCTTGAAAGTCTGTGCATAAGATAAGAGGTTTGTGACCATTCAAAATGTGTGGTTGAAGTCTACTGATGATTTGTTACAGCAACAATGAAATATATAGACAACGCTGAACCACCAGCAAATAAATTTCAAATTAAAATAAACTTCTGACAATATGTCGAATAATAAATTTCTTAAATGTTAAATTTAGATTTTATTTTTCATTTTGCCTTATGATTACTTTTATTGTTATCCAATGGATTTCTAATTGTATAAAGGTGTAGAAAAATAAAATAGATTGAAATCGAATATAAATTATTTGCTGGGTTTTTTGTATTAGTTTCAAAGCCTACTACGCTTATTTTTCTTTTGTGATTTTCAAAAATATTATTATTTGTGAATTCTCAAATAGTTCTTGAAAGTCTGTGCATAAGATAAGAGGTTTGTGACTATTCAAAATGTGTGGTTGAAGTCTACTGATGATTTGTTACAGCAACAATGAAATATATAGACAACGCTGAACCACCAGCAAATAAATTTCAAATTAAAAGAAATCAATGTAACAATTCCAAAGTCTTTAAAAACAGTTTTTATTTGTGAAGCACTATGAGGAACTTTGTAGAACAATATGTCAATTTCTACATGAAAAATATGTGTATTTACATAAATGTGTACATATGTACGTATGCTAATTTGTGGGTGTTGGTACATTCATATGTACATAGGTATGTTTAAATCTTCGTATGCACATTCTTAAAAAAATAGGTAAAAAAAACGCATTTTGTTTAGCTTGTTTATCCTTTTTTTGAAATCCTGGTTTATGCTGGTATTTTACACTTTCCTCTACCTGCCAGAAACATGCACACTAGAATAAAGTACATAACATATATATGTATGCATGTTCATGAGTATGCATGAAAAAAAGCAAAGCAACTGTGTTGTTTGAACTTAACTTTTCCTCATGTATTTATTTAAATTACGTATGTACGTATGTACATTGTACATATGTGTATAGTTGCAAAAACAATTACTATTTCTTATTATTTATATATTTGTTTTTTAATAAATAAATCAGACTCAAAACATAAGCCAGATTATATACTTCAATCATAAATATAAGCAGCGGCAGCGGCTCAAGCAATAACAAAAAATTACATGCGGCTTAGCCTTGGATCATAACTGCGAAACTTAGATCTCTGCTTTTGACAATTAAAGTTAAATAACATGAATACAAACTTTTCAGAGCTACACTGGAATGAAACATTTTTTCATTACTTGAACCAGTATCGCAATCTGTGAAACTGTGAAAAGACGGTGTGAAAAGTTGCTATGAAAACGAAAATGAAACGTTTTTTTTCACTTCACATTATCACAGAACCAGAATCGACCCCCAGGCCACTGTTGTTTATTGGCCTTCGAGAGTTTTGCGTCTCATTCGCACTTGTTAATGGTTACCGCAACTAACTCTATCGCTTACAGTTAGTTTTTTGTGGAAATTTCCATTATCAAGTGCAAACGTTTTTAATAAGATTAACTGGTGGAGACCATAAAAAACTCTAGGAGTGAATCTTGGAAACTCCTACTTCCTATACGAAGGTATAGGTCGTTCGCAGCAACCGAAGAAAGCTTCTACACGTGGGATAGCCTGGCTTTTTGGCTACGTGCTTTTGCCATTTTTGTTCCATTTTGTTCCATTTGGAACACAGAATACAACATATTTTATGGATGTGAGGCCAGGATTGCAAAGAAGTGGTGTAGCGACTTTTATGTTGTACCATTTCAATCGGGTTTGATCGAGCTTTTATGGTTCTCTTTTTTACTGTTATTCGAAACTATAGAAAATTCTTTCGAATTTACATGTTGTATACAAGTTCAAAAAACATATTTTTAAAATCACTAGTGATTTTAAAAGTATCAATGGTCCTGTAGACGTTTTTAAAATCACATACGATAAATTTTTTTTAGAAATGATATTTAATGCTCTATACAATAGAAAAATTAAAAAAAAGCGAGCAAATATCTGCATGCCTATGTTGATGACGACAACTGGAATAAGGGTGAATGTTCCTTGGATTATTCCAACCACAGGGGATACATTTCAACACATTTTGCCATCTTGGAAATTAGTTCTTTGCTTACGATTGAGTTACACAACCAAGATTTCCTTTCAACTGTTTTACACATACACTGTGCTATAACAAATATGTCAGCCTTTTGTGTTAGACAACTATGTCTTGATAAAACAACTCAATTGTCATTTTGATATTGACGTATAGTAATAATATCCAACTTGAGTTTAACACGATCAATTTTTGCCTTTCATATTTCAATACACTCACACTTTTTCACTAAAACATTTACGGTCTAAGTCATAAAAAATATTTTAGGTTTATTACAGGTTTATTTGACAAAATAAGAAATATGTCAAATTAGCGCGTATTAAATTTTTTTTTTTATGAATAGGGCAGTTATACTTTTAGAATTTGCTTTCAAATTTTCTTTCCAATTCTGTGTTCAAATTTACAGGCAAAGAAGCAACTGATAGTAATTCTACTGAGCACATTTTTCAGTTTTTATTTCTAAGTATTTTGCTGCTATACTTTTTGTTCTCTTTTATTATAAATAATATTACCCCGTAAAATAGTCATTCAATTGAAATAAATATATTTGTGAATAAAATAATAAGTACAATGATGTGTGGCGAGGACATATGGAAAATAAAGTTCGCTTTGATATTGCGTGCAGCCTACAACATAGCTTTTATTTGAGTGATTTTTGTATGTGTGAAAAATTTGAAAGAAATTCTTGGTCCTAATCTAGCGTGTTATAAATAAATACATACAAAACGATAAAAAGTCAAATTATTAAAAATACTTTATGTATATCATATACGGCTTGCGTATAATTATAGCTGATTTTTTTAAGGAAAGTTTTTCTTACGTAACTAAATTTAGGTTCTAACTATTCAATTTTGTACCCGTTTTTAAAATGTGTACACTGTTTATGAAACGAGTTTTTATTTTCGTTGATATAAAGCGAAATGTTGCGTACGCACGCGCTACAAAAATTATACTCTGAAATTATGATGTCAGTTCATATTTTAAATTTCTGTGAACCCACTTGAGATAGAATGTTCTTATTTTTTTATAGTTATAAGCAGCTATATGACATTATATAAATAACATTACAACTTTGACAAAATTATATACATATATTATAGTTTTTTTAACTTTTAACATCGTCACACACATGTTAAGTCTGTCACGCACAATTACACGGTACGTTTGTGATACGTACTCATTCGTTTCGAGCAAGCTATTAAATAAAATGCAATCCAAATTGATTTGTATCTTTATTTGTATCTTTTATTGGTAACGAAAAAAATTTAGTTCAATGAAAATTACACATGTTTTTAATTATAATTTTAAGCCCTGCGGTTGACTTTTCTATGGATTTCATGATATATATATATATATATATATATAATATTATAATTGGAAAATTAAAATAATTTATTTACTAATTTGATAATTCAAATAATTTATAAATCTATTTTCTGCCAGTGAAGAAAAAATAAGTAGACTGATAATTTGTAAAAACATAATAAAACGCAATATTTCTATTTTTAAATTTTTCAAGTCTTGCATTTCAAATTTCAGTACGAGTTTACTTTAAAATTTTCTTTCAAATTCCGTGTTAAAATTTACAGAAAAATATATGTATATGTGAGTAAAGTAATACGTACAATTATTAAAGTTTAAAGCAGAGCCACCATGTAGGCCTTACCAAGGTGATTTGAGCACCAGGGGGCCTTATCAGCACAGCTGATCGTCAGCTGACCTTACCCCATTTGTCAAACTTCATATATAATATTTTTATATATGTTATATCAATGATAGGGTCAATTGGTATCAATTCACTTTGGGACTTACTAGCTTTTTTATATCGCTTTTGACAATAATAATGACATAAATTTGCTCATTTAAAATAGAGTAAGAGAATGCCAAAAGAAAAATTTTTAAAACTCCGAAAATATGCTTTTCCACTGACTTTTTTTTATTAAGAATTATTATTTTACAATTTAACTTTCTATCGGCTAATATAATTTATTTTTTCTTTGGAATTTCTTCGGTAAACGGGATTAACTTCTTTCCTCAAATATTATTCTTTTAAATTTAAAAGTTTTTAGTGCGAAAATGCGGTTTAAAACGCTAAATTTTAGCACTGATACCAATAAACTACAAGGTTCGATAGAAATTTTTAACGCCGTCATCAAATAAGTGATAAATATTAGAAAAATCTGGCAACAAATTTGAGAATATATGTATGGTATACTGAAGCATCAGGTATAGATACTATACGGTATGTAAAACACTGATGTAAAACTATACTGAACATTACTAATCTAATGTATTTATCACTTTTAAAGAAAATCATGATAAAAAATCTAATGAAATATAAGTTTTATATCAAGAACTATCGAAATAAATTAAAAAAACTGCACATTTTTACTGATGCCGAAGCATACAAAGTACATACTTATATATATATATATATATATATATATACATGTATATATATAGGATTATATTTTCTTTTATAAATTTTATAACTTTTTTTATTAAAATAATTTTTTTGTTGTTATTGTTTTTATAGTTTTATTTTTTTTTCAACTTTTCCTTATATAACATTAATTTTACAATATTTTCTTATTTTCTAAACAGATTAAAATTAATTAAACATCTATATTTACACTAAGAAATATATCATCATCATTATCCATAAATTTATCATATAAATTTAAATTAGATTTCGATAATTCCGATGATGATGTTGTTGATGATGATGCTGGTGTTGGTGATGATAATGAGGGTAAAGAATTGATGCTATAATGTCCCCATGCATATGTATCAGCACCATTTTCTTTAATAAATCTCTTATCATCTTAATAGCTTAATGTTAACTTACTTATATGTTGGGTATATATTTGATGAATCTTAGATCTAAATATATACATGGAGTCATAATACAATTTTTTTTCTAAAAGATATTTTCTAAAATCATTAATACTTAATTTAGCGGTGAGGCATTGCTTTACACCTTTAATTTTTTTGATTTCTTTCTCATCTCTATCAATTTTTGCAGAATACATTTTAGCTTTTAAGCCAATGAATTCCTTAATAACTTTGCCATTACACTCATCTTTCATCATTCCTAATACTTTTTTATTCATCAGTGGGAAATTATAAATATTTTCTTTAGAATATGCAGATGTATCGAAATGTATTGGGATATCATATCTAATATCATCATACAAATTATTTGTTCTGACATCATATATAAATTAATTGGTATCCATATAGCAGAGATTGATATTTTCAAGATATTTTGGATTCATGTAATCATAATGAAAATTATACATTTTTTACTTTGATAATTCTTAAACAGAAAAACCGATATAAATAGGTTTATTATACACAGTTCGCACTCTACTCATTTCTATGGCAATCATTTCTTCATAAATTTTAAGAAAACTATGAAAATTAGGTTTAGCTATAAGAGCTCTAGCTCCTAACCGTTTACCTCTACTCTGCCATTCACAAACTAGTTTTACGTCTTTTCTTTTATCGACATTTTCCATTATCTTACCGTATACAGCGTTGTTTAGAAGCTTGAAAAAGTTTTGTTCAAATGAATTTTTAGCTATTGTTCTATGATGATTATTTCAGTCAATATACTTTTTTAACCAATCCAACTGATTAAATTGAAGTATTCTATATATTTTCTTTAAAATTAAACCATTTTGAAGACACTGTTGAAGATTTCTATAGTGTATTACATATTTTGTTTTATGATTTAAGTCGGTAATTAGTTTTGATTGTTTCATAGTTTCAGTTTTTTTGTTTTCGGCACAAAATAGAAAATCATTATGATAGTCATGTAATGTTGATGGATACTCTAAGTCCACTTCAAGTATGAACCCCATAGGACTATCTTCTTTTATATTATTTACATTAAAATTTTCAACATTTTCTATCCATTTAAAATTTTTATAGGGAAGGTATTGCGACATTGCATAACCATACAAACTATTAACATCTAAATAAATAAGACAATTTGATTCTTTAGTAGAATCATAATCACTAATGTATTTATTATTAGCAACTGATTGTTGCTTACTACATTGTACAATACCTCCCCTAATACCCCGCAAAACCAAATTATACATATTAATATCAGTTAACAATTCAAGTTCTATTTCTGTATATTTTAGCACAGCATCCCATGAAAGACCTGGGATAGTATAATACTGACAGGGATCTAAATCATAAGTACTTTTACAAACTTTTCTAAAACTTTCAAATATATCACAAAGTAATAAGACATCTACTTTGAAATATAAAAGTAAATAGTCCATAAGAGTTCTGCACTGAAATGTATTCCAAACTTTTACAGCATGTTCATATTTATCATCACTACACGACTCATTTGTAAGTTTATTGAAGAAGACTGAACGGGGAGGTAGATGTGGTTCCTGTAGACGATTGACTGAATCTAGGTAATCGTAAGGAAAGACACCTTTACGTCTCATTAAATTGAACTCGTTAACATTTTGATATACAGATTTCACAACTTTTAAGTCATCATCTAATAAATATCCTGCTAGCTTTTCTAAGCTAGAGGACATAGATCGAAATGAGTCTAGAAAACGAAGTTCAATAGTATTTTTATCATCTACTTTAATTTTTTTAGATATGGATACATATAATTCCTTATTTAAAGGAATTATATTTACATATATCACCTTCAATAGATGAAAGTTCGCGCACAAACAAATGACAATCATATGCCGAAAGATTGTGAAAAAATATTGGAATGAAATTAGCAATTTGATATTCCAAATTGCATTTGTTACGAGCAGGACCTCTATATTCACCGCTTAAATGACAATGGTCAGCTACCCTATCTTCAACTGATAAAATTTTTTTACAAATATGACAAGTTGTATCTGTATTTTGTTTTATCTGTTGAAGTGGGGTTAAGAAATTCATTTTTAAAGAAGTGTTTTGGTGCATCGTCACCGCTATAAATTCGAAATAAATCTAAACTGGAGTTAAATGAATACTTAATATTATAACTATAAGCAAATGGAATATGCTTTTGCGTTGATTTTACGTTTGTAGAGTTTTGTATATTAACCGACTCTAAAATACATTCAAAGTCAGCATACACTACAAAAGGCACATCCATTTGCTTTTTAAGATTTTTAAAACTTAAATTACATTTATCTAAAGTAGGCATATTAGTCACCTTCTTATTACATTCGTGTTTATGACTTTTTAACTTTTCCGTGCTGTGGAAGTGTATCAAGCAGGTGTTGTATACATATATTTTATTATTTTTTTGTCAGTTGACTTCCTATTAATATGTAAGGAAAAACTAATATATTTTTATTTAACAGTACTAGAATTATTATTACTTTTATTTTTTTAATTTATATCTAAATATCAGATTACAAATGTAGATTAACTTACCTTGAAATATTTTTAATCCACACGTAGTGAAGTCGTTCTCCTTCTTCCAGTAAGAGCAATTTTATGTGAGTTGATTTTTCTTCTTGAGTGAAATAATATGGACCCACTATGCCTTCCTCCTCCAAACCAAACACATTTATGCTGATATTCAAATTATTTAACTCAAACACCTTTATTTTATTTACGGACAAGGGAAAATTAAGTTCTTTGAAATTTAGAATTATACTATTTTCCAGAACTATAATTTCATCTTGTATGTTATTAATATTATATGATGAACATATATTTGTATTGAGATCAACTGGGTATAGTGCTAATATTATTGCCCACTTAAAACAATATTCATCCTTGTTTTTTACATTGATACATGCATGTTTTTTTAAAATGTTAGGTGGTAAGCATATATATTGAGACCCTTTCAAACATTTATACTGATTGATATTAATTTCAAGATGAGAAATTTCAATTAATGCCCATCCACTATCCCGTTCTTGAAATTCACTCATTTTTTTAACTAAAGTGGCACCGTGAAGAATAAAACTGCTTTCAATTTCACCATCATCAGTTGAAGATAAAATACTCATTTTTGTTTGATGTGATTTTATATCCACACTGCATGAATCATCTTCTTCTTTTATTAATACATACTCACAAAACAGTTCAAAGTTAAATTTTATATTACAATGTTGTTGTAGTGAATCTCTTAACAATTTTACAACTTTTGCCTTTATTTCATTTAAAAACACTTCGGGGATTAAGTTATCCTTATTATCATTTGGAATTATATACGTTGCTAATCGATTTTTAAAATATGAACTTATCCGTTTCACATTATCATTATTCATTAGCTCAGCACTATTAATTTTATGTGCGTTTGTTCGCAAATGATATTGCCACATTGTTTTGTTAATTTCTTTTTTATATACACTACAATACATATAAACCTCATTTACATTTTCAACGTGTTCTATTAAATGAGAATGTGTTACGAACTCTTTACGGTTCGTAAATTGGATGTTACATGTTGTACACTTTAATGATGATGATGAATGTTCTTTATGATGTGATCTTATATGACGCTTTAACGATGTATTTAAATTGTAAACTTTTCCGCAGAATGTGCAAATAAAACCGGCAATTTTTAAATATATTTTTTATTTGTTGTTGCTGAATAATGATAGTTGGCTTTGATTTTCTTTTCAAGAATGATAAACATTTATTTTTTGAACGTTCTATTTATATTAAATTTTAACGTCAGCTGTTGTTGTGAAATTCAACCATATTTTTTTAAGGAGCAATAAATATATTCTTATCAGTTGTTTTGTTTCAACGTATAAAAATGTTTTATACACCGGATGTAGTTTTAAAATGTGTTATCAGTTATTTTTACATGTTAGCTGTAGTTGTGAAATTCAAACACATTTTTTAAGGAACATTTAATATATTCTTATCACTTGTTTTGTTTCAACGCATAAAAAAATGTTTTATACACCGGATGTGGTTTTAAAATTTGTTATCATTTGTTTTTAATTCTAAATGTTAAAATATGTAACTTCATACATTAGATGTGATCTATTCACCAGATGTTGATTCAAGGTCATTAATATGTTATTAGGATTTATATAGCAGATGTTGATTCAAGGTTATTAATATATTATCAGATATTTTAGGTCTACTCTTCTAGTTATATATCTCTTCATCTATAATTTTTAGTATAAATAGCGGTGTCGATAATGAAATTCATCATTCTTATTATAAAATTTCTTGAATAAATATCTATTATTTGATCTATTCTTCAAAAATAAAACAAATATAAAATGGAGAATATTTTACAAATACTTAACAATGAATCAAAAGAGGTTTATAGTTATTGATGTACAAGGATTTTGTATTGATAATAAATTATTTGGAAAATAAATTAGCGTTTCTGGAGTTGATTCAAAAACCAAGACGTTTCTCATCCAACCTCCTTTTAAATATTCAGAACTATCATGTAAGGAAAAGATTACAAATAAATGGTTATATAATCATTTACATGGAATCTGCTGGAATGACGGAAACTCTACACTAGATGAATTTAGAGAGTATATAACAACAACACTTAAATATGAAGGGAATATTAATATTTATGTTAAAGGATTTGAAAAAGCTATATGGATAAAACAACAGATTGCAAAAGAAGAAATATATATATATATATATATATATAATTTAGATGAAAATAATTGTCCAAACATAAGAACTTTATATAAAAATATTGGAAACATAAACATCTGTAATTATCATCATCATCATCATCATAAAAACAATTCATATCAAATGTGTGCTGAAAAAACTGTAATTATATTGAGAAATTTTATAAACTTTGTATATGTATAAATAAAGAAAACATTGGAAAATGTTAGAGTTTAAATTATTTTTTTATTTGAGAAAAAAACTTTTTTATAATAAATAGTCTTGGAATTGTATTATTTTATTTAGTTTATAATTCATTCTGGCATCATCATGATTTCATCAGCTAAATTGGAGAATCTATTAAATTTATATAGCAAGAAAATTAATCAAGTTCATAAATTTTTTTTTTATAAAAATGATAAATGAAATAAGAATGTATGATAATATCGATAATCTGTTTATATATATTAATGATGAAATTCATCAATGTGATTGTGAAAACATTTTAACGAATAATATAAATGAATGTGGATGTATATTTTTTTTATAAGTTTATTGAAAAAAATATTAAATTTTATGTAGAATCTGATAAAATAATATATTGAATAAAAAACACAATGTTAAAAATTTTTTTTTAAATAAAACATTACTGTTTTTATTTTTACGATTGAGTTGAAATTAGGTATGTTTTCATGCCATACCTGACACCATTTACAGATGGTGATTGTACATGATATACCCGTTGTCTACAAATAGCGCAAAGTGGATTATTCCACCTTAAGACACATTGGATGCAAAATAAATATAAATATATGCATACAACTTGTATGCAACATTTTACATCCAATGCTTTTGTTTAAACAAATAAAACATTTGTTTTCCTTATGATATAATAATAATAAAAGAGGTTATTTTCCTCTTTTTTTTCAAATTTTTAAAAATTTGTTTTTATTAATGTTTAGTTTTTGGGTTACCTCAGTCACCCTCTTTTAATATTTTTTAACCTTTTTAAGGTTTTGATTAATACTTGTTTCAAATTCTTGTACTTGTTGTATAAGTGATTGTATATTTCTTTCATATTATCATCATCATCATCGTCATCCTCATCATCATCATCAGCATCATCATCAGCATCATCACCATTTTGTAATAGATTTGGTGGAGGAGGGCTCGAACGCGATTCCTGATCTATTATTATAACTACATCATCATCATAATCATTGTCATCATCAGCATCATCATCATAATCATCACCATTTTGTAATAGATTTGGCGGAGGAGGACTCGAACGCGATTCCTCATCTATAATTATAACAACATCATCATCATCATCATCATCAGCATCATCATCATAATCATCACCATTTTGTAATAGATTTGGCGGAGGAGGACTCGAACGCGATTCCTCATCTATAATTATAACAACATCATCATCATCATCAGCATCATCATCATAATCATCACCATTTTGTAATAGATTTGGCGGAGGAAGACTCGAACGCGATTCCTCATCTATAATTATAACAACATCATCATCATCAGCATCATTTTGTAATAGATTTGGTGGAGGTGGAGGATTCGAACGCGTTTCGACGTTGTCCTCTCCAGTTTCAAAAGCTGAACGCTCTATAATATCATTTGTTTCTTCCATTTTAAGCACTTGAATGATTTTAATAATTAAAAATTTATGGTTTATATAGTTATGCAAAAATATTAAACTCTACACATTTCTAATTCTTACACAATATTTACAGATTAGACATAATAAAAATAAAACAATTAATTTCAAAGTATTAATATTGATAACCTTAAATTCTCATACAATTAGCACCTAGCATCAAAAATAAAATTCGCAAACATATTTCCGATTCTTAAACAATTAAAAAATATTAAAATTTATAGAATGTACTGATAAGAACGCTGTTGATAAGCGTTGTGGAAAAAATAAGTTTTAATTTCTAATTCGTACACACAATTCATATAATCAGTTGTTTTTTAATTTTTTAGCTTAAGACTTTTTACCGGACCGGACATAATACAAATTCAATTTCTAATTCGTACGCACAATTCATATAATCAGTTGTTTTTTAATTTTTTAGCTTAAGACTTTTTACCGGACCGGACATAATAAAAATTCAATTTCTAATTCGTACGCACAATTCATATAATCAGTTGTTTTTTAATTTTTTAGCTTAAGACTTTTTACCGGACCGGACATAATAAAAATTCAAAATAGTTTTTAGTTAAAAATAATAAGCGTTGTGGTATAACGTACTCAACCTTAAAACCTTTGGGTTAATAAGCATGCTGTGATTATCCAAAAATAATGATCACAATGTAAAACACATTTCTTCGCATTCTTGAGAAATTAATATAAACATATTTCTAAAAAATAAAACGAGTATTGTTTTTATTTCAAATTATATTTATTAAATAAAAATTTCAAACATAAATGACCACAATTAATTGTATTAAATTTTTGTTTTTGTTTGTAATTATATTGGATGGGTGGCTTTAAATAATTGATAATTTCAAGTGGCGGTTGTAAGTTTCCAAAACCATCAAAATATTCCTTATCATTATGCTTTTTATAATATGCTACCCAATGAGTTCCAGGACCATTTAAGTTACCTAAATTAACAATACCACATTCCTATGCTAATGGTTTTTGAGGTAAGTCATCTCGCATAAAAACGCCTCTGAAATATTTGAGTTGACTGCAATATTTATATAAATCCAAGTCCGTCAGTGGTCTATTAGGTAGATTATTTAAGAGTTTTTTGGAGCTGGGTTGTAAGAAAGACCATATCCAGATTTGTATGGCTTAAGATATAAACCTTTTCCCATGGTAATCGCTTCAATATATCTATTGTGACGAGTAGCTTTAGCTAGTTGTTACTTTCCATTTTTAATACTATTAACAGCTTTAGCAATAGCTGCTCCACCTGTAGCCAAACCTCCAAGTGCGAATAGTGCTGTTAAAATTGGAATTAAAGACAGAAATCCACCAATTTTAGGTATAGGTATAACTCTTGGTATATTAATATTCATCCTCTTCTTCCTTTTAAAATTTAAATTAACAGCTTTTTTTGCAATTTTAACAGCATCTCTTATATTGTCAGGTTTCTCATTTTTTAAAACTTTCAATGTATTTTTTACATTAGATGAAAACAGTTTTCGATTACATACTTTTTTCTTTGATATCTTCAGCTTATGAGATTTATTTCTCTTCATACCTAATCCAAATTTTACTTTAGCTTTCATTACATTCGTTACAAACCAAGCGTTTGCTCGTTCTTTTAAATCGCTATCTTTAGATTTTACTCGTTGCCAAACCTTTTCAGCTAGTATTTCATCAGCTTGATGTCTTTTACTAATATCTTTTGATTGTGAGTATGCAATATCATGTTCTTTGCAAGCCACATCCGATAAATTTATTCCTCTATCTCCTCTTTTCAGTCGTTTTTCAAACTTTGTACCAGGACCACAATACTGATATCCAGGTAAATGTAGTTCTACTGGTAATTTATTTATGAAGTTGTTGACGAATCCTCTTCCAGTCTTATACTGATCTCGTTTATAGCTTTTACAATAATTTATAACCATTTTTATTACAACTGCATCTGATTTAAACAATTAATTAAAAATGATACAATTTTCTTATATAAGGTTTAATTTATATCATTGACATTTTAGTCATCGATCAATCAATATACGAATAATTACACAAACTAAACAAATTGTTGTAAGAAATGCAGATGAAACGCAAGAAAATAAACAAAGGATTGTACATAGTACTTTGTTACCAAATTCTATACGAGCACTAATTGTAGGACCATCAAATTGTGGAAAAACTAATGTGATGATTAGTTTAATAGAAAGTCCTAATAGTCTTACCTTTAAAAATATTTACATTTATTCTAAATCATTATATCAACCAAAGTATATTTATCTAAAGACATTAATTATTCCAATAAAGGAGATAAATCTCTTCACGTTTACGGAAAATGAAAAAGTTCTAAGACCGACTGAGGCAAAACCACATTCTATAATTATATTTGATGACGTTATTTGTAAAAAACAAAATACTGTAAGAGATTACTTTTGTATGGGCAGATACAAGCATATTGATTGTTTTTATCCATGTCAAACATATACAAAAATTCGTAAACCAATAAACTACAAGGTTCGATAGAAATTTTTAACGCCGTCATCAAATAAGTGATAAATATTAGAAAAATCTGGCAACAAATTTGAGAATATATGTATGGTATACTGAAGCATCAGGTATAGATACTATACGATATGTAAAACACTGATGTAAAACTATACTGAACATTACTAATCTAATGTATTTATCACTTTTAAAGAAAATCATGATAAAAAATCTAATGAAATATAAGTTTTATATCAAAAACTATCGAAATAAATTAAAAAAACTGCACATTTTTACTGATGCCGAAGCATACAAAGTACATACTTATATATATATATATATATATATATATATATACATGTATATATATAGGACTATATTTTCTTTTATAAATTTTATAACTTTTTTTATTAAAATAATTTTTTTGTTGCTATTGTTTTTATAGTTTTATTTTTTTTCAACTTTTCCTTATATAACATTAATTTTACAATATTTTCTTATTTTCTAAACAGATTAAAATTAATTAAACATCTATATTTATACTAAGAAATATATCATCATCATCATCCATAAATTTATCATATAAATTTAAATTAGATTTTGATAATTCCGATGATGATGTTGTTGATGATGATGCTGGTGTTGGTGATGATAATGAGGGTAAAGAATTGATGCTATAATGTCCCCATGCATAAATATCAGCACCATTTTCTTTAATAAATCTCTTATCATCTAAATAGCTTAATGTAACTTACTTATATGTTGGGTATATATTTGATGAATCTTAGATCTAAATATATACATGGAGTCATAATACAATTTTTTTTCTAAAAGATATTTCCTAAAATCATTAATACTTAATTTAGCGGTGAGGCATTGCTTTACACCTTTAATTTTTTTGATTTCTTTCTCATCTCTATCAATTTTTGCAGAATACATTTTAGCTTTTAAGCCAATGAATTCCTTAATAACTTTGCCATTACACTCATCTTTCATCATTCCTAATACTTTTTTATTCATCAGTGGGAAATTATAAATATTTTCTTTAGAATATGCAGATGTATCGAAATGTATTGGGATATCATATCTAATATCATCATACAAATTATTTGTTCTGACATCATATATAAATGAATTGGTATCCATATAGCAGAGATTGATATTTTCAAGATATTTTGGATTCATGTAATCATAATGAAAATTATAAATTTTTTACTTTGATAATTCTTAAACAGAAAAACCGATATAAATAGGTTTATTATACACAGTTCGCACTCTACTCATTTCTATGGCAATCATTTCTTCATAAATTTTAAGAAAACTATGAAAATTAGGTTTAGCTATAAGAGCTCTAGCTCCTAACCGTTTACCTCTACTCTGCCATTCACAAACTAGTTTTACGTCTTTTCTTTTATCGACATTTTCCATTATCTTACCGTATACAGCGTTGTTTAGAAGCTTGAAAAAGTTTTGTTCAAATGAATTTTTAGCTATTGTTCTATGATGATTATTTCAGTCAATATACTTTTTTAACCAATCCAACTGATTAAATTGAAGTATTCTATATATTTTCTTTAAAATTAAACCATTTTGAAGACACTGTTGAAGATTTCTATAGTGTATTACATATTTTGTTTTATGATTTAAGTCGGTAATTAGTTTTGATTGTTTCATAGTTTCAGTTTTTTTGTTTTCGGCACAAAATAGAAAATCATTATGATAGTCATGTAATGTTGATGGATACTCTAAGTCCACTTCGAGTATGAACCCCATAGGACTATCTTCTTTTATATTATTTACATTAAAATTTTCAACATTTTCTATCCATTTAAAATTTTTATAGGGAAGGTATTACGACATTGCATAACCATACAAACTATTAACATCTAAATAAATAAGACAATTTGATTCTTTAGTAGAATCATAATCACTAATGTATTTATTATTAGCAACTGATTGTTGCTTACTACATTGTACAATACCTCCCCTAATACCCCGCAAAACCAAATTATACATATTAATATCAGTTAACAATTCAAGTTCTATTTCTGTATATTTTAGCACAGCATCCCATGAAAGACCTGGGATAGTATAATACTGACAGGGATCTAAATCATAAATACTTTTACAAACTTTTCTAAAACTTTCAAATATATCACAAAGTAATAAGACATCTACTTTGAAATATAAAAGTAAATAGTCCATAAGAGTTCTGCACTGAAATGTATTCCAAACTTTTACAGCATGTTCATAATTATCATCACTACACGACTCATTTGTAAGTTTATTGAAGAAGACTGAACGGGGAGGTAGATGTGGTTCCTGTAGACGATTGACTGAATCTAGGTAATCGTAAGGAAAGACACCTTTACGTCTCATTAAATTGAACTCGTTAACATTTTGATATACAGATTTCACAACTTTTAAGTCATCATCTAATAAATATCCTGCTAGCTTTTCTAAGCTAGAGGACATAGATCGAAATGAGTCTAGAAAACGAAGTTCAATAGTATTTTTATCATCTACTTTAATTTTTTTAGATATGGATACATATAATTCCTTATTTAAAGGAATTATATTTATATCACCTTCAATAGATGAAAGTTCGCGCACAAACAAATGACAATCATATGCCGAAAGATTGTGAAAAAATATTGGAATGAAATTAGCAATTTGATATTCCAAATTGCATTTGTTACGAGCAGGACCTCTATATTCACCGCTTAAATGACAATGGTCAGCTACCCTATCTTCAACTGATAAAATTTTTTTACAAATATGACAAGTTTTATCTGTATTTTGTTTTATCTGTTGAAGTGGGGTTAAGAAATTCATTTTTAAAGAAGTGTTTTGGTGCATCGTCACCGCTATAAATTCGAAATAAATCTAAACTGGAGTTAAATGAATACTTAATATTATAACTATAAGCAAATGGAATATGCTTTTGCGTTGATTTTACGTTTGTAGAGTTTTGTATATTAACCGACTCTAAAATACATTCAAAGTCAGCATACACTACAAAAGGCACATCCATTTGCTTTTTAAGATTTTTAAAACTTAAATTACATTTATCTAAAGTAGGCATATTAGTCACCTTCTTATTACATTCGTGTTTATGACTTTTTAACTTTTCCGTGCTGTGGAAGTGTATCAAGCAGGTGTTGTATACATATATTTTATTATTTTTTTGTCAGTTGACTTCCTATTAATATGTAAGGAAAAACTAATATATTTTTATTTAACAGTACTAGAATTATTATTACTTTTATTTTTTTAATTTATATCTAAATATCAGATTACAAATGTAGATTAACTTACCTTCAAATATTTTTAATCCACACGTAGTGAAGTCGTTCTCCTTTTTCCAGTAAGAGCAATTTTATGTGAGTTGATTTTTCTTCTTGAGTGAAATAATATGGACCCACTATGCCTTCCTCCTCCAAACCAAACACATTTATGCTGATATTCAAATTATTTAACTCAAACACCCTTATTTTATTTACGGACAAGGGAAAATTAAGTTCTTTGAAATTTAGAATTATACTATTTTCCAGAACTATAATTTCATCTTGTATGTTATTAATATTATATGATGAACATATATTTGTATTGAGATCAACTGGGTATAGTGCTGATATTATTGCCTACTTAAAACAATATTCATCCTTGTTTTTTACATTGATACATGCATGTTTTTTTAAAATGTTAGGTGGTAAGCATATATATTGAGACCCCTTCAAACATTTATACTGATTGATATTAATTTCAAGATGAGAAATTTCAATTAATGCCCATCCACTATCCCGTTCTTGAAATTCACTAATTTTTTTAACTAAAGTGGCACCGTGAAGAATAAAACTGCTTTCAATTTCACCATCATCAGTTGAAGATAAAATACTCATTTTTGTTTGATGTGATTTTATATCCACACTGTATGAATCATTTTCTTCTTTTATTAATACATACTCACAAAACAGTTCAAAGTTAAATTTTATATTACAATGTTGTTGTAGTGAATCTCGTAACAATTTTACAACTTTTGCCTTTATTTCATTTAAAAACACTTCGGGGATTAAGTTATCCTTATTATCATTTTGAACTATATACGTTGCTAATCGATTTTTAAAAGATGAACTTATCCGTTTCACATTATCATTATTCATTTGCTCAGCACTATTAATTTTATGTGCGTTTGTTCGCAAATGATATTGCCACATTGTTTTCTTAATTTCTTTTTTACATACACTACAATACATATAAACCTCATTTACATTTTCAACGTGTTCTATTAAATGAGAATGTGTTACGAACTCTTTACGGTTCGTGTATTGGATGTTACATGTTGTACACTTTAATGATGATGATGAATGTTCTTTATGATGTGATCTTATATGACGCTTTAACGATGTATTTAAATTGTAAACTTTTCCGCAGAATGTGCAAATAAAACCGGCAATTTTTAAATATATTTTTTATTTGTTGTTGCTGAATAATGATAGTTGGCCTTGATTTTCTTTTCAAGAATGATAAACATTTATTTTTTGAACGTTCTATTTATATTAAATTTTAACGTCAGCTGTTGTTGTGAAATTCAATCATATTTTTTTAAGGAGCAATAAATATATTCTTATCAGTTGTTTTGTTTCAACGTATAAAAAATGTTTTATACACCGGATGTAGTTTTAAAATGTGTTATCAGTTATTTTTACATGTTAGCTGTAGTTGTGAAATTCAAACACATTTTTTTAAGGAACATTAAACATACTCTTATCAGTTGTTTTATTTCAACGCATAAAAAAATGTTTACACACCGGATGTGGTTTTAAAATGTGCTATCAGTTGTTTTTACATGTTAGCTGTAGTTGTGAAATTCAAACACATTTTTTAAGGAACATTAAATATATTCTTATCACTTGTTTTGTTTCAACGCATAAAAAAATGTTTTATACACCGGATGTGGTTTTAAAATGTGTTATCATTTGTTTTTAATTCTAAATGTTAAAATATGTAACTTCATACATTAGATGTGATCTATTCACCAGATGTTGATTCAAGGTCATTAATATGTTATTAGGATTTATATAGCAGATGTTGATTCAAGGTTATTAATATATTATCAGATATTTTAGGTCTACTCTTCTAGTTATATATCTCTTCATCTATAATTTTTAGTATAAATAGCGGTGTCGATAATGAAATTCATCATTCTTATTATAAAATTTCTTGAATAAATATCTATTATTTGATCTATTCTTCAAAAATAAAACAAATATAAAATGGAGAATATTTTACAAATACTTAACAATGAATCAAAAGAGGTTTATAGTTATTGATGTACAAGGATTTTGTATTGATAATAAATTATTTGGAAAATAAATTAGCGTTTCTGGAGTTGATTCAAAAACCAAGACGTTTCTCATCCAACCTCCTTTTAAATATTCAGAACTATCATGTAAGGAAAAGATTACAAATAAATGGTTATATAACCATTTACATGGAATCTGCTGGAATGACGGAAACTCTACACTAGATGAATTTAGAGAGTATATAACAACAACACTTAAATATGAAGGGAATATTAATATTTATGTTAAAGGATTTGAAAAAGCTATATGGATAAAACAACAGATTGCAAAAGAAGAAATATATATATATATATATATATATATATAATTTAGATGAAAATAATTGTCCAAACATAAGAACTTTATATAAAAATAATGGAAACATAAACATCTGTAATTATCATCATCATCATCATCATAAAAACAATTCATATCAAATGTGTGCTGAAAAAACTGTAATTATATTGAGAAATTTTATAAACTTTGTATATGTATAAATAAAGAAAACATTGGAAAATTTTACAGTTTAAATTATTTTTTTATTTGAGAAAAAAACTTTTTTATAATAAATAGTCTTGGAATTGTATTATTTTATTTAGTTTATAATTCATTCTGGCATCATCATGATTTCATCAGCTAAATTGGAGAATCTATTAAATTTATATAGCAAGAAAATTAATCAAGTTCATAAATTTTTTTTTTATAAAAATGATAAATGAAATAAGAATGTATGATAATATCGATAATCTGTTTATATATATTAATGATGAAATTCATCAATGTGATTGTGAAAACATTTTAACGAATAATATAAATGAATGTGGATGTATATTTTTTTTATAAGTTTATTGAAAAAAATATTAAATTTTATGTAGAATCTGATAAAATAATATATTGAATAAAAAACACAATGTTAAAAATTTTTTTTTAAATAAAACATTATTGTTTTTATTTTTACGATTGAGTTGAAATTAGGTATGTTTTCATGCCATACCTAACACCATTTACAGATGGTGATTGTACATAATATACCCGTTGTCTACAATTAGCGCAAAGTGGATTATTCCACCTTAAGACACATTGGATGCAAAATAAATATAAATATATGCATACAACTTGTATGCAACATTTTACATCCAATGCTTTTGTTTAAACAAATAAAACATTTGTTTTCCTTATGATATAATAATAATAAAAGAGGTTATTTTCCTCTTTTTTTCAAATTTTTAAAAATTTGTTTTTATTAATGTTTAGTTTTTGGGTGACCTCAGTCACCCTCTTTTGGTATTTTTTAACCTTTTTAAGGTTTTGATTAATACTTGTTTCAAATTCTTGTATTTGTTGTATATGCTGATTGTATATTTCTTTCATATTATCATCATCATCATCCTCATCCTCATCATCATCATCAGCATCATCACCATTTTGTAATAGATTTGGTGGAGGAGGGCTCGAACGCGATTCCTGATCTATAATTATAACTACATCATCATCATAATCATTGTCATCATCAGCATCATCAACAGCATCATCATCATAATCATCACCATTTTGTAATAGATTTGGCGGAGGAAGACTCGAACGCGATTCCTCATCTATAATTATAACAACATCATCATCATCATCAGCATCATCATCATAATCATCAACATTTTGTAATAGATTTGGCGGAGGAGGACTCGAACGCGATTCCTCATCTATAATTATAACAACATCATCATCATCATCATCAGCATCATTTTGTAATAGATTTGGTGGAGGTGGAGGATTCGAACGCGTTTCGACGTCGTCCTCTCCAGTTTCAAAAGCTGAACGCTCTATAATATCATTTGTTTCTTCCATTTTAAGCACTTGAATGATTTTAATAATTAAAAATTTATGGTTTATATAGTTATGCAAAAATATTAAACTCTACACATTTCTAATTCTTACACAATATTTACAGATTAGACATAATAAAAATAAAACAATTAATTTCAAAGTATTAATATTGATAACATTAAATTCTCATACAATTAGCACCTAGCATCAAAAATAAAATTCGCAAACATATTTCCGATTCTTAAACAATTAAAAAATATTAAAATTTATAGAATGTACTGATAAGAACGCTGTTGATAAGCGTTGTGGAAAAAATAAGTTTTAATTTCTAATTCGTACACACAATTCATATAATCAGTTGTTTTTTAATTTTTTAGCTTAAGACTTTTTACCGGACCGGACATAATACAAATTCAATTTCTAATTCGTACGCACAATTCATATAATCAGTTGTTTTTTTATTTTTTAGCTTAAGACTTTTTACCGGACCGGACATAATAAAAATTCAAAATAGTTTTTAGTTAAAAATAATAAGCGTTGTGGTATAACGTACTCAACCTTAAAACCTTTGGGTTAATAAGCATGCTGTGATTATCCAAAAATAATGATCACAATGTAAAACACATTTCTTCGCATTCTTGAGAAATTAATATAAACATATTTCTAAAAAATAAAGCGAGTATTGTTTTTATTTCAAATTATATTTATTAAATAAAAATTTCAAACATAAATGACCACAATTAATTGTATTAAATTTTTGTTTTTGTTTGTAATTATATTGGATGGGTGGCTTTAAATAATTGATAATTTCAAGTGGCGGTTGTAAGTTTCCAAAACCATCAAAATATTCCTTATCATTATGCTTTTTATAATATGCTACCCAATGAGTTCCAGGACCATTTAAGTTACCTAAATTAACAATACCACATTCCTCTGCTAATGGTTTTTGAGGTAAGTCATCTCGCATAAAAACGCCTCTGAAATATTTGAGTTGACTGCAATATTTATATAAATCCAAGTCCGTCAGTGGTCTATTAGGTAGATTATTTAAGAGTTTTTTGGAGCTGGGTTGTAAGAAAGACCATATCCAGATTTGTATGGCTTAAGATATAAACCTTTTCCCATGGTAATCGCTTCAATATATCTATTGTGACGAGTAGCTTTAGCTAGTTGTTACTTTCCATTTTTAATACTATTAACAGCTTTAGCAATAGCTGCTCCACCTGTAGCCAAACCTCCAAGTGCGAATAGTGCTGTTAAAATTGGAATTAAAGACAGAAATCCACCAATTTTAGGTATAGGTATAACTCTTGGTATATTAATATTCATCCTCTTCTTCCTTTTAAAATTTAAATTAACAGCTTTTTTTGCAATTTTAACAGCATCTCTTACATTGTCAGGTTTCTCATTTTTTAAAACTTTCAATGTATTTTTTACATTAGATGAAAACAGTTTTCGATTACATACTTTTTTCTTTGATTTCTTCAGCTTATGAGATTTATTTCTCTTCATACCTAATCCAAATTTTACTTTAGCTTTCATTACATTCGTTACAAACCAAGCGTTTGCTCGTTCTTTTAAATCGCTATCTTTAGATTTTACTCGTTGCCAAACCTTTTCAGCTAGTATTTCATCAGCTTGATGTCTTTTATTAATATCTTTTGATTGTGAGTATGCAATATCATGTTCTTTGCAAGCCACATCCGATAAATTTATTCCTCTATCTCCTCTTTTCAGTCGTTTTTCAAGCTTTGTACCAGGACCACAAAACTGATATCCAGGTAAATGTAGTTCTACTGGTAATTTATTTATGAAGTTGTTGACGAATCCTCTTCCAGTCTTATACTGATCTCGTTTATAGCTTTTACTATAATTTAAAACCACTTTTATTACAACTGCATCTGATTTAAACAATTAATTAAAAATGATACAATTTTCTTATATAAGGTTTAATTTATATCATTGACATTTTAGTCATCGATCAATCAATATACGAATAATTACACAAACTAAACAAATTGTTGTAAGAAATGCAGATGAAACGCAAGAAAATAAACAAAGGATTGTACATAGTACTTTGTTACCAAATTCTATACGAGCACTAATTGTAGGACCATCAAATTGTGGAAAAACTAATGTGATGATTAGTTTAATAGAAAGTCCTAATGGTCTTACCTTTAAAAATATTTACATTTATTCTAAATCATTATATCAACCAAAGTATATTTATCTAAAGACATTAATTATTCCAATAAAGGAGATAAATCTCTTCACGTTTTCGGAAAATGAAAAAGTTCTAAGACCGACTGAGGCAAAACCACATTCTATAATTATATTTGATGACGTTATTTGTAAAAAACAAAATACTGTAAGAGATTACTTTTGTATGGGCAGATACAAGCATATTGATTGTTTTTATCCATGTCAAACATATACAAAAATTCCTAAACATCTAATACGTGACAATGCAAATATGATTATAATATTTAAACAAGATGAAATGAACTTAAGACATATATATAATGATCATGTTATTAGTAATATGTCGTTTAAAGAGTTTACAAAAATTGGTGGGGAGTGTTGGAAAGATAAATATGGATTTGTAGTTGTAAGCAAGGATGATCCTAAAAAAAAGGGAAGATATAGAAAAGGTTTTGATGAATTTGTACTGGTATAAGGCAGATTGTAACCAGATGCAGTGCAGATATAAAGCAGATTGTAACCAGATACAAACGAGGCCATAACCAGATATAAACCAGATACAGACCAGATACAGACCAGATACAGACCAGATACAGACCAGATACAAACCAGATACAGATCAGATATAGATCAAGTATAGATCAGATACAGATCAGATATAAAGCAGTTTGTAACCAGATATAAAGCAGATATAAACCAGATCGTAATCAGAATCAAACCAGATTAAAATTGATAATAAGTTGTTAAAAGATATTGTTCAGACAAGAAATATATTAAAGGAAAAATTAAAAAATATAAAATTAAATGAAGTAAATAAAAAGAATTTATTAGAAGATTCATTTAAGCCCATAACTAAGCCTTTGAATATGATAAGTGAAAAAATTGCTGATTATCAATCAAAAATTTTGTTGAAAGATGAGATGAAATCTAAAAAAACGTTTAAACGTAAGTTAAAAATCAAAAAAAATTATGATGATGATGATCGATCAGATAATTATCAATCGGAATATAATCAACCTAATGATGATAAAACAGAAACAACACTTACACCACTATCAGATGATAATAGTTTCGATGACAGTTCTGATAATTATGATGATGCTGAAGACTACAATCAAGTTATTGAAAATGATAATAATAATAAAAAT
Organism: Tachina grossa; assembly: GCA_949987645.1. NCBI lineage: Eukaryota > Metazoa > Arthropoda > Insecta > Diptera > Tachinidae > Tachina > Tachina grossa. The sequence continues at coordinate 83,073,728 of OX465275.1, forward strand.
AAATCTAGACTTATAGAAAATATTAAATTGCTTCTAAATAATAATCAAATAGATAAAGTTTATGGCTTCAAAATAGACGAAAGAGGAAATTGGCAATATGCCTATAACAAACTAAAATTTAATGATGACAACTATTTTCAATTCGGAAGTACAAAGTGGAATATGACACCAGGATTATTTCAATTATTATTTCATTCAAAACCCTTACATTACACTGAAAAACTTTAGAGAATTATACAGAAATCTTAATGATTACAAATGTACTCAAATAAAAGGTTCAAATTCATATAAATATCAACATATAATTAAACCGTTAATTAATAAGATATCAACAAAAGGCAGTGGACTCTTGTTAAAATCTGTAGTCAATAGTAAGCCCAACTATATATATTGGGATGATCCTAATGAATTAGTTGACAGATTACGTTTATTTCTTGCATCAGAGGATGCTGGTCATAATAATCATAAAAACGAAATAATATCTATTATTGAAGAACTTAGAGAAGCTAATATAATTTACTAAATGAGTCTTAAATATGTTTATACGATTATAGTAATACGCATATATGTAATATGAATATTGACAAAAGAGGAATAGTGGATGAGCTACATAAGCAAGCGAGAAAAAATTTTAAAAGAAGACGAGTTATTGTTAAATGAATTGACGATTTATGGCAAGCGGATCTAGTTGAGATGGGGAATTATCAAGCAAAGAATAACGGATATCGATATCTATTAACTGTAATAGATACATTTTCAAAGAAAGCATGGGTTGTAGCGGTAAAAAACAAAACTTCTTTAAATGTAATGAATGCTATTAAAAGTATTTTAAATAACAGTAATCGACACCCAAAAAACTTGCAAACTGATAACGGTAAAGAGTTCTATAACAATCAATTTCAACGGTTAATGGAATCATATCAAATTAAACACTATTCAACATATAGTGTTCTGAAAGCATCAATAGTAGAACGATTTAATAGAACCTTAAAAGTCATGATGTGGAGAAAGTTTAGCTATCAAGGATCATATAAATGGATAAATATATATAAAGAACTCGTTGATAAATATAATAATACATTTCATAGAACAATAAAAATGACGCCTAATGAAGTGAATTCCTCTAATGAAAAATCTCTTTTAGATACAGTTTATAATAATTTGAAAATTTTTAAAAAACCAAAGTTTAAAGTTGGTGATGATGTTCGAATAAGTAAATATAAACATGTATTTGAAAAAGGTTATACACCAAATTGGACTACAGAAATTTTTAAAGTTAAAACTATAAAAAACACAAATCCTAAAACATACATTTTAGAAGACTATCAAAAACATGAAATTAAAGGTGGTTTTTATGAATTTGAGCTGATGGAAACAAAATACCCCAAACATATTTAGTTGAAAAAGTTTTAAAGAGAAAAGGAAGCATGATATATGTTAAATCGTTAGGCTTTTCATAAAAACATAATTCTTGGATTAAGGCTAACGATATATCACTATAAAAGAAATCGTATTAACTGATTTATTCATTCATAGAACGTTAAGATGTCGTTAACATTAACCTTAAACGGACATTCTTCATTACTTGGGACAAACTATTTCCCTCCTATTGTGTTTGATAAAAGTTATGTTTGCGGTTTAATAAGCTTCGATACTTATCACAAAATACCAAATGTTGATGTTGAAAATAATTTATTTCATATTGGTGATTATATAATAGAGATTTCTGTGGGATCTTACGAGTTTTCTGATATAGTTGATTTAATTAAAGATAAATATCATGATTTGACTAATGAAGGGGATCTTTATATTAATGAAAATTTTAATACGTTTATAACATCTATAAAAAGTACAATAGATCCCATCTATTTCAATGAAAAACGATCAATTGGATCTTTGCTTGGTTTTAGTAAGAGATTATTACGACAACAAGTGGAACATTTTTCAGATAAAACAATTGATATAACAAATATTAATACAGTAATCATTGAATGTAATATTGTGAATGGATCATATATAAATAACGTATCAGCACATACTATTCATCAGTTTTCACGTGACGTTAGTCCAGGATATAAAACAACAGAAAGACCTGCTAATCCAATATATTTACCTATAAATTCGAGAGAAATATCTACACTGGTTTTAAGAGTTGTCGATCAGGACGGAAACTAAATAAATTTTCGTGAAAAAAAAATATCTATTAGATTACATTTGAAACCTATTAAAAAATGATTATGTTCAACAAAAATAGTTTGTATAAGGATTCACCAATCACTCTATCATCATCTGCAACACAACACACATCAAGGAGAGTTTCTTCTGGTAAACAAAAGTTGCATAATAAAAAGTTGATATATCAAACAAGTAAACATCAACGAAACCTTTTAAATAAAACTAATCGAAAATTTTTACGAAATTTAGGATTTCAACTAAAACATGAAAATGAATAGTTTAATTAATATATTCGACAAACCACAATTTGATAATTCTATTATTAAAAAAGAGTATCACAGCTATAATTCATACTTACAATCTTTAAAAAACAATGATGAAATCCGAATATCAATACAAAACCAAGATTTATATGTTTCACCAAGTGAAAGCATGCTTTATATTGAAGGTTATGTAACAAAAGAAGACTCAACAATCTCTGCAAATATACAACTACTGAACAATTGTATGGCACACCTCTTTGATGAGATTCGATATGAATTTAATGCAATAGAAATTGATCGTACACGACATTTAGGAAGTGCATAAGAAATTAAAAACTATGTTTCATTAAATACATCTGAAAGCAATAACTTGATTAATGCTGGATGGGCTCCAACCAATAGTGACGAAAATCTTACACTTATTAGGGGTTATTTAAATTTTTGCGTGCCATTGAAAAATTTGCTAGGACTTGCGGAAGATTTTAATAAAATAATAGTTAACTCGAAACATGAATTAATCTTGTTAAGAGTAAAAGATGATAAACAAGTTTTTAAATCTAAGGTATTAACTGAAAAAGTTAAGTTAACTATTTTAAATATTACATGGAAAGTGCCACATGTTCAACTTGATGATGTTCACAAATTGGAAATGTTTAAAACAATTAATATCCGCCGGTCACTAAATGTGTCTTTTAGAAGCTGGGATATGTATTACTATCCTTCACTTCCAGAAACCACTACTGTATTATGGAATGTTAAGCTTGCTAGTAAAAATGAAAGACCACGTTTCCTGCTTTTAGCGTTTCACAACAATGATAATAGCACATTTCAACATTGTGATTTAATAAATATAAAGGTACATCTAAACTCCGACGTATATCCGTATGATGATCTAAACTTGAAATTTGATCGAAATAGGTTTTCACTACTATACGATATGTATCAAAAGTTTCAACAAAGCTATTATTCACGAGATCCACAACACCTACTATCACGGGAAGACTTTAAATTAACAGCGCCCATAATTGTCTTAGATGTTACACATCAAAATGAGACTGTTAAAACTGGACCAATAGATATTCGTATTGAATTGAAAACGCTTAAGAATATACCAACCGGAACATCTGCATATTGTTTAACTATACACGATAGAATGTTTGAATATATTCCTCTTACAAATGAAATTAAAAAACTATTGTAAAAATTTTAAGATAAATAATATATAAATAAATGTTTTTGAATTAAAACAGATTTTGTTTTTATTTAATTTATGATTTATTCAGGTTAGGTAATGAATATGTCAATATTGTGAAATTGAAGAACTTGAATTGAAAATAATTTAGGGTATATAAGGAAGCAATATTAATATATGTTTATCATATCATCTCTAACCGTTATACAGTGTGTATAGTATATCGCTTATCAAACGTAAAATGAAATTTATTATTTTTTATTTACTCATTATATTAAAAGTGATATATGGTATTTCACTACCAATGTCTATTATCAGTACTCCACTTATAGAAGAGAACACAAAAAGTTTAAAATAATATATCCTTTGTAATGTTAAAAGAAAGTAAAGTTTTAGAAACAAGAGATAGTGATTATCAAATGAATGATAATATTGATATAACATCAATAACTACTACTTCTACTACTACTATATCAACACCGTTCTTTGAAAAAGAGGAGGAAAGCTATCAGATAGAGGATTTAAATGATGAAACTCAGAATAATCAATCTTTTTATAATTATTTTTCGTTAACTACTGATTCATCCAAGAAAATAAATGAAACTGCTTCATTATCAGCCCAAAAACTATTTACAATAGATGACGTTATAGTGGCATTTCGTAAGAAATAAATTGGAAAGGAATCAAATATTGGTGGTATACTGGACTCTAATGAGTCATTTTACCGACATTTTAATCTTAAATATGATAATGTTGATGTACCTATTCGTTGTACATATGATATATAGTATATATGAGAAACGATATCTTTTTTTTTTTTATGCATGTATTTATTTATTGTATCTTCATATATGAACTAACAATAAGTATTCAAATCTTAAATCTATAAAAAAAAATTTATTAGGCCCGACCACTGTCGGACATAAACTTAGTGATAATTATAAACGTTAAAAGAACCGATATCTTTTTTTTTTAATGCATGTATTTATTTATTGTATCTTCATATATGAACTAACAATAAGTATTCAAATCTTAAATCTATAAAAAAAATTTTATTAGGCCCGACCAGTGTCGGACATAAACTTAGTGATTATTATAAATAATACATTAGTAGTGATAATCAAAAAAGGGGGAAAAAGTATTTTCAAGTAGTCCCATCTGGAGTGTTAGGTATAAAAGCCCGTGTATCCCTCTTTTTTAAGCGGATGTGTCCAGTAAAGTTCAAAATATTACGGATTAGGATGTGATTCGAGTTTTGTTAAATATTTGCCTGCGTATTTTGCAATTTCTTCAGTCACTAGTGGCATATTTAAATCACGATGTATAATAGAATTTTGGATGTACCATGGAGCCGATGTTATTAACCGTAAAATTTTGTTTTGCCTTCGTTGGATTCTCTCGACATTGGAAGCTGAAGCAGTGCCCCATAAAAAGCGACTTGTATAATAAAAGTTTGCAGTCTAGGCTGAGTGTTGAGTTTCTGGCAATCAACCAATATACATATTTGAGTTAACTTAAGTTTTATCTGAGTTAGCTTAGAGTCAATATGATGTTTCCATGTAAGTCTTCGATCAAGGTGTATACCAAGGTATTTCACTTGGAAATGTTGAGGAATATTTTGATTGTTGATTCGAATGGGGGAGCAAGTATCTCTTCTTAGGGTGAACGTTATATGGACACACTTTTGTTCATTGACTTTAATTCTCCATAAGTTCAACCATATTTCCATCTGGGTAATATGTTCCTGGAGATTGCGGGATGCCTCATAAGGGTTTTCTTGCACACTCATACAGGCTGTATCATCGGCAAAAGTAGATATGGATATTATTGCTTACAGGCATATCACAGGTATATATTAAATACAAGACAGGACCCAGAATACTACCCTGTGGCACACCAGAAGATATAGATTCAGGCACACTCGTGAACTCTCCTTCCACAACAGTGTACTTCCTATCAATAATATAACTTTTCAAAAGCTTTTGAATGTTTATTGGCCTTCGTTGTATACTTTATCAAACGCCTGAGAAACATCAATAAAGAGAGCAGAACAATACTTCTTTTCTTCAAATGTTCTTCTTACAACTTGGACCAGTGTATGCGTTTGTTCAATCGTGCTATGCTGACTTCTAAAGCCAAATTGATGGTCCGGGATTCACCCATTATGAGTTAAAGTTTTGGACAATTTAGTCATGAGCAGCTGTTCGAAAAGCTTTGAGATTGTAGATAGTAAGAGCTTATAGGCCTATATGACTCAGTCTTGGTAAGATCTTTGCCCGCCCTTGGATCTTGGCAAGTTTCCAGTTATGTGGAAAATACTGCATTCTTAAAATAGCATTAAAAATAAATAGCAGGATTCTTATTGCAATATGAGGCAAGCTCATGAGCATTTTGTTACTAATGCCATCAATACCTGGAGCTTTCTTCGGGTTGAGTTCAGCAATTACTTTTTGTACTTCACGTATCTTAAACCTTAAGGGACGAGAGGGTAGAGAAACTACACTCGGTAAATCAGCAGCACCCGTACATGAATTGGGAGTGAATACAGATTTTAAATGCTCAGAAAATAAGTTACCTTTCTCACTATCGCTTCTTGCCCAGCCTCCGGTCGCAGTACGCAGTGGTGATTTAAGATCAACGGGTCGTTTAAGATTTCTCGTAGCGCGCCATAAAGAGTAATTAGATGCGGACGTTACATCAAGACCTTCTAAATACTTTTCCAGTAGTGCAGTTTTTTTCGACGATAGCAGCTCTTTGAGTCGTTTAGTTCATTCTTTAAGTCTGATTTTATTTAGGGGTGATCTGTGTTGTTGCCATTCTCTTCTAGCTCTCCTTTTTTCACATACAAGACGTTCAATTTCCGTAGAATAAATTCTGTTAAAGCCGGTCTGCGGATAGGAGGTAGTGGCGTGTTCAGCAGCCTGTTTAATATTTTCGTTAAGATTGGCAATGTTAAATTCAATATCATCGCATGATCTAAGCTGAATGTTTTCTACGCAGTGACTACTAAGATATTTTTTGAATACCAGCCAGTTGATTCCATTAATCATCTTCACATATGAGTTAGTTAAATCACTCCTTAGTGGGTTGAAAATTGTAACTATTGTTGGAGAGTGATCGGAGGACAGATCTAGAGAGACCTCTACATGAATTAAGTCCCTATGAATATTTTTCGTGACGGCAAAATCTATAACATCTGGAATTTTTCTTACGTTAGTAGGCCAGTAAGTAGGCTCCCCACTCGAAATGACATCTAAGCCCATTTTTGAAATTGTATTGAACAAGGCTCGACCTCTAGGTGTAACAAGACGCGATCCCCAGTACGTATGTTTTGCATTGTAGTCACCAGCTGCCACGAAACAAGATCCAAGCGATTTGTAGAACTTCTCATACTGATCTTCGGTAACTGAAAATCTGGGAGGTGAGTAAATTGATGATATCACGAAATTCGCACAAAAATTTTCTACGAAAATATTCGTTGCTTGCAAATATTCTTCACTAACATTGTCAAGGACATAGTGCTTGAGTCTTGACTTAATCAGAATTGCTGATCCACCACATGCTCTCTCTCTCGGGTCCTTTGTATCATATAAAGTGTAACCATTTATTTTAAATAAGCTTCTTGAGGTCAAATGAGTCTCAGAAACCAACATTATATCAATATTTTTTTCCATGAGGAAGTGCTCAAGTTCATTTTTATGTTGGCGAATGCCGTTTGCGTTCCAGAAACATATTTTTAACGTGTTTATGGTTTCTTAACTAATGCTTGAAGCAGTGTATTCTGCATTCGCAGCATTTCTTGCATCATACTTGTCATATTTGTAGTAAAGTTGTTTATAGTTAGCACCAGATTCTCAATAGTAGCTTCAAGGCGACTAAAGTTAAAGCTTGAGTTTGAATTCGTTGAATTATTTGGCGGTGGAACATTTTGCGTGGGAATTGAACTAGTCTTAGCAGCATCAGCATACGATACACGTGAAGTAACTGGTTGGCTGATTTGAGCAAAAGTGTCGGAGTTCGCGTTTACTTGTAAAGCTGGAGATAACTTGGGATTTTGACCCATAGCCTGTTTAACGGAATAATATACAGGGCACCCTCTATAGTTAGCTGTGTGATTACCTCCACAATTACTACATTTTTTTCTACTTGATCTTTTGGCTTAGTGCAGCTAGCAGTAGCATGCAATTCACCGCAGATAACACACACTGTAGGTAACTTGCAGTAAGTTTTCGTATGGCCATATTCTTGGCAATTATGGCACAGTACGGGACCTGAACGCTTACGTGAATCTTCAACTGTGATTTTACGATGTAAGAGATACTTTACGCTATAAATTGGATGGGTTTCATTTTTTTCAATTGTATGTCATTCGGCTCCAGTTCAACCCGAAATAGGGGTTGTGGGACCTTTTCTCTGTTAAATATGTTGGTAACATTTTTTACCTTGAATCCTTGGTCGACAAGTGCACATTTTACTTCTTCGGGTTCAACATATGAATCTATGCCCTTTAATACTATCAGTAGGCCTTTAGCACTCTTAAGTTGGTATGTGTAAAAATTTGTTTTATTTTTTTCAAATTCACTAACAAGTTTTCGGAAATCTTTTTCATTATATATTTGTATTTTAGTTTCATCAATATTACCTCGTTTAATTGGAATGATGTGAAAAGTATTTTCACCAATGGTCGACAGTAGTTTTTTTATAAGCGCGTTAGAATTTTTTTCTCTCAGATAAATAGGTGGTGGCTTAAAAGACTTTCGCGATGATGTAGAGGGCTTGTCGTCGGTGTCTTGCAATAATGAAAAACGATTTTGACGATTGGTAGATGATGCGCTGTTATCCCTAGACATCTTTGGGGCAGATGAAATTTTTGAAGAATTTGGGCTTCGCCCACGCTTTACCACTGTTATATATCTGTCCATTCCCACTTGTACCTTGGGTTTTGAGCTACTGTTATCTGTAGTGATAACTTGGTTTAGTGATGAAGGCGAGCCCGATGCGGATGATATCGCAGACTTAAATGAAGAATTACTAGGCAATGGTAATATTAACGATTCATTAGTTGGCATTGGACAAAGCGAAGTTGATCGCTGACGAAAAATTGGCTTTGCCGTTAAAAAAGGATTTTCATCAGATTTATTATTTATATATTTTTCATTAAGAGTTTCAGAACTCACAGTAAAATAAACATTTCTGCCGTTAGAACTCACTTCAAAATTTTTTTCCTTTGAGGTACTCATACAGAGTATTATTCCTCAAGGGAACTTTGTTTGTGTTTACGGTTTTTTTTTTGTTTTTGCTATTTCTTGCTATGTAAAAAATATTAGTAAAGCCAATTAGCTGATTTATCAAGGTGAATATGTATTACGAATATTTTTTGTATTATTTTTAATTTTGTTGTTTTTTATATTTGTTTCATATGTATGTATGTAAAAAAAATCTGCTTTAATGTCTCTTCACTATGAAGGTTCAACGAGAACTGAATATCGTGAAGTTAATGATGAACGTATATTAAGTAATGGTGAAATTGAAAGAGTTCGAATACCTGATTTTTCACACAAATTAAATAACACAAACATAATTGATGTTAAAAACTATACTCAAACGTATAAAATGATTATGATGGTTTTCATACTAGTATACTATAAACCATTAAAGCAAAAACAATATGATTTCAATCGCTTCAGTATTTTTAATAATTCGTATTCAGTTTAACATTGTATTCCATAGTAATCAAAATCCTTATAATCAACAACAACATGTTAAGTTAGATGGTGAAACTATCAAATATTTAGACTTTCAAATTAAACATCAAAATGGTTCTGTAAATGTAAGAGTACATTTATCGCCTCAATTGGAAAATGATGAAACTATAAAAACAACAACAACTACAAAATCAACATTAAGTTTTTATGATCAGATGTATAATGATGCAGGAAATGAACACTTTACTATAGATGAAGCAATCGAAGCATTTAGGAAGGATTTAATTGAAAAGGAAACTAATATTGGTGGTATTATTGAAAGTTCTGGGGTATTCTATCGACACTTCAACTTAAAATATGAAAATTTAGAATTAAGACTGTGATGTAGATAATATAGTAACTATGCTTATCGTAAACTTAATATTTATTGTTTTGAATATAACGATGAAAGAGGTGATGATATACTTCCTTATGAAAGCGATTATCAAGAGAAATCAAGTCGTATAGTTAGTGGGGATATAATAATACAAGAACAATTAACGTTAAAGATTATTCATACCCTAGTACTCCCGCAATACATTTGATACTCACTCGGCCAACCCAGAAATACAGTAGTAGTAGTGATGTAGATATTATAGTAACTATGCTTATCGTAAACTTAATATTTATTGTTTTGAATATAACGATGAAAGAGGTGATGATATACTTCCTTATGAAAGCGATTATCAAGAGAAATCAAGTCGTATAGTTAGTGGGGATATAATAATACAAGAACAATTAACGTTAAAGATTATTCATACCGTAGTACTCCCGCAATACATTTGATACTCTCTCGGCCAATCCAGAAATTGTAACCCTTCACAATTAAATATATGTAAATAAAAACCATATTTCTTTCAATGATATTTTCTGTGGTACAGAAGTTGATCTATGTTTTAGGTCAGCTTAAAGAATGTTGTAAAAATTTATATTAAATTCTGTCAAGTTCTAAGGGCAAAAGTGGACTTTGACAATGAAATGTTAACTTAGCTTAGTAAGTTTCCCCTGAAAATGATTTATCTGTTAAAACGAATAGCATTATATTTGAATAAAAATATTTCCCAGCGAAAAGCAAAATTTTTAAAATATTAACAATCAATATAGAGCATTGGCTGATTTGGAAGAATTAAAACTATTAACAACAGAAAATATCGGGCTTGTTCTAAAAATCACGGTGATTTAAATCACGGTGGTGTTAAAAACAAACTACTAATAGCTGACTTGTTCGTGGGTATTTATTGTATTTGAAGTTATAGTCATGTATAAACCATAAATTGTGAAATTTACAAAGGCAATAATTTAGCTTTTATTAATTTTTTGAAATCACCGTGATTTGAGATATCATGATTTCCAGAACAGGCCTGTATATGCAGTTTTTGGCCTACCGATGCTAAAACTAAAAACGCATTAGATGAATATATGTTTCCAGGTAAATCGACAGTAGCTTACCGAGTTTTGTCTATACCTCACTCCTCTGTAAATGTCGAAAGGATTTTCACTTACAAAATGTCATGAAAACAAAACAAAGGAACATACTTTATGTTCCAACAGTATGAAGTCTTATCCAGGCCTAAGATTTATTGAAATCTTAAAACACTTCTTGTTATAACTTTAGCACTGAACGAGTACATACATACATATATGTGTATGCATATTAGGGTGATTCTAAAAAAAATCATTTCAATTTTCTACAAAAGCGTACCAAGAAGTTTATTGTAGGACATTCCGTTCTTTACTTATGACAATCAGAATACATAAAATCAATTTATACCATGTAAATCGTATGGAAAATCGAACGGACCATCTCACCATTAATATAATGAGGTAATATTTTAACAGGCCTATTTTTTACCTAACAAAAGTTTGAAACCTGGTTCTGAGAAAAACAAACGCTTTTTTTAGAATCATCCTATCCATACGCTTTGTGTTTCATTTTTATTTCTTTGTAAATTAATTTTATATAACTTTTTGTTAAAAAAAAGTACTCAAAAAAATTGTTTTTGATACCGAAATGCAAATCTCATTTCCCATCACTGCTTCTGAGTGCTTACGGAGTTGCCAAGCCAAATTTAATTTAGTTAATTTTGAGTTTTTTTTTGTAATTTTTTAGCAAATTAAGAGAGAAAGAGAGATCATGGCTTTATGATTGGCTAATATTCTTAACTGTTTTTAACTATCTTAGACACAAAAATGTAGAAGAAAAAATACATTCTGCACTGCTCCTATTGACAGTCTATTAACCAAAAAAAATCAAGCGAATACGTTGAGTTTAAGTCAGATAAAATGGTTCTTAACTTTTTTCACTTGCCTATTTATATATAAATAAACGGGCATAGTACAACAATTTTATACAAATTGCATTCCCGTGAAAAAAATCCCTTTTCTTTTCAAACATTTTCTCTCTCTTCCCTGTCTGTTTTGTTTTGTTTTTGTTTGTTTTATTTTTTGTGTAACAACCAAAAACTAAGATGAAATAACAATACTAATATAAAGTGATTAACCCTAATACCTACCAACAATATCAAATTTTGAATAGAAAAAATTGTATTTATTTTTTACCTTTGTTTTATTTTTCCCCTATAATGTACTAATATTTGTGACATTACAAAAGAGGTTTTGTATACTTATTATCAATAAGTAGACAAAGGCTGGAGTTAGCTTTTGATGTCTTTAGCGTGAAATATTCCCAAATTTTTACCATTCATAGCCTCTAAATCGTAGTATGAAGACCCATGTTTCTTACGTACTTTAGCCTTTTGGAACTGAAAAGCAAGTTTGCTGTTAAAATGATCAATAGCCTTAGAGTGAGCAAAATTTCTTCTAAACACTATTTGCCCAACCTCGAAACTTTTAGGTCAAGACCGCAAGTTATAAGTTTGCTGATTGCATTTATATGCTTTTCTTATATTTTCTTGAGCTTTCTGCCATAGTATTTCCATTCGCTCATCATGTTTTAAATTACTATCAGGACATTCAAGTAAATTTACATTTCTCAGAAGCGAATAAGATTTTCCATTCGTAATCATATTCTGGCCAAAGAGAAGAAAATATGGTGCTAATATGAACCGAGCTACGTAAAGCACAACTAATGGCGGAAAGCTTTTCGTCCCAGTCATTTTGAGAAGGCTTTATGTACGCTCTAATGGCTGCCAAAACTGACCTGTTTACCCGCTCACTTGCATTTGCTTGCGGTGAGTAAATGGCGGTCAGGTTGTGAAAAACGCCATACAACTTAAGAAATTCTTTGAAAAATTTGGACTTGAATTGTACATCGTTATCTGTTTTAATATTCTCCGGCACGCCGAAAGCATGAAAAATCCGTTTCTCAAGATACTCTATTATGGGAATAGTGGTAAATTTTTCGTATTGGCTCAAGAAAATGGAATTTCGACAAGTGGTCTACGACTATGATAATGCCTGTATTACCGGTTTTTAGCGAGGATATGGACCCAATAAATCCAAGTATAGCTTTTGAAATACTCTGACCGATACTTACTGTTTATCTATTGGAGGCCTTAAACACCTCTTAGTGGCTTTAGACTGTTTGCAAACTTCGCAACTACTTACATACATACTTAGCTACCTGAATTGCCATCTTTGGCCAAAAATAAAATGTTTTCAACCGTTTTATCGTCTTTCCTACCCCACCACGCGCACTTAAGGGATGATCATGAGCTCTTTTCATTAACTATATTATACCGGGCGGTATCCATAATTTCCAGGACATTTCTTCTTGTAGCGATTCCCCCGACGCGTGTTCACAGCGTTTATATATAAGGTTATCTATTATTCTTATATCTGGAAGATATTAGATTTTCTTAGTTAGATCTTATTAATTTCAAATACTCTGGTGAATGAAATTCTTCAGAATTTAAGTTAATGTCGGCAGATTTTCAATTTCGTTTACAAAAATACTATTGTTAGTTTTACTACTGATTTCTTCGTTATTTTCAGAATACATTCTGGATAATGAGTCTGGTACAATGTTATGGCTACCTTTCCGATGACGGATGGTAAAATTAAAACCTTGTAATTTTAATGCCCATCGTGCGAGTCATCCATACAGTCCGTCTGATTCATGAGCCACTTTAGAGCCGCATGATTAGTTATGATGTTGAATTCGTGGCCTTCGACATACGCTCTGAATTTTTTTATAGCCACAATGGCTGCTAAACACTCCTGCTCTGAAACGGAATAATTTTTTTGTGCAGAGGTAAGCTTGTGGCTCATGAATGCTATGGGTAATTCGTCATTATCGTTGTTTCATTGAGCAAGAACTGCCCCAATTCCATACTTACTTGCGTCACACTGTATAGAGAAAGGTCGTAAAAAATCTGGATTGTGTAAAAGTTGAGCGGAAGATAGACATGTTTTAAGTTCTTCAAAAGAATTTATTTCCGTTTCAGACCAAATGAATTTTTAATTTTTCTTTAGCATGTCCGTGAGAGGAGTCGTTACCACCGCAAAATTGCAGACAAAACGACGATACCACCCACACATCTCCAGAAATCTTCTTAATTGATGGACAGACGTTGGCAGTGGAAAGCCGCGAATAGCTTGTACTTTGTCAGGGTCGGTTTTAATTGTACCATATCCTATAATATGCCCTAAGTATTTTACATGCTTGAGAACAAATTTGCTTTTTTCAATGTTAATAGTTAAATTTGCTCTCCTCATGGAAATAGCAATCTCATGCAGCAACATAACATGTTCGTCGAATGTTTCAGTTATCAGAAGAAGGTCATCTAAATATACAAAAACGCAAATGTGCTGGAATTACTCTGTCCATGAGCCTAGACATCGTTTGGGGAGCGTTACATAAGCCAAATGGCATAGTAACAAACTGATATAAGGACGCCCTGGTACAGTGAAAGCTGTCTTCTCCTTTGATTTTTTATCTAACGGAAGTAGTAGGGAACTGGCGGTTCTGGATCAATTAAAATTGTTAAATTGTGGCTGAAATTGTTAAATTGTTGCTGAAATTGTTAAATTTGGGTAATTAAAATTTGAAAATTTTAAAATTCTTGAAATTTGATACCTACGAGGGTGGTTCGATAAGTCCTTTAAATATTTTTCGAGGGTGGTTCAATAAGTCTGTCTTTTTCCTAATGCCTACGGCATGCATGATAATTTTTCCTAATGCCTACGGCAATACATAATTATTTTCAAATGCCGACGGGAAAATCATGAAAATGATTTTTTCTAATACCAATGTTGAAATAGTGATTATTAATTTTTCCTAATGTCTACGGCAAAACATGTTTATTAATTTTTCCTAATGCCGACGGCAAAACATGATTATTTTTTTCAAATGCCGACGGCAATACATACTTATTTTTCCTAATGCCTACGGCAATACATACTTATTTTTCCTAATGCCTACGGCAATACATAATTATTTTCAAATGCCGACGGCAAAACATGATTATTTTTTTCAAATGCCGACGGCAATACATGATTATTTTTTTTGTTTCCTAATGCCGACGGCAATACATACTTATTTTTCCTAATGCCTACGACAATACATAATTATTTCCTAATGCCTACGGCAATACATAATTATTTTCAAATGCCGACGGCAATACATGATAATTTTTCCTAATGCCTACGTCAATGCATGATAATTTTTCCTAATGCCGACGGCAAAACATGATTATTATTTTTTTCAAATGCCGACGGCAAAACATGATTATTATTTTCTAATGCTCCCAGTGTTGCCATACTGTAGAAATTTGTTATCGTAATACTATATCAGTAATATCAGAGAAAGAAGGTTTGATGACTACTAGGTCATATGGTTTCATATGAATCATGGGAATGTGCTTGTGTGATTTCCTCACGCTAATAAATTCTTATAAAATAAAATAATAAAATAATTAAATAAATGAATAAAATAATTACATAAATTATTTTATTTATTTATAAAACGTTCTCATGTATGTGAACACCCCTAATGCTTGTGTGTGGGGGGTCCAGCTTGTTTGTCGCTGGTAAGCTTATATTCTGTTTATTTGTTTAAGAAATATATTTGTATGTAGGTATGTATGTGTGTATGATGCATGCATGCATGTATGTATGTGTGTATTATGTTTGTATGTATGTATGTATGTATGTGCGATCGAAAGAACTTGTGCGTGGAATATTTTGTGGCTGTGTAGAATATATTTATATTTTGCAACATAATCATTTTCTTTGTCTACGATTATTTTAAAGCAGCAAAGTTTCAACTAAGTACAGTCATCAGCAGAGAAACAAAAAGTTAAAACTGTGAATGCTGCAAGGATACTGCTACTAATTTTCGTATAAATACGCCAACTTTTCTAACCAACACATCAGTACTTTATTGTATTTACAAGTAGTATCATCAGCAATTGTGTTAAAGTTTTATAATAATAATAAAATAATTAAAAATGAGTTATACAGGTTATCAGTGTAATAGGTGCCATAAGGTATACAAATACCAAAAGTCCTTTTTGGATCATGTGAAAAGTCATAGCGTGCAGGATCAAATGGTCGTAAGTCGGGGTACAAATCAAGAGCAACCGCAGACATTTGTTCAAAATCCTCAACAGCAGATAAATTCATTTCATCACCAGCAGCACCCTTCTCTACAGTATCCTCAATATCAACAATACGGTATGCCTAACTGTTACCCTACACCAATGTCATGGAGTAATCAGTTTTTGGCATCAGGAGTACCAATGCAATATGAGTATCCAAGTTACAATTATAATCCCGTCACACCAGTTAATCGAATGGAGCAGTATTCCAATTTGATGCAATGGCAACCTCTTAATTACCATCAACAAGAGCAGCAGCTACAACAACAAGCTCATCAACAAGGTGTGGATATCCTTGGAGGGACTTTATGCAACGATGCTATGGACATAAGTTTACCGGAAAGTGATGGAGAAGTAGAAGAAAAGAGAGAAGAAACTCTACCAACTCCAATGAGTACTTCGAATGCTAGGAGAGAAGAAGAAGTCGAAGAGAATGTGAGATATTACAAAATATCGAAAGCCTTCAAAAACCATATCGTTACATATGTAATTCTTAATAAAAAAGACCAACTTCTCTTGGAAGAATTTATTAAAGAAAACATGAATATTTTTATTGAGAGACTTCAAATGTCTTTGTCTAAGCATATTATAATTAAATTTCATGTGAGTATTGTGGCGGAGTACATCAAAATTGTAGAAGAAGAATTGGAGTTGTGTGTTATAACACATGTAGCCAAAATGAGTTTGCTGACGAAGGCAGATAACATTGAAGAATTATTCCGTAAACAAGTTGAGGAGATTTCAACAAAAATGTCCGAATTTGAAGAGCGAGATTCTGGTTGGACTTTGTCACGCATAGTTCGAGCAGAAATCAACATCAATAAATCTTCGCTAGTCAAAGGATCAAGTTGGATATCCACACCTCAAAAATTACAAGGCAGAAAAGCATGCATCAATATTGAAAATAGTGATGAATACTGCTTCAAGTGGTGTATGATTGCTGCCATGGATGTTATCAAATACAATCAAGTACGTTGCAGTTCTTATAATATTCAGGACATTTCTGCAGAGACGATTGTTACGCGAAATGGTGTAACACTAAATTTCAAAAACTTAACTTACCCATTAGCACTAAACAAAATTAAGGAGTTCGAAGTAAATAATCCAGCAATAAGTGTTAATGTGTTTGGGTACGATGAGGGAGCAGATCAAATCATCGGTCCCTATTATGTGACCAAGGAGGAGAAAGTAAAGCATGTCAACTTGTTGCTTTTGGAGAATGGTGAAGTTCATCACTACATTTTGATAAAAGACATATCAAGGTAAGTTAGAAAATTATTCAACACTTTAATTTAATGAAACATATACTTGTTTTATATATTTTATAATATAGACATTTTACTTATAAACTTTTATATATTTTTTTTTTCATTCACAGACTTTTACGAAGTCAATTAACGCAGAATGAACACAAACTTCATATCTGCAACACCTGTCTCCAATACACACATAACGAAAATGGTATGAGTAGCCATAAGGCGGAATGCGGCAAAATAGTGACAACTATGCCGTCAGGTCCAGATGCAGTTCTAAGTTTTAAGGGGCATCAGAGGAAAATGGATGTCCCCTTTGTGGTGTACGCAGATTTTGAATGCATCCTGGAAGACATTAGTAATAACGTGAGTAGTAAAACCAGTCTTGTCAAAAAGCACACTCCTTGTGCTTTTAGTTACTACATTAAGTGTCTCCATAACAATAAGTTAGATAAATTAAGGGTTTATACAGGGAAAGATGCTTCACAAAAATTTGTTTCATTTTTAATTAAAGATTGTGAGGATATTTATAATAATCATTTAGTAAATAATAGGCAAATGGATATTTTATCCCCTTCTGATATTTATAATTTTTATAGTGCGGTGAATTGTCATATTTGTCAAAAATTTCTAGGTAAAGATCGCGTTAGAGATCATTGTCACATTAGCGGTAAATATAGAGGTGCAGCCCACAATAACTGTAATTTGAATTACCAAATTCCCAAGTTTATACCAGTTTACTTTCACAATTACTCAAATTATGACTCACATCTTTTTATTAAAGAACTAGGTGAAATTTCTATGCAACTGAAAGTACTCCCTCTCAATAAGGAGCTTTATATATCACTCTCGCAATTTACAGAAATGAGCGATGGTCATAATCTTGAAATAAGATTTCTTGATACATTACGCTTTATGGCTGAGAGTTTAGAATCATTAGCCTGCAATTTGTCGGATAATGATTTTAACACTATAAGGTCCTTATTTCAAACAGAAAAAGAATTTCAGCTTATTAAGAAGAAAGGCATTTTCCCCTATGAGTACCTAAATTCATTTCAAAAATTAGACGAGTGCCAGCTGCCTTCACGCAGTGATTTCTTTAATAAGTTGAACAATAAAGAGTGTTCTTTAGAGGAATACTCACATGCTGTAGAGGTATGGAATACTTTTGGGTGCAAAACAATGAAAGATTACATGGAACTTTACTTAAAAACAGATGTCCTCTTACTGACAGATATTTTCGAGAACTTTAGAAAAGTTTGTAAAGGTATTTATGAGCTGGATCCATGTCAATACTATACCGCACCTGGACTTTCCTGGGATGCAATGTTAAAATACACAAAAATTGAACTAGAATTATTTACGGACATAGACATGTACAATTTTATGAAAAAAGGTATACGTGGGGGAATCGTACAGTGTAGCCAAAGATATTCGAAAGCGAATAACAAATATTTGGAAGATTTCGATAAAGAAAAGCCCTCGGAGTTTCTTGTCTATTTAGACGCAAATAACCTTTACGGTTGGGCTATGTCGGAATATCTTCCTCATGGGGGGTTCAGATGGTTATCGCAAGACGAGCTGAATCTGGATCCAAACAGCATATCTGACAATGGAACAGACGGTTATGTTTATGAGGTCACTTTAGATTATCCTTCTCACTTACATGACTTGCATAATGACCTACCTTTTTGCGCTGAAAATAAAAAACCACTGCAAGCGAAGTATAACAAGTTGATAACCGATTTCTCTACAAAGCAATCATACGTGATACACTTTAGAGTTCTTAAACAATGCTTAGAAAATGGCTTAGTTTTAAAGAAAACTCATCGTATTCTAGCATTTAAACAATCTCCATGGTTAAAAGGCTATATTGACCTAAATACCAGACATAGAGCCACTGCTAAAAATGCTTTTGAAAAAAACTTTTTCAAACTACTCAATAATGCAGTCTATGGTAAAACCATGGAAAATGTGGATAAGAGGAGAGATGTTAAAATTGTCAATAATTGGGAGAGAACGAATTGTAATCGTTTGGGGGTTCAAGATTGGATATCAAAACCAAATTTTCATAGTTTATCTATATTTTCCGAAGATCTGGTAGCAATCGAAATGACTAGAGTCAAAACCTGCTACAATAAACCAATTTACTTAGGATTTTGTGTACTTGAATTGTCCAAATGGAAAATGTATAATTTTCATTACGGGTACATGCAACCTAAGTTTAAGACAAAACTCTCATTGAACTATATGGACACGGACTCTTTTATATATTCAATAAAGACGGATGACTTTTACGCTGACATAAAAAATGACATAGAAGAACATTTTGATACATCGGACTATCCCACGGACAATACTTATAATTTCCCATTAATAAATAAAAAAGTTTTAGGCATGATGAAAGATGAAAACTGCGGTAAGATAATGACAGAATTTGTTGGGCTGCGATCAAAAATGTCCTCATTCAGTGTACAAAATCAAAATGACGTTAAAAAATCAAAGGGGGTAAAAAGATCCATATTAGATAAATATAGTTTAGCTACTTATAGAAACTGTTTATTCAATAAGACTAATGTATACGATAATATGTTAACATTTAAATCTAAGCTTCACCATATATATACTAGTAAATTAAATAAGGTAGTCTTAAGTTATGGAGACGATAAGAGAAAAATTAGGTCAAATAATATTAACACATATGCATGGTATCATTTTCGTATTAAGGAAACTAACCCTGAATACGAACTTGATATGTTGCTAGATGAAATTGCTAGAATGCAAGAAAATAGCTAAAATTAGTTAATTTTTAGTTAAGTAGTTAATTTTTAAATTGTATATAAAATCTTAGTTATTAAGAAACATTATTGTAAACAAAATCCTATTTATTGTTGTTAAAATGATTTTAAATAAAATCCTATTTATTAAGAAAAATTATTGTACATAAAATCCTATTTATTAAGAAAAATGATTGTAAATAAAATCCTATTTATTAAGAAAAACTATTGTACATATGTATATGAGTTTTTAAGAAAAAATTTGAAATAAAATATTGAAAAAAGAATTAAATGTGTGAATGACTTTTATTTCTTTATTGGCTTTACTTCGTTGGATAAAAAAAAAAAAAAAAAAAAAAAAAAAAAATGATATCTTCCATATCGCTTAAACATGCACAGTCTTGATTTCTTTAAGAGGATCTGCACAAGACAAATTGAATTTCACAATATTATGAAATTCCATTAAATTTCATTAGATATTTTCATAAAGAGAAACAATTAAGATAATCGGATAAGTCCTTATATTTTTCACTACATACAAGTTTCTCTTATTTTCTAATCGAAAAAGCTTAATCCCAATTTTCTATTTGCCAATGATATGTACTAATTATGTATTTTAAATTATAAATAAAAAGACATTAAAGAGTTTGTAAAATATAAATGTTTGTGCTTTTTTATTTAATATTTTCAGTTATTTCATAAAGAAATTTAAGACATAAATGACCACAGGTAAATGTATTGAAATTCTGATGTTGATTATAGTTGTATTTTATATTTGTACCAAGATATTTGACTACTTCCGAAGGAGGTTGTAAGTTTCCAAAGCTGTCGAAATATTCTTTTTCATTGTTGTTTTTATAATATGCTACCCAATGTGTACCAGGTCCTGTTGATACGTCTAAATTGATTATTCCACATTCTATTTTCTTTGTTCGTTTTGGTAGAGTATTCAACATGAAAACTCCTCTAAAATATGGAATATTTATAGAGAAACGGTTTAGGTCCTCATCAGATAGTGGTCTGTTGGGTAGCATCTCTAATAGTTTTTTGATTCCTCTTTGAAAACTAAACCATAACCCTTTTTATATGGTTTTAAGTAAAGTCCCTTTCCAACTGCAATAGATTCCATCGCTTTATTATGTCTAGTTGCTTCATCAAGTTGATTTTTTGCATTCTTTGTTGCATTTACAGCTTTAGCTATAGCAGCACCTCCAGTTGTTAGACTACCAATTGCACCCAGAGCAGTTAAAATCGGTATTAGAGGCAAAAACCCACCAATTTTTGGGACACGTATTACACGTGGTACTATAATTTGAGATTTTCTTCCTTTTAATGATTTGTTGATAGTTTTTCGGGCAATTTTAATTGCTGAGTTAATATCTAATGGTTTTTCCTTCTTTAGTATTTTTGTTGCAGCTCTAATTGATGTTCTAAACAGTTTTTTATCATTTAGCTTGTTCTTTTTAACATTTTTCTTTTTCTCCACACCCATACCAAATTTTGTTTTGGCTTTCATTGCGTTAGTAACCATATAGGCAAATGATTTTTCACCAATACTACTATCTTTTGATAAAACTCGATCCCAAGCTGAATTTTCAAGTATTTTATCAGCCTTGTGTCTAGTGCTTAAATCCTTATTTTTCGAATAAGCTATATCGTGATCTTTACAAGCAGAGTCCAATAAATTAATTCCTTTATCACCTCGATTT
This sequence comes from Tachina grossa, assembly GCA_949987645.1. Taxonomy (NCBI): domain Eukaryota; kingdom Metazoa; phylum Arthropoda; class Insecta; order Diptera; family Tachinidae; genus Tachina; species Tachina grossa. Next base: position 83,095,401 of record OX465275.1, read on the forward strand.
AAACGTTTTTGTAGTTTTGTTCCAGGTCCACAGTACTGATATCCAGGAAGATGAAGTTCAACAGGTAGAGAGTTTATTATTTTATCTACTATACCTCCTCCAACGAAGGTGTTTTTATGACTAAACGTTTTCTGATATCGTATAACCATATTATCTGATTTTTTCTATAATAAGAGGTAACATTTATGAAATGTATTTAGTTACAAAAATGCAGTTAGTGAAACAACATAAAAATATTTTAGTTCGTAATATTGATGAATCATCGAACATCACTTCAAAAATAAAGCATAGCCCCCTCTTACCAAATTCTATTCGTGCTCTAATAGTGGGACCATCAAATTGTGGAAAGACTAATGTTATGATCGGCTTACTAGAAAGTCCTAATGGACTCAAGTTTGAAAATATCTATTTATACTCAAAATCTCTTTATCAACCCAAATATGAGTACTTGAAGAAACTAATTTCACCAATTAAAGGAATGGGATATTATACATTCACCGATAATGAATCAGTTATTCCACCTGACGAAGCTAAAACTAATTCAATTATGATATTTGATGATGTTGCATGTGAAAAGCAGAATAATATACGTACATATTTTTGTATGGGGCGACATAGGGATATTGATTCATTCTACTTGTGTCAAACTTATACTAGAATTCCCAAGCATTTAATAAGAGACAATGCAAATGTTATTATAATGTTTAAGCAAGATGATACAAATATGAAGCATGTTTATAGGGATCATGTTGGCAGCGATATGAGTTACGAAAAGTTCCAAGAAATTTGTAGAGAATGTTGGAAGGATAAATATGGCTTTTTAGTGATAAGCAAAGATAATGAATTAAATGATGGTCGCTACAGAAAGCAATTTGACTTTTTCATAACTATATAAACTACTTCTCATAAAAGATTGACTTTAGTTATTAATCTAACTTTAAACTTGATACATCTATTTGCTATAACCTCATCCGATACCTGATAAGCTGATCTCCAAACTATACCAGCTACCTGAAAACCAGACCAGCTCCTGATAACCTGATCTAAAAACCAGACCAGGTCCTGATAAGCTGATCTGAAAATCAGACCAGGTCCTGAAAAGCTGATCTGAAAACCAGACCAGGTCCTGATAAGCTGATCTAAAAACCAGACCAGCTCCTGATAAGCTGATCTGAAAACCAGACCAGGTCCTGAAAAGCTGATCTGAAAACCAGACCAGGTCCTGAAAAGCTGATCTGAAAACCAGACCAGGTCCTGATAAGCTGATCTGAAAACCAGACCAGGTCCTGATAAGCTGATCTAAAAACCAGACCAGCTCCTGATAAGCTGATCTGAAAACCAGACCAGGTCCTGAAAAGCTGATCTGAAAACCAGACCAGGTCCTGAAAAGCTGATCTGAAAACCAGACCAGGTCCTGATAAGCTGATCTGAAAACCAGACCAGGTCCTGAAAAGCTGATCTGAAAACCAGACCAGGTTCTGATAAGCTGATCTAAAAACCAGACCAGGTCCTGATAAGCTGATCTGAAAACCAGACCAGGTCCTGAAAAGCTGATCTGAAAACCAGACCAGGTCCTGATAAGCTGATCTGAAAACCAGACCAGGTCCTGAAAAGCTGATCTGAAAACCAGACCAGGTCCTGATAAGCTGATCTGAAAACCAGACCAGGTCCTGAAAAGCTGATCTCATTGCTGATACCTGTTATTTGCCCTTAGCAAACATGGATAAGAAAATTTTAAAACAGTTGGTGTTGACAAGGAATGTGTTGAAGAAAAAGCTTCGTAGTATAAAAACTGGTGAAATAGATACACGTGAACAATTAAGAGATACATTCAAACCTATAACAGAACCTCTTAAAGAATTCATAAATAGTTCTAAAAATTTTAAAAGAATTCGTATAAAAGAAGAAAGTAACATCAAGACAGAAGTTGAAAATAATACAAGTTTAAAGCCTGAAAACCCATCAGTCAAGATAGAGACAAGTACACCAAAAAAAACTAGTAGAAGGAACAATTTTTGATAATACCATCTTATTTAATGATGTTAATACTGAAAATGATGATGATGATGATGATGATGAAGATGATTTTTACTCACAGACTTCCAATACAGAATATACTTATACTGATTTATCAGTTTTGGAAGGAAGAAATCAGTTAGATACAAACTATGGCCCACATAAAGATTACAATAATGAATGGAAATTTGGTGATAGTAGCCTAAAACTGAATGAAGATAAAATACAAGTTGGTGGTCAAATATGGGCTCTAACACCAGGACTATTTTCTCTAATGTTTCATAAAATACCAAAAAATTACGATAAATTTGAACTTGAAATCTATAAAAAGATTTTAATTACTACTAATGCATATAGAAGAGACTTTAAACCTGATGGTCAAATTAAGGGTACTAGAGGATATAAATATAAATATATTATTAAGAAATTTATTGATGAGAAAAACCAGAAGAATTTACCTGAATCAACAGGGTCTAAGCCCAAAGGTAGCTATTTAGGTGAGGGAATGATGCAAGTTAACATCAATAATCCTAACTATATATACTGGGACGATCCAAATGAGTTAGTAGATAGACTTCGACTACTGCTCGCATCACAAGGTGCAGGTCATACTAATCACAATAACGAAATTGTATCAATTATTGAAGAACTACGTGAAGCGAATATAATACACTAACTTTAATAAACTAAATAGAGTATGTCTGTTGATAAATTTGGACACTATTTAAACGATACTAGCAGCACAATTTCTTTGAAAAATGCACCTAAACTGCTGGGGTTCTTTGTGGATACGAACAACAACATTGATGTCCAAAACAAAAGGATCAAAAATGTTGCAAAAGCTCTGGAGGAAAACGATGTTATCAATAAATTGTTTTTGCAAACTCAAATCGAAAAATTAGAAGAGAAATTATTAACATACTTTAAGGGGGATAATACTATAATACGAGAAGATATTCAAATGCAAATTGAGGAACTACAACGCGAAATAAAATTATATATAGAAGAAAATTATAAAATTGAAAAAGATATTCTACATATTAAAACATTCTTTGAAGAACAAATTGAACAGCTTAATGAGAAAATTTATAGATTAGAAAATTATATGTTTGTATCAATAGCTGAAAGTGCGTCAAGCAGATCACAACACTCTGCAAAAAATCTTTAAAAACAACTTAATGTCTTCAAAAAGAAATTTAGTAAATGAACTCCATAAGCAAGCACGAAAACAATTTGTGCGTCGCAGAGTTGTAATGAAAGGAATAGATGATCTTTGGCAAGCTGATTTAGTTGAAATGGGGAACTATTCTAAAGAAAATAGAAATTATCGATTTTTGTTGACTGTAATTGACACATTCTCAAAATTTGGATGGGCAGTACCGCTAAAAACAAAAACAGCACTCGAAACAACCAAGGCAATGGAAGATATTTTTGAATTGCGACGAGTACCAAAAAACTTACAAACAGATGATGGCAAAGAATTTTTCAACAAACACTTTGGAAAATTAATGCATAAATACAACATTAATCACTACTCAACATATAGCATTATGAAAGCATCAATAGTAGAACGATTTAATAGAACATTGAAAGGAATGATGTGGAAAGAATTTAGTTATAATGGTTCATATAAGTGGATTGATATATACAAAGATTTACTCAATGCATACAATAGAAAAGTTCATCGTACCATTAAAATGGCTCCTATTAAAGTCAACTCAACAAATGAGGAAAAGCTGCTAAATACAGTATACAGTCATTTGAAAATGTATAAAATGTCAAAATTTAATGTGGGAGATCATGTTCGCATAAGCAAATATAAGCACACATTTGAAAAAGGTTATACTCCAAATTGGACTACAGAAATTTTCACAATTACAAGAGTTCAAAATACAAATCCTGCAACATACATATTAGAAGACTATCTTGGCAATCCTATTAAAGGTGGCTTCTATACTGAGGAACTTTCAAAAACTAGATTTCCAAATACATATCTAGTTGAAAAGGTTCTTAAAATTAAAGGGAAGGAGGTATATGTTAAATGGCTGGGATTTTCTAATCAACACAATTCTTGGATAAGTAAAGATGAAATATTATAGTTGGAAGAAAAACTAAATTAGAAACAACAACAACATCAATTGCCACAACTTTTAGCATTAATATTAAGAAACTAATGTTAATTTTAAAATGAGAAAAAGTTTTAAATAAAATATGTAAATCATACTTATAAACCATACTGTGTACTAAACATTTAATTGTAATCAGACTGTTATAATGTCAATAACACTTACTCTGAGCTCTAACTCATCAGAACTATCTGCTAGTTACTTTCCTCCTATTGAATTACATGGTGCATATGAGTGTGCTCTAACTGATTTTCATTCATACAACAGTATTCCAAATGTAGACACCTACAATAATATGTTTCATATAGGGGAACATATAATTGAAATACCAATTGGATCTTACGAATTAAATAATATAGTTGATTTTATAGAAGAGGAATACAAACGACTCTGCCCAGCAAATAAGATTTTTATTGAAGCCAATAACAATACAATGCAAGTTAAAGTTAATAGTTCCAAGGATCTTGTATATTTTAATAAAGACAATACAATTGGAAAACTTTTAGGATTCAATAGCAAAATCCTAACACCAAACAAATATTATTATTCAGATCTTCCAGTTAATATTTTTAAAGTGAATCTCTTGCGAATTGAAAGTAGTATCGCTATGAACACATATATGAATAACTCGAAATCGCATACACTTCATGAATTTCCGATTAATGTGCCTCCAGGCTATAAAATAGATGAGGTTCCAAGAAATCTTATCTATTTACCTGTAAACACCAGAAAGATAAGTTTACTAGCGCTGCGCGTACTGGATCAACACGGTGATTTAATTAATTTCCGAGGAGAGGAAATTACAATACGAATACATTTAAGGCCAACTAAATAATGCTAATATACAACACAAATACATTGAAAAATATAGCATCAAGAACAACAACAACAACATTAAAGCGACCAGCTCAACAAAAAGCTCTAACAACATCAAATAAAAATTTTCTAAAGTCCTTGAATTTTAAATTGAAGACAAAATGAGTTCAATAATAGATGTCTTAGATAAACCCTTGTCTGATGAGAATATAATCAAAAAGGACTATCATACATATGTACCATACTTACAATCTTACAACAATAATGATGAAATTAGAATTTCAATACAAAATCAAGATTTGTATGTGCTACCCAGTGAGAGCTACATTTATGTAGAGGGATTTGTTGTCGATGATAATAAGGCCAAATCTTCTTCTTCTTCTTCGGAGAACTTTTTATTAAAAAACAACTTTGTGGCATATCTATTTGATGAAATTCGCTATGAGCTCAATGGAATTGAAATTGACCATACAAGATATTTAGGAGCCACAAGCACTATAAAAAATTTGGTTTCTCTGACACCAACAGAAAGCAATGTGATGCAAAATGCTGGATGGAACAAAATTGACGATGTCACTCTTGAAAATGGATTTTTCAATTTTTATGTACCTCTAAAAATGCTTCTAGGATTCGCCGAAGACTACAACAAAGTTATACTAAATGGAAAACATGAATTGATACTCTTGCGCAATAAGAATGATGAAGATCTTGTACGCTCGAGTGTTTCTACTGAAAAAGCTAAACTTACAATTTCACTCATCTCATGGAGAATCCCACATGTACAATTATCCGACTTTAGCAAATTGAATATGATAAAAATTATTAACAATGGTGCTTCTATACCTATGGCATTTCGCAGTTGGGATTGTCATGTTAATCCACAATTAAACACAGGTACTAGCCATATTTGGAATGTTAAACTGGCTGCAAATAGAGAACGCCCCCGTTTTGTATTGATTGCTTTTCAACAAGAAAATAAGTTTGTTCATTGTGATTTGACTAATTTAAAAGTACATTTAAATTCAGTCTCATATCCATATGATGATCTTAACATAAAGTTCAAAAATGAACGATATGCAATTCTATATGATATGTATCTAAGATTCCAACAAAGTTACTATATGAGGGAATCTCAACCGCTTCTATCTGCATCAGAGTTTAAGACAAAAGCTCCTATTATTGTAGTAGATGTCAGTCATCAGAATGAATCACTCAATAATGGACCGATTGATATCAAAATAGCATTTGAAACAGCAACTAATATTGCAGCAAAGACATCAGCTTACTGCATTCTTATTCATGATCGCATAATAGAATATATACCCATCAAAGGACAAGTTCGAAAAGTCTTATAAATTGAGTAATATGGAAAATAACACAATTTTTATAGACGTACAAGGTTTCAAAAGTAATTCAAATGATTTCATCGCAAAAGAAGTAGCGATTGTTTTCAACAATTATGAATATAACAATTTCATTATAAAACCACCATTTGATTTTAAATGCTTATCAATAAAAAAGCAAAGAGAAGCAAAGTGGCTAACGAAAAACTATCATCACCTCAGCTGGACTGCTGGATCAGTTTCTTTTGAAAGCGTTTGCAATTTTTTAAAAGCTAACGCAAGATGTTCTAAAATTTATGTAAAAGGTGAAGAGAAAAGACGATGGTTGGAAAAAATTTTATGCCGAAAAATTTTTAACGTTGAGGATATAGGCTGTATCAACTTTAAACAAATGGAGATTAAGTATCCAGAATATTTTTATTGTAATTATCATAAACTTGGTGTTTGCGCATTAAAAAATGCTATTTTACTAACAAAAGAAATATCTTGCTTTAAATGAATTTTTGCACTCTTTAAAATATTAATGTATGTATTATTATAAAATTTTAAAAAACTTTAAACAATAAATGTATAGAAAAATAAAAAATCTACAAGTGTTTTCTTATTTCAAAAACAAACTACATAAAGGAAAGAGAAGGAAGTGGGAAGGAGGAGGAGAAGTTAGCATTTTTGCTAACTTGCAAATTTTTACTTTTTGTTTCTCTGCTTATGACTGTAGTTAGTTGAAACTTGCTGCTTTAAAATAATCGCAGCCAAAGAAAATGATTACGTTGCAAAATATAAATGTATTCTACACAGCCACAAAATATTCCACGCACAAGTTCTTTCGATCGCACATACATACATACATACATACAAACATCATACACACATACATACATACATACATACATACATACATGCATGCATGCATCATACACACATACATGCCTACATACAAATATATTTCTTAAACAAATAAACAGAATATAAGCTTACCAGCGACAAACAAGCTGGACCCCCCACACACAAGCATTAGGGGTGTTCACATACATGAGAACGTTTTATAAATAAATAAAATAATTTATGTAATTATTTTATTCATTTATTTAATTATTTTATTTTATAAGAATTTATTAGCGTGAGGAAATCACACAAGCACATTCCCATGATTCATATGAAACCATATGACCTAGTAGTCATCAAACCTTCTTTCTCTGATATTACTGATATAGTATTACGATAACAAATTTCTACAGTATGGCAACACTGGGAGCATTAGAAAATAATAATCATGTTTTGCCGTCGGCATTTGAAAAAAATAATAATCATGTTTTGCCGTCGGCATTAGGAAAAATTATCATGCATTGACGTAGGCATTAGGAAAAATTATCATGTATTGCCGTCGGCATTTGAAAATAATTATGTATTGCCGTAGGCATTAGGAAATAATTATGTATTGTCGTAGGCATTAGGAAAAATAAGTATGTATTGCCGTCGGCATTAGGAAACAAAAAAAATAATCATGTATTGCCGTCGGCATTTGAAAAAATAATCATGTTTTGCCGTCGGCATTTGAAAATAATTATGTATTGCCGTAGGCATTAGGAAAAATAAGTATGTATTGCCGTAGGCATTAGGAAAAATAAGTATGTATTGCCGTCGGCATTTGAAAAAAATAATCATGTTTTGCCGTCGGCATTAGGAAAAATTAATAAACATGTTTTGCCGTAGACATTAGGAAAAATTAATAATCACTATTTCAACATTGGTATTAGAAAAAATCATTTTCATGATTTTCCCGTCGGCATTTGAAAATAATTATGTATTGCCGTAGGCATTAGGAAAAATTATCATGCATGCCGTAGGCATTAGGAAAAAGACAGACTTATTGAACCACCCTCGAAAAATATTTAAAGGACTTATCGAACCACCCTCGTAGGTATCAAATTTCAAGAATTTTAAAATTTTCAAATTTTAATTACCCAAATTTAACAATTTCAGCAACAATTTAACAATTTCAGCCACAATTTAACAATTTTAATTGATCCAGAACCGCCAGTTCCCTACTACTAACGGAATCTGCCAGAAGGCATCCTTGAGATCAAGGCTCGCAATGAATCTGGCCTTAGGAAGCCTGCTTAAGATTCCGTCTATTAAAGGCAAAGGATAAGCATCCTTCACTGTGACACTATTTATTTTTCTGGCATCCAGACAAAGTCTTACTTTCCAGGTTTGCGCACTAATGCCACTGGCGATGACCAAGGGCTCTGTGACTCTTCTATTACTCCCAGCTGTAGCATTCGATCCACTTCTGCAAATAATAACTGTTCTATCGCAGGTAAAACCGCAAAATGTCGTTGCTTAATGGGTTCGCTATATGTTTTGTCGATGATATGAGTTATTAGTGACGTTTTTCCTAAACCTTCTATGGCGAACGATGGGAACGAAATAATTGCTATGTCTAATCTGGTTTTTTGTTCACCATCCAACACATGAATATTTTCATCGGTTTTAAGTACACTCAACTTATAGTTTTCGACCTGAAGTGGGCGATCTAAGAATAAATCTTTGGCTAAGCCAAAAGCTCTTACAAAATCGGCACCCAAATATAAGTTCTGTGTCAGATTTTGTACAATTGGAAATTCTATCGGTATGGATTTTTCTCTAAACGTAACAACTGTTTTAACACTAACCGCTGTAGGGTGCCTTGGGACATCAGCTGTTTTCAAATGTACCTGAAACTTCTTATAGGGATATTTCCTTTCCTCCAAAAACCTTCTGACGAACTCTTGTGAAAAGCAAGACACTGTAGTTCCAGTATCGATCATACCCACCACGTCCTCATTAAAAATTCTTACTGACGTAAAAGGTCGAATATCATTACGCAGTCTTATTTCTATCATCCGGCTCGACAAGTTTTCCCTCCTCAACTTGATTAATACCATATAAATCTGTCTGACATTCAATGGATTTTAAATTTGCGTTGACTTTGACTGCAACTGCTTTAGTTTTTGGCAGCTTTGATAGTTTTTTGGAAATTTTGTGCATTTCGCACAATTTGGTTTAAACACGTTAGGCGTGCCACAGCCGTAACAAAATACTTTACGGTCTCCTACACAATCCTCTAAGCGATGTCCGTTTTCAGAGCAATTTCAAAACACCAAATCTTGTGTTTCTGCTATATCTAAAGATAAGTTCACGTTCTCAGCCAACAAATTTGATTCAACTTCAGATACTACTTTGCGAGGGACAAAAGGCCTATTTGTTTCAAACTTGTTTATTTCATCTTCTAAAATCTCATGTTTCCTGACATATTCCCTCAGCTGTGATATAGAGTTAATATCAAAATGGAGCAGCTCTTTTCGAACTTCCTGTCTCAAATTTCTCTTTAATATTTGTACTAACTCATTGTCAGCTATAGGGTGTTGTAACCGGTTAGCAATTTATAAAACTGCTTCATAAAAAATATCAAATTTTTCTGTAAGCCGCGAAATCAGTTCTACTATCACGAAATTGATTTCTTAGCTCGTTACGTATAAGATTCCAATCTAATGTATTCGTATTTCTGTCGAAACGCCAGAACCAATCCATGGCTTTCCCACTAAACAATAAATGAATATGGCGACATAACAGATCAAAATCACCTCGTAAGCTTTGCACAGTAAGGGCTTGGACTCTATAAATAAAAATATCAACAGATAGACTGTCTTCCACCTGCCCACTAAATGTCAAATGCCAACCAGAAATAATGGAAGCTACTTTATCCGTTGCTAGATTGAAATTCTGATTTGCATTATGGTTTCCAAAACTGTTTCTGTCAGATAAATTTTTACGGGTATTATTAACATATCTGTATCCTAAATTGTGTCTGATATTTCTATTTTGAGGCATTTCATCGTGCCAATTACCTCTTGCATTAAAATGTTCAAGTCCATAGTATTCATTAACACCTTCCGCATTGGCAGTGTTGGAGTTTATATTGATATACGCTAACTATTTTCTCACGGCTTCATTGATTAAAAACTGAAGCGAATCATCATTCGCATTGTTTTCAACATTATTTGGTTGAGCATTTTTAGGGCTCGTATGAGAGTTATTGAGCAAATTATCCTCAACACCGAAACCATTATCTTTATTGCCTCTAGGAGTTCGAACTTTTTTCTCAGCACGAAAGTAGGTTTAGTATTATATTTGGTGTTTGATTTTGGTATAACCCCCTTACTGCTAACAGTGTCACCAACACCCGCTTGGTTACAGAGCGTTGGGTTTTCTCTTTCTCCTAGTATATTGTAGGATTTTAGTTTGGTTTGCCTGCAAGCTTTACCACAAACAGAACAGGCTTGCGTTAACATTAAAACCTCCACGATACAGTCCTTATGGAAAACATGGTCATATGATGTTGAAACCACAATATCGTCAGTACCATAGTCGTTTTCACATATGGAGCATGTACGCTTATTAGCAGTTTCAAGTGAAGATGCAAGATTTTCATTGCTATGATATAAAGCCATTTTTATTGCTTTTAGTAAAAATTCTAATAACTGTTTATATAATGTAGACCTCGTAAAACTTTTGTTCCACTCTTTGAGAAAAAAAATCTTCTAATATATATACATATGTATACATATATATTACAAAGAATTAGGTCAGATAAATGTATTGTCGGTTTTGAAAAAAATAAATAAGTAACATTTATAGCACAATCCGAATGCACCAGTGGACAATTGATGCCATATAGTAACGATTGCAAAACAATTATATTTCCAAAGCAGACGCAATCCGAATGCCCATAAATGTCTGTCATTAAACTTAGTCAATTATAGAATATACCTCCCATAAATTATTCGACTGCACAGAAAGGAACAAATATATTTCATGTCATACTGGATCGTAAAGATCAATGTAAAACCAAGCTACGATATTTCCTAATACAAAACGAAATTATTTAGTTCATGGTCTCAAACCAAAATAGTTGAACAAACACAATGCCAACTAATATAAGGAAGAAAATATTCATTAAGTATATTTTGTCATCGTTTCCAAACAAGATATAAATATGTAGGTATATGATGTTATAGGGACCCCCAAACCTAGACTTTTAGTATATGTTTAAATGTGTCTGTCTTATATTCTTTTATTTATGTGGGCCCCATTATTTTTACTTTTTATATGTTTACTTTTGTAAGTGCAGAAAGACATACAAAAGGAGATGAATTCTCAGATTTGTGTATGCATCTATGGTTGAGAAAAATCGTTCAATTAGGGTTGTGAAACGCAGTGCCTGTTGTGTAGAAATTGAGTTGTTGTTTTCTTCTTAGTGTCTTCAGTCTTGTATGGTATTGTATTGAATTGTTTAGTGCATATAGAAAAGGTGCACATGCGAGATGTAATAGTTTATGAGGGTTAGAATTGTTATTTTTTTTTCGTTTAAAATTAAATTTTTATGATCGTCTGACTCCTTTATCTTCTACCTTTTCTATTGGTTATTTAAAAAGGGAAAAATATGCCTTCAACAAAAAAGGGTACAAGAAAAAAATCTTAGTTAGTTTTACTCTCTGCCTTAGAATATTTCACCATGTTATGTGTGTGTGAGTTGTGTTAGCATTAGATAATTTACCTACCTGAAATTTTGTGTGTTGGGTTTGTGTGCATTGGTCAGTTCTACTGTTATGGAAAAAAAATTAAATATACTTACATATGTTTTTGATCAAACAGATAAAAACAAATTATATAGTGTTTTCACACTGAATATTAAAACCTGGTTTTAACGTTAAAACCATAAACAGCTGATTTTGCATTCACACTGCAAGTTTGCTAAATTCAGGTTTTAACTCATAGGCTGTCTAATAACTTTGCTGAAAATAAAATAAATCTCCTGCAGAAATGCGTGTATTTCTTGTTGCATTTTTTCTGCTTTTTAATAACACTTGTTGTTTTTGTTTGTATGAAACACTGAGATATTTCACAATGCGCTCTAACATGGAAATTATTTTATACTTTGTAAATACAATTTTTTTAAATAATGTAAATTCTTATACAGAATGAAGAATTGCTTGGAAATAATGTTAATAATATAAAAATGTACAAATATATTATAAGATAAACCTTTTTTATAGGCAGATGAATGTCAGTCATATTGTCTAGTTTCACTTTCCAGAGTTCAATGAAAATATTTTAGTTGTTTTCCTTGCAAAAAACTGTTTTTTTCATAATTTTTTGATTATTGTTGCTGCTGCATCCATTTTTAACTTGAAAATCTTTCAAGCGTCATCTATTGTTATTCACTGGCATAAACATTATTAGCTGCTGGCGGTCATTTTAACTTGGTAGGACTGAATATATCACAGCGAAAGCAAGGTTCCATTTAATAAAACTAACTTAAAACCAATTCATAAATGGTTTTAAGTTGGTTTTAACAACAACAATTTGTATAGTAAAACCAGGTTTTAACAGTTGGTTTTAACGTTAAAACCAACTTTTATTAAAACCATGTCAGCGTGAAAACACTAATACATTTATAATTATAACATTAATTTTATTTAAAAATCTTTTATATTTCTTTTACTTTTGAGATATAGGTTTATAGTAAAAAATTCTTTTATATCAATTAAAAAGTTTTTGAGTTAATAAATATTCATTTTAATGTAATTTACATGCACATATGTTAACATCTTGAATATAATCCTTTGTTATTATATCACAATCATATTTATGCAAGTTATTACGATAATATATGAAAGGAGTTTAGACATTGCTATACATTCTTAATTCGTTAATAATTCTCAGGAATAATTTCTTGTGGTCCTTATCAATATGACAACTATAACCATTTAATAGTTCCTGCAATTCAGCTGATGAAACCATTTCCGATCATAACCAATGTAGCTCGCAACAGGATGATTGAATAACTAATTGAAATTTATCAGTAAAGATTATAATTAATCATATTATCATCATAACCCTCAGTATAATCAAAGTTATCAGAACTATCATCGCATGGTAGTGATGGAATGATATCATTGCTACAATAAAAGTAAATGCAAAGTAGATACAGACCAGATATCAGATAAAATCAGATAAAAAGCAGTTCATAACTAGATAAAGCAGATAAAAAGCAGATACAAAGCAGATAAAAAGCAGATACAAAGTAGATAAAAAGCAGATACAAAGCAGATAAAAAGTATATAAAAAGCAGATACAAAGCAGATAAAAGCAAATGCAAAGTAGATACAGACCAGATACCAGATATATTCAGATGAAAAGCAGTTTATAAGTAGATAAAGCAGATAAAAAGCAGATACAGAGCAGATAAAAAGCAGATATAAAGCAGATAAAAAGCAGATATAAAGTAGATAAAAAGCAGATAAAAGCAGATACAAAGCAGATAAAAAGCAGATACAGAGCAGATAAAAAGCAGATACAGAGCAGATAAAAAGCAGATACAAAGCAGATAAAAGTAGATACAAATCAGATTAATATCAGATACGAACCAGTTCGAAATAAATAATAACAACTTATTAAAAGATATTGTTAAGACAAGGACGGCATAAAAAGAAAAACTAACATATATAAAATTAAACGAATTAGATAGACTTAATTTATTCCAAGATATGTACATTTTAGCCTGTAACAAAACCCCTGAATAAGATAAATAAAAAAATTTATGATGATTATCAATCCGGTGATTTATTGGAAGAAACATATGCACCTATAGCAAAACCTTTATATAAGAGCATTTAAAATACCTGATTACAAATCAGATGCTTTTCAATCATATAATAATATCTCAGATTCAAAATTTCCATCACTACCATCCGACGATAGTTCTGATAACTTTGATTATACTGAGGGTTATGATGATAATAATAATATAATCTTTACTGATAAATTTCAATTAGTTATTCAATCATCCTGTTGCGAGCTACATTGGTCATGATCGGAAATGGTTTCATCAGCTGAATTGCAGGAACTATTAAATGGTTATAGTTGTCATATTGATAAGGACCACAAGAAATTATTCCTGAGAATTATTAACGAATTAAGAATGTATAGCAATGTCTACACTCCTTTCATATATTATCGTAATAACTTGCATAAATATGATTGTGATATAATAACTAAGGATTATATTCAAGATGTTAACATATGTGCATATAAATTACATTGAAGTGAATATTTATTAACTCAAAAACTTTTTAATTTATATAAAATAATTTTTTACTATAAACCTATATATCAAAAATAAAAGAAATATAAAATATTTTTAAATAAAATTAATGTTATAATTATAAATGTATTAGTGTTTTCACGCTGACATGGTTTTAATAAAAGTTGGTTTTAGCGTTAAATCCAACTGTTAAAACCTGGTTTTACCATAAAACTGTTGTTGTTAAAACCAACTTAAAACCATTTTTGAATTAGTTTTAGGTTAGTTTTATTAAATGGAACCTTGTTTTCGCTGTGATATATTCAGTCCTGCCAAGTTAAAATGACCGGCAGCAGCTAATAATGTTTGTACCAGTGAATAACAATAGATGACGCTTGACAGATTTTCAAGTTAAAAATGGATGCAGCAGCAACAATAATCAAAAAATTATGAAAGAAAACAGTTTTTTGCAAGGAAAACAACTAAAATATTTTCATTGAACTCTGGAAAGTGAAACTAGACAATATGACTGACATTCATCTGCCTATAAAAAAGGTTTATCTTATAATATATTTGTACATTTTTTTATTATTAACATTATTTCCAAGCACTTCTTCATTCTGTATAAGAATTTACATAATTTAAAAAAATTTTATTTACAAAGTATAAAATAATTTCCATTTTAGAGCGCATTGTGAAATATCTCAGTGTTTCATAAAAACAAAAACAGTTTAACAGTATGTCCAACAAGTGTTATTAAAAAGCAGAAAAATGCAACAAGAAATACACGCATTTCTGCAGGAGATTTATTTTATTTTCAGCAAAGTTATTAGACAGCCTATGAGTTAAAACCTGAATTTAGCAAACTTGCAGGTTTTAATATTCAGTGTGAAAACACTATATAATTTGTTTCTATCTATTTGATCAAAAACATATGTAAGTATATTTATTTTTTTTTCCATAACAGTAGAACTGACCAATGCACACAAACCCAACACACACAATTTCAGGTAGGTAAATTATCTAATGCTAACACAACTCACACACACATAACATGGTGAAATATTCTAAGGCAGAGAGTAAAACTAACTAAGATTTTTTTCTTGTACCCTTTTTTGTTGAAGGCATATTTTTCCCTCTTTAAATAACCAATAGAAAAGGTAGAAGATAAAGGAGTCAGACGATCATAAAAATTTAATTTTAAACAAAAAAAAATAACAATTCTAACCCTCATAAACTATTACATCTCGCATGTGCACCTTTTCTATATGCACTAAACAATTCAATACAATACCATACAAGACTCAAGACACTAAGAAGAAAACAACAACTCAATTTCTACACAACAGGCACTGCGTTTCACAACCCTAATTGAACGATTTTTCCCAACCATAGATGCATACACAAATCTGAGAATTCATCTCCTTTTGTATGTCTTTCTGCACTTACAAAAGTAAACATATAAAAAGTAAAAAGAATTAACACATCAAAATAATTAAACAAAAATTTCATACATTTACGTGCTGCAAATGCACGTTCGTTTTCTGTCATCCTTTTTTTAATTAGCGATCCTTTTTCCTGGGGAAAGCTATAAAATATGTGTAATAAAAATAGTCAGATAGACAGAGGAGACAAACGATCATAAAAATTTCATTTTAAACAAAAAATAATAATAATAATAATTCAAATAAAAAAAGTTCACTAAGAAAAGATTTACATATCAAGTGTTCTAAATACTAGACATACATATGTTTAACATGTGTTGAGATTTTCCCATATACGGCATACATTTTCGTGCTGCAAATGTATGACGTTCCTTTTCTTTCATCCTTTTTTTAATTACTGATCCTTTTTCCTGGGGAAAGCTATAAAATATGTGTAATAAAAATAGTCAGACAGACAGAGGAGACAAACGATCATAAAAATTTTATTTTAAACAAAAATAAAAATTCAAACTAAAAATGTGCACTAAGAAATGATTTATATATACAGTTCTATTAATAACAATAGAACTAAGCAATGCACATAAGCACACACATTTGTAATAAAAAGACAACAACAAGATATGTGATATATATATATAATAACATAGAAAATTATAAAGATACGAAATATTTAAAAAATTCCCCTCAACAAAATTTTCATCGTAATATAATACAATTTCCTAACGCACACAGACATAATAACCAATTGAAATGTATTACTTGTAAGTGCATAAAATAGAAAAAGATAAAATAAAGATACGAAATATATAAAAAATTCCCGTCAACAAAATTTTCATCGTAATATAATACAATTTCCTAACGCACACAAACACAATAACGAATAGAAATGTATTACTTGTAAGTGAATAAAATAGAAAAGATAAAATAACGATACGAAATATTTAAAAAATTCTCCACAACAAAATTTTCATTTCAAATTATCTTCCCTTAAAAATAATAGTGATGAAGGAAAATAACACAACGGCAATACCTAGCATGATGTGCATTTTTACATTGTACTTTGATACATACATAAAATAGCAAGAAGAAAAAAACCACTTTGGCAACACCTTGCATGATGTGCACTTTTACATTGATCCTTATGGCACACTTTGGCCCCCGAACCCCATAAACACACTACTGATAGTCTTTTTACTTGACAATATTTTTATTTTTCTAAATGGAGAGAATAGTGCGTATTTGTTTATTTCTTCCTATTGGAAAAAATTTTGTCAAGTAAGCAGACTATCTAGAAATTATATGACACCCTTACGATTACAAATTTATGTAACACATAGCATATTTCTATGTTAGGTATTGTACCAAACAAGAACTTGGTCAAAATTTATATCTCACTACTTTTAATGGCCGAAATTTTGGATAGGAACTTGGTCTTTTTTCACATTTATGTTTTTGTGAGGATTAATTATACTAGTAGCTTTTAGACAATTATCACCTACTCTCCTGCAGGGTACATACTATAAACCTGTATTCATATGTACACACTATAAACTGTTGAGGGTGGATGGCTGAAAGTCGGTAGTTGGGGAGGATAACATAAAAATAACAAGCGGAGTAGATATCAGAACACGTCTTTAAAAAAAATATATATACATAATTTTGTAAAATTTTAATGTGTTGATACCAAAGATAGTTGTGTGTTCTGTTTTGTTGTTGTTTGTTTTTTCTTTTTGTGGCTTGCAATTTAGTTGTGGACCTGTAGTTTTTTTTGTTTGGAGATATGTTCGTGTACAGTAGTGATGTAACGAATGTCAATTTTTGATATTCGCGAATACGAATGCAAATACGAATATTTGAAACGATATTCGAGAATACGAATACGAATATTTCATGTGAAATTTATAAACATTAAATTAGGGATCTATTTATGCCAGCAATATGAAATATTAAAAAATTGTTATGAAAAAGAACTTCATACTCCTGTTGGCGTACTTTAAAGTTAATAAAAACTACTCAAAATTTTAGTGATCGTCAATAAATAATATTTGAAAATGATACAAAGCACAGATTTCTATAAAAGATTTAATGGATTCGTACAAACTAATATTTTTATCCATTTATTTCAATTTAGTTTAGGATTTATGCATTTATTTATTTAATTTTTAAAATATCACTAATTCCAATAAATGAAAAACATATACAAATTATTATACAAAGTTGGTGAATTTAGATTAACCTGCATAGTGTCAGTGAATTAACAACAAAATTGGAAAAGGCCTTAAAACAAAAAAAGAAGAAAGAAATAGGATAAACAGTGATCCCAAACGGTAATTCGTGAAAAGGTTGCATCCGCAGGCGACCGTGAAAAGATCAGGATCACGTAAGGCCAGGAACAAAACCACCAAATAAAAGGTAACAAATTGTGTATTATGTGATTGAGGAAATTAAGTGGTAACACCGGTAAATATTCCCAAATAAATATAAAAAATAATAAAAATATAAAATTTGTGGGAAAAGCTTAGCAGTGCTTCGCACCGTTAAAAGGTTTTAGCGAATCGTGTATGGGAGGAAAAAATGCATAATTATAGCAAATTAAGCCATAATAGGATAAAGGGTTTTAATGTGTAAATGTTGTTAGGTTTGCATGTTAGTGTTAAGTTGAGTGCAGTTTTTTTTTTAGTTAAAAGAGTGAATTGTTAAAAGGATCGCACTTGAGTTTAGAAGTAATTTATCGTATCGGTCAAAAGTTAAATAAAATAAGTGTTTTTTATAGGAATTGTTACAATTTAAGTTTAAAATTTTTAAACGCACTAATAATCCCAAATTAATATTTTACTTATTAAGTAAAATATTTTTTTATTAAAAATACATTGAAATTGATTATTGAGGGGTTTAGCTGGATCCTATGCGCATTTCACTGTTGCTAATGCAGATCATCAGGGAACCTTTACCCAAAGCTTCTTAGAACAACTAGAGTTATTATATTATAAACTTTCATTTAAGCAAATGAGAAGCTCAATAACAAATAACAAAGTTGAAACAAGAACTCAATAATCAACATGTTTTTTATTTTCTTACTTTACTATTGCTACATTGGCTGACTTTTTTTCAGCTTCAAATTGTAGTCGTAAGAGTATGTAAAAGAAAATAAATGTAAATAACAACAACAGCTATTTAAGAATAGAGTGTTGCCACACAAGTATTTTTTTGGCCGAGTGCAGTCAAGTTAATAATTAGTGTTTTTTATGGGAATTGTTACAATTTAAGTTTAAAGTTTTTAAACGCACTAATAATCCCAAATTAATATTTTACTTATTAAGTAAAATATTTTTTTATTAAAAATACATTGAAATTGATTATTGAGTGGTTTAGCTGGATCCTATGCGCATTTCACTGTTGCTAATGCATATCATCAGGGAACCTTTACCCAAAGCTTCTTAGAACAACTAGAGTTATTATATTATAAACTTTCATTTAAACAAATGAGAAGCTCAATAACAAATAACAAAGTTGAAACAAGAACTCAATAATCAACATGTTTTTTATTTTCTTACTTTACTATTGCTACATTGGCTGACTTTTTTTCAGCTTCAAATTGTAGTCGTAAGAGTATGTAAAAGAAAATAAATGTAAATAACAACAACAGCTATTTAAGAATAGAGTGTTGCCACACAAGTATTTTTTTTTGACCGGGTGCAGTCAAGTTAATAATTAGTGTTTTTTATGGGAATTGTTACAATTTAAGTTTAAAATTTTTAAACGCACTAATAATCCCAAATTAATATTTTACTTATTAAGTAAAATATTTTTTTATTAAAAATACATTGAAATTGATTATTGAGGGGTTATAACTGGATCCTATCCGCATTTCACTGTTGCTAATGCAGATCATCAGGGAACCTTTGCCCAAAGCTTCTTAGAACAACTAGAGTTATTATATTATAAACTTTCATTTAAACAAATGAGAAGCTCAATAACAAATAACAAAGTTGAAACAAGAACTCAATAATCAACATGTTTTTTATTTTCTTACTTTACTATTGCTACATTGGCTGACTATTTTTCAGCTTCAAATTGTAGTCGTAAGAGTATGTAAAAAAAAATAAATGTTATATAATATATGTAGGTAGAAATAAATTGTTTTCAATATCAACATTTGGTACTATAAAATACTATCATATATCTGGACTTCCCTAATCCTAGTATGCTTTTATACTTACGATTGCTTTATATTTTCTCATGCTTAAATTTGTCTCGCGTTAAAGCCTGTCTGTGTGAAATTTGTTTATATTACAGATTTTGTTTATTTAACTACATCCGTCTTCTTTGACTGAAAGAGTTTTCTGCACACAGAGAAAAACCAACTTGAAATCAGTAAAAACCATGCTGAATTAATAAGAACCATTAACAAAGGTTTAGTCGTATTGAAATTTCTTATTTCAATATGGGCAAAATGGCAAAATATAAATTTACAGTATTCATTTATTAAACTCATTAGTTTGTAGATATCTCAATATACATTTTCTATTATATTAAAAATTACTGAATTAATGTGACGAATTCTTATTTTTAAGCTGCAGATTTTCCCTGAGTGTATGGATTGTTTATATTTGCATTGTGCTTTAACTAAACGACGCTTCATATATTTTCATGATGTAGATCTAATAAATACTTAAGCATTGATAAGAAATTTGATATGTATACATACATATCTACAAATTGATTTTATGTATGTATGTATGTATGTATGTACATATATATGTACATACAAATAAGTGTTTAACTCAATCTTTGAATACATTTTCTATTTTATTTTTTGTCATGTGATGTCTGTTGTTGTTGAAATTAAAAACATTTTACTTTTTATCTGCGTTTTCTTAAAAGTTTGTGAGGATTTTCTGTTTTAAGTAAAACTGAATTCCTGAAGATATGTACTTACATACTCTATAGTAATAGTAACTATAATAAAAATATTCCTTATACTCAATTTACATTTTTTTAAAGTTGATGCAATGTTAGTTAATCAACGCTTGACATTTCTAGGGTATAAAATTTTTTCTAGCTATAACCTTCTACATTTATTTTGGAAAGCTTGCTTTGCTTTTTAAAAATGTATAAACATTTTTAAATGAAACTGATCCGGCACTCCAGCTTAGGTACTGATAGTTTTTTTGTTGTTAGTTAACTTACTTATTTTTTATTTTTTATTGATAAACATTGGAAATCAAAAGGGAGTTTTATATTGTAATTATTATTTTCATAAGTGTTGAAAACAATCGCTGCTTTTTGTTTGTTTTTTGCGATGAAATCATTTGAATTACTTTTGAAACTTTACGCGTTTATAAAAATTATGTTATTTTCTATATTTCTTAATTTATAAGATTTTTAGACTTTGTGCTTTAGTGGTTATATATTCTATTATACGATTATGAATAAGAATGCAGTAAGCTGATGTATTTGCTTACTGCTTCAAATTAAAATTTTATTCAATTGAATAAAAGGAGCATTTTTCTTAAACTCTGATGCAGTTAGAAGCGCTGGAGATTCTTTCATATATAGCATTGGATAACATTTACTTTTAATTTTTATGTTAAGAAGTAGAGATATGAGACTAAATTTAAATGTACTTTTAAAATAGTTAAATCATAATGAACAAACATATTTTACTCTAGGATACAAGATGACTTTGTATGACGAAATTTCTGTTGCTTTATACTGATAATATGTTTACATTAATAAGGTACATATACATATGTTTATTTTATGTAGGGTGAGCACCTATGGCTTTTATTTAATGTTCTATATGATTTTTTTTTTCATTTTATTAAAGTTCACCGTATTGTATATATATTTCTGAAATGTTTAAGTGTGTTTTGTGTGCCCATCGGAGAGAGTGTACGTATTAGTTGGTCACTCAGTCTCTATTTCTATTTATTTTTTTTTCTTCTAATGTGCCACTCCTTTTTTCAGATTTTACTACTTGGAATAGAGAATTTTTGTATAATTTTTTGCTGGGTATATACATTACGTATGTAGAAATTAGTTTACATAAGTACAAAGAAATGCATGTTTAATAAACAACTATTGTATCAAATCGATCTCAAATAACTCAGTTACCTCTACCAGCAATTCACCATTGGTGTTTTCAGAAAGTGTTAGAAACAATGAAATATCTATGTTTTGAGAGAATTTTTCCCCTCAAGTATTTCTACATGAGGTTTGAAGGGTCTACCACTGTCGCATTCATATGTAATGATTATTCACTTAAAAAAGGTCATCATCACCATCAATCATCTCCGTATACAATACATTCATGAGTTGAGTTGATCCCTATACAATTGCTGTCTCATCACCTTCTAATAGCTTTATATATTTTGCTAGTATGCATGCTTTGGCATGCTTCTATGGATAGTGACGTAAGAGTCCGAGAGTAGTAGTGTTACAATTAAACATCTTTACTATTAGAATTTACCAGTTCGCTCTTTTGAGTTTTTACAAAGTAGATACATATGTATGTATTTAAGTGACCACAAAATCATAAAATTTCTTTGCTTACAAAATTGTACGACGTGAGGATTTCTTTTTTTTTTTTTAAATTATTCATGCTTCGGCATGCTTTCATTTTTTTTTCTGTAAATTTATTTAATACTCATACAGATACAGATATAAAATAAGATCTGTTTGCAGTATGCATGCTTCAGCATGATTCTAGTTGAAGCGTATATTCATTCACAAAGTTTGTTTGATACTTATTCATACACATGTACATTCTTAAAGATTGGATATCAAAGTCCAAATTATCTATATTTTCTAAAGATCTGATAGCTAAAGAAATAAATAGAGCGAAGATCTTCTATAATAATCCCATTTTCATATTGTAAAATTTTGCGTTCTAGCGCTTTCGATGGGAAACTGTACATACAACTTTATAAAAAGTGATAATATGATGTGCTGCTGAATATTGCACTATGTTATAGTTTATTTTAAACACTGAAGTTTTAGCAAATTTCATTCAGACCAACAAGTTTAGAGAATTCCACTACATTTAGCTAATTATCTAATTCCACTACATTTAGTTAATTACCTTTCTTAAGACCCATCATTCCTAATCAATCCTACAAAAAACTAGATTTTTCGTTTTAATTTAATTTTTATTTTTATTAAATTCAACATTCATTCTTCAAATTACTTTATACTGTATTAAGCAGCTTTTTCTCATTTCTTGAGTTAACTTCGTTAATCGTAAACATTTTAATGGTGAGATATATTTTTCTATTTTATGCACTAAGTAATTCTTTTTATATGTATACCAATCCTTTTATATGAACCATTAAAGCTAATTCTTTTCACATCATTCCTTTTAATGCTCAATTAAATCATTGTACTATTGATGCTTTCATATTAAGTAATGTTTAATCTTCTATTTATGTATGAGTTTTCCAAAGTATTTATTAAAAAATTCCTTAGAATCATCTGTTTGTAAGTTTTTTTTGGTACCCGTATCACTTCAAAAATATTTTCCATTCCTTGGTTTTTGGAGTGCAGCTTTTATTTTCAGCTGTACTACAATTTGAGAATGTGCCAATTATAGTCTTCAAAAATCAACAATTTCTATTTTCTGTAGAATAGTTCTCCATTTCACCTAACTTAGCTCCATAAAACTTCATATATTCCTGTCATTGCATCTCTACAAGCACAAACAATTTTCGAGTTTTAATATGGAGTTCGTTTACTAAATTTCTTTTTAAAGACATTGAGTTGTTTTACAGGTTTTTTCGATAGTATGGTGATCTACATGTTGCACTTTCAGCTATTTATACTAACATGTAGTTAATTTTCTAATCTATATATTTAATCGTACAACTCTTCAATTTATTTTTAATTATTTAATTTTTAGAATTGCTTTTCAATTTTATAACTCTCTTCCTTCTCTAATTTTATTTCACGTTGTAGTCCACCAATATGCATTTGAATATATTCTTGAACTATATCAATGCCTTAAGCTATATTATTAATTTGTTCTTTAGTTTGTCGATTTCAGTTTCAAGAAAAATTAACTTATATCAGCGTTCTCTGACGGAGAACGATGATGATACATTAGTAGTAATTAAAATCTTTTTATACATAGATTTCGAGTTCAAATTTATCATAATTTTTTGGTATTTTATCAAACATTAGAGAAAATAGTCCTAGTGTTAGAGCCCATATTTGACCACCAACTTGTATTTTATCTTCATTCAGTTTGAGGTTACTAATACCATTAATTTGTATCTAATTCATTTCTTCCTTCCAATACAGATAAGTCTTCGGAATTGGAAGTCTTTGAGTACAAATCATCGTCATCATCATTCTCAGTATTAGCATCATTAAATAAGATGGTATTATCAAATATTGTTCCTTCTGCTAGTTTCTTTGGTGTACTTGTCTCTATCTTGACTGATGGTTTCTCATGCTTTAAACTTGTATATTTTCAACTTCTGTCTTGTTTTTACTGTTTTCTTTCATAAGAATTCTTTTAATATTTTTAGAACTATTTATGAATTCTTCTGTTATAGGTTTAAATGCATCTCTTAGTTGTTCATTTGTATCTATTTCACTAGTTTTTATACTACGAAGCTTTTTCTTAATCACATTTGTTCTCAACACCAAATGCTTTAAAACTTTCTCATCCATGTTTGCTAACAGCAAATTCAGGTATCGGCTACTAGATCAGCTTATCAGGAGCTGATCTGGTTTTCAATTCAGCTTATCAGGAGCTGGTCTAGTTATCAGATCAGGTTATCAGATCAGCTTATCAGGTAACAGATCAGGCTATCAGGAGCTGTTCAGATTTTCATATCAAGATATCTGATTCAGATTTAGTTATTAGTATACAAGTAGCTAGCCATTTATAACATTTATATAAATGGAGTTTAAGGTCAGATGAAATACGAAAAAGTAAACTTTTGTGTATTAAAATTATTTTCTATAACGATCATCGTTTAATTCACTATCTTTGCTTATAATCAAAAATTCATATTTAGCCTTTTAACATGCTTTATATTTTTCTCACCTTAAACATTAAAATTACATTATGATGATCTCTTATTAAATGTTTGGTGATTCTGGTGTAAGTTTTACATAAGTAGAATGAATCAACATTCTTACCTCTCCCCATACAAAAGTATTCTTCCTTTGCATACTAGCAAAATATATAAAGCTATTAGAAGGTGATGAGACAGCAATTGTATCGGGATCAACTCAACTCATGAATGTATTGTATACGGAGATGATTGATGGTGATGATGACCTTTTTTAAGTGAATAATCATTACATATGAATGCGACAGTGGTAGACCCCTCAAACCTCATGTAGAAATACTTGAGGGGAAAAATTCTCTCAAAACATAGATATTTCATTGTTTCTAACACTTTCTGAAAACACCAATGGTGAATTGCTGGTAGAGGTAACTGAGTTATTTGAGATCGATTTGATACAATAGTTGTTTATTAAACATGCATTTCTTTGTACTTATGTAAACTAATTTCTACATACGTAATGTATATACCCAGCAAAAAATTATACAAAAATTCTCTATTCCAAGTAGTAAAATCTGAAAAAAGGAGTGGCACATTAGAAGAAAAAAAAATAAATAAAAATAGAGACTGAGTGACCAACTAATACGTACACTCTCTCCGATGGGCACACAAAACACACTTAAACATTTCAGAAATATATATACAATACGGTGAACTTTAATAAAATGAAAAAAAAATCATATAGAACATTAAATAAAAGCCATAGGTGCTCACCCTACATAAAATAAACATATGTATATGTACCTTATTAATGTAAACATATTATCAGTATAAAGCAACAGAAATTTCGTCATACAAAGTCATCTTGTATCCTAGAGTAAAATATGTTTGTTCATTATGATTTAACTAATTTAAAAGTACATTTAAATTTAGTCTCATATCTCTACTTCTTAACATAAAAATTAAAAGTAAATGTTATCCAATTCTATATATGAAAGAATCTCCAGCGCTTCTAACTGCATCAGAGTTTAAGAAAAAAGCTCCTTTTATTCAATTGAATAAAATTTTAATTTGAAGCAGTAAGCAAATACATCAGCTTACTGCATTCTTATTCATAATCGTATAATAGAATATATAACCACTAAAGCACAAAGTCTAAAAGTCTTATAAATTAAGAAATATAGAAAATAACATAATTTTTATAAACGCGTAAAGTTTCAAAAGTAATTCAAATGATTTCATCGCAAAAAACAAACAAAAAGCAGCGATTGTTTTCAACAATTATGAAAATAATAATTACAATATAAAACTCCCTTTTGATTTCCAATGTTTATCAATAAAAAATAAAAAATAAGTAAGTTAACTAACAACAAAACAACTATCAGTACCTAAGCTGGAGTGCCGGATCAGTTTCATTTAAAAATGTTTATACATTTTTAAAAAGCAAAGCAAGCTTTCCAAAATAAATGTAGAAGGTTATAGCTAGAAAAAATTGTATACCCTAGAAATGTCAAGCGTTGATTAACTAACATTGCATCAACTTTAAAAAAATGTAAATTGAGTATAAGGAATATTTTTATTATAGTTACTATTACTATAGAGTATGTGAGTACATATCTTCAGGAATTCAGTTTTACTTAAAACAGAAAATCCTCACAAACTTTTAAGAAAACGCAGATAAAAATTAAAATGTTTTTAATTTCAACAACAACAGACATCACATGACAAAAAATAAAATAGAAAATGTATTCAAAGATTGAGTTAAACACTTATTTGTATGTACATATATATGTACATACATACATACATAAAATCAATTTGTAGATATGTATGTATACATATCAAATTTCTTATCAATGCTTAAGTATTTATTAGATCTACATCATGAAAATATATGAAGCGTCGTTTAGTTAAAGCACAATGCAAATATAAACAATCCATACACTCAGGGAAAATCTGCAGCTTAAAAATAAGAATTCGTCACATTAATTCAATAATTTTTAATATAATAGAAAATGTATATTGAGATATCTACAAACTAATGAGTTTAATAAATGAATACTGTAAATTTATATTTTGCCCATATTGAAATAAGAAATTTCAATATGACTAAACCTTTGTTAATGGTTCTTATTAATTCAGCATGGTTTTTACTGATTTCAAGTTGGTTTTTCTCTGTGTGCAGAAAACTCTTTCAGTCAAAGAAGACGGATGTAGTTAAATAAACAAAATCTGTAATATAAACAAATTTCACACAGACAGACTTTAACGCGAGACAAATTTAAGCATGAGAAAATATAAAGCAATCGTAAGTATAAAAGCATACTAGGATTAGGGAAGTCCAGATATATGATAGTATTTTATAGTACCAAATGTCGATATTGAAAACAATTTATTTCTACCTACATATAAATACCAGCTCAAATACACACACATAGCAGAATTCATATAAGAAATATCCAAGAAAATTTCAACAACATCCCACCTTTTACAAATCATGACGAGCCTTAAATTCTCCCTCATATATACATACACAACTTCCCATGATCATACATACATACATACATATACAATATATAAGATTAATCTCAACAACACAACACTCTCACCTACCTGAAATTACAGATAGTTTTAAACTTCTACAGACGTCTATACACATAGATTCTCACGGCTACATATTAAAAGAATACCTCACCCCTAATAAATCATAATCATCTTAAATTCTTACAAAAATACATACATACATACATACACATACCCAATTTACCTCAACAACATCCTCACCTACCTCAAATCATGATCAGCCTTAAACTACTATAGACAGACACATCCACAAATCCCCATGGATACATATTACGTCAACAACCCTTCCCACCCAAATCATGATCAGCCTTAAACTCCTACAGACATACAAACACACAGATTCCCCCGGTTGCATATTACTAGAACACCTCACACCTCATAAATCACAATCAGCCTTAAGCTCCTACAGAAATACACACATTGAAATTCCTACAAACATACACACACACACACACATAGACACGCAACCGATCTACCTCAACTACACCCCGCCCCTTCCAATCAAACCCTCACCTAAATTCTCACAGACAGACAGACACATCCGCAAATTCCTATTGTTACATATTACGGCAACGACGCCACCCACTCAAATCACGGTCAGCCTTAAATTCCCACAGTCTAGCAACACCTACATTAGCATTAGAAAAAATAACTCACGTTTTCCCGTCGTCGTTAGGAAAAATCATTTTCCCGTCGGCATTTGAAAAAACAATATTCATGTATTGCTAGGCATTAGGAAAAATTATCATGCATTGCCGTAGGCATTAATAAAAATTGATAATCACTATTTCACCATTGGTATTAGGAAAAATCATTTTCATGATTTTCCTCGTCTGTATACATATACACTCATAAAAAACCGCCAAACTATGAACCGCCTTAATACATTCACACAAAATATTCCACACACAAACATCCACGGTCAGGCAGACAGACAGACAAACCTACAGACGGCCAGACCGACAGATATACACTTAATGTAAACAAAAATTCCTAATGTAAACAAAAAATATCAAAGCGCCGCCGAAAACACAAATTTCCAAGAATTTAACAATTTTAAAATTTTAATTACCCAAATTTAACAATTTCAGCAACAATTTAACAATTTCAGCCCACAATTTAACAATTTCAGCCACAATTTAACAATTTTAATCGGCGCCAGAATGCCCAATTCCCTACTACTGTTGTTCTAAGAAGCTTTGGGTAAAGGTTCCCTGATGATCTGCATTAGCAACAGTGAAATGCGCATATGATCTAGCTAAACCCCTCAATAATCAATTTCAATGTATTTTTAATAAAAAAAAATATTTTACTTAATAAGTAAAATATTAATTTGGGATTATTAGTGCGTTTAAAAATTTTAAAGTTAAATAAAATTGTTAATTAAGTAAAAATTAGTAAATACCCATAGCGAGCGCTCTTTAGTTACGAAGAACTTACTTATCGGAGTTTTGTTGTTTATGAGGCAACTTGATATTTAGAGGCCTTTTAAAAATATTCAGTTCGATCCTTGATGAAATCACTTGTGAGAAAATTGTAATAGAGATCTTTTTTTGTTCATAGAGTTAGTATATTAAAATATGTGTTTCTATAAAGGTTTTTAATTTATATTAGATATTGATAAGAAATATAAAATATTCACAAATAAACCCATATTTAGTAAGTGGAAAAGCTAAATAGAAAGCTAAGTTTTTTCTTTTTTTTTATACATGTATTTATTTATTGTATCTTCATATGTGAACTAACAATAAGTATTCAAATCTTAAATCTAAAATATAATTATTAGGCCCGATCAGTGTCGGACATAAGCTTAGTGATAGTTATAAATAATACATAAGTAGTGATAATCAAAAAGGAAAAATAAATGTATTATCAAGCAGTCCCATCTGGAGTGTTGAGTATAAGAGCCCTTGTGTCTCTCTTTTTTAGGTGGATGTGTCCAGTAAAGTTCAAAATATTACGAGCAAGCGGATTAGGATGTGACTCGAGTTTTGTTAGATATTTGCCTGCGTATTTTGCAATTTCTTCTATCACTAGTGGCATATTTAAATCAACGATGTATATTTGAATTTTTTATGTACCATGGAGCCGATGTTATTAACCGTAAAATTTTATTTTGCTTTCGTTGGATTCTCTCGATATTGAAAGCTCAAGCAGTGCTTCATAGTTGAACATATAACCATATTGGTTTCAAAATCGACTTGTATATTAAAAGTTTACAATCTAGACTGAGTGCTGAATTTCTACCAATCAGCCAATGTATCTAAGTTATATTAAGCTTCATTTGTGTTAGCTTTGAGTCAATATGGTGTTTCCATGTAAGCCTTCGATCAAGGTGTATACCAAGGTATTTCACTTGGGAATGTTGAGGAATATTTTGATTGTTGATTCGAATAGGGGAGCAAGAATCTCTTCTTCTGTTCTTCACTAACGTTATCAGCATATAGTGCTTGAGTCATGACTTAATTAGAATTGCAGGTCCACCGCATGCTCTCCCTCTAGGGTCCTTTGTATCATATATAGAGTAGCCATTAATTTTGAAAAAGCTTCTCGAAGTCAAATGAGTCTCAGAGACCAACATTATGTCAATTTTGTTTTCCGTAAGGAAGTGCTCAAGTTTATTTTTATGTTGGCGAATGCCGTTTGCGTTCCAGAAACATATTTTTAACGTGTTCATGGCTTGTTAATTAATGCTTGAAGCAGTGTATTCTGCATTCGCAGCATTTCTTGCATCATGCTTGTCATATTTGTATTAAAGTTGTTGATAGTTTGCATAAGATTTTCAATAGTGGCTTCAAGGCGATTAAAATTATAGTTTGAGTTTGTATTTGTTGAATTATTTTGCCGTGAAACATTTTGTGTTGGAATATTACTAGCCTTAGCAGCATCGGCATACGATACACGTGACGTAACTGGTTGACTCATTTCAGCAAGATTGGCGGAGTAAGCGTTTACTGATTGGGCTGGAGCTGATTTTGGTTTTTGTTCCATAGTTTGTTTAACGAAAGAGCATACAGGACATCCTCTGTAGTTAGCGGTGTGATTACCTCCACAGTTACTACATTTTTTATCACTTTGATTTTTTGTCTTATTGAATTAGCAGTGACGTGTAATTCGCCGCACACAACACAAACAGAGGGTAAATTGCATTATGTTTTTGTATGGCCATATTCTTGGCCATTATGGCACTGCACGGGACCTGAATGCTTATGTGGCTCTTCAACTGTGATTTTTCGGTAAAAGAGGTATTTTAGGCTATAAATTGGATGTGTCTCGTGTTTTTTCAACTGTATATCATTCGACTCCAGCTCAACACGAACTAGAGGCTGGGGTATCTTCTCCCTATTATTATTATTATATTAGTAACATTTTTTACCTTAAATCTTTGTTCGATAAGTGCACATTTTACTTCTTCGGGGTCAACATATGAATCTGTGCCCTTCAATACTATCTGAAGGCCTTAAGCACTCTTGAGTTGGTATGTACAAAAACTTGTTTTATTTTTCTCAAATTCTGTCACAATTTTTCGAAAATCTTTTTCTGCATATATTTGTATTTTTGTTTCGTCAATATTTCCTCGTTTAATTGGAATTATATGAAAAGTATTATCACCAATGACCGACAGTAGTTTTTTAATAAGTGCGTTCGAATTTTTTTTTCTCTCAAATGTATAGGTGGTGGCTTAAAAGACTTTTGCGATGATGCAGCGGGCTTGTCGTCGGTGTCTTGCAATATTGCAAAACGATTTTGACGATTGGTAGATAATGCGCTGTTGTCCTCAGACATCATGGAGCAGATGAAATTTTTGAAGAATCCGGGCTTCGCCCACGCTTTACCACTGTTATATATCTGTCCATTCCGACTTGTACCTTTTTGAGCTACGGTTATCTGTAGTGATAACTTTGTTAAGTGATGAGCACGAGCCCGAAGGGGATGATATTACTGACTTATATGAAGAAGTATTAGGCAACTGTAATGTCAATGAATCATTACTATGGCTATCTATGGTGATAACTTGGTTAAGTGATGAACACGAGCCTGAAGCGGATGACGCGGCTGACTTAAATGACGAAGTACTAGGCAACTGTAATGTTAACGAATCAGTAGTTGGCATTGGACAAATCGAAGTTGATCGCTGACGAAAAATTGGCTTTGCCGTCAAAAAGGACGTTCATCAGATTTGTTGTTTATATTGTTTTCATTAAGAGTTTCAGAACTCACAGTAAAATAAGCATTTCTGCCGTTAGAACTCACTTCAAAATTTTTTTGTATTTGAGGTACTCATTAGAGTATTCCTCAAGGGCACTTTATTTGTGTGTTTTTGTTTGCGGTTTTGTTTTTGTTATTTCCACTATGTAAAATATATATTAGCAATAAAGCTTATTTATTAAAGTCAGTATGTACCTATTACGAATAATATGTACTACGAATTTTTTTTTTTTTTTTTTTGTATAATTTGTGCGTTTGTTTATTAATTATGTAAAAAAAATTCCACTAATCGACTGTTTGGTATGAAGGTACAACGAGAACTATATAAAGCTAAGTTTATAATAAAATTTTAAAATAAAAGAAAGTCATATATGTATACCTAGGGCAATCATACCTACAAAATATTTAAGATAAGCGATTACTATTTATAAATAAATGAATGTTTTGTGGCCGTAATCATGTGTATTGTTGGTAGATAAATCTTAAAAGGATTTTAGAGACTATGGAAACAGTTAGATGGATGTGTTGGAGCAAAATCGTTGGTGAGTGATAATAATTAATTGAATCTATGGGGTTATGTACAAATATAAAACATGTCTTAGGTAGGGTGGGCATGACGAGATTAGGCAACAACAACTGCCTATCCAATTGAGGAATTCTCTGGGCAAATTCAGTTTTTTACATGAACTATAAATATGAACAGGTTAGTAAAGTATTTTTTTTTTATTGTGCGAAACAAGGTGCAGCTGAGTGAAAAACTGAGCTACTGGACACACTTGCACCGGAGATGGAAACAGGTTTCGTAACAGTAAATGGCGCCCAAATATAAATAGAAGATATCCGAAAGAATAGCCCATAGTATGGAGTGAGATATATAAACAAAAACATGATGAACTCATCTCAGACGGTATTGAATGTTATGATTGTGAGTGGCAGTGGGTTTTATGTACCTCGACAGATGGAAGTAGTATAAATTATCAGAATTAATTTATCAGGATTATAGAGTAAATTTAGAATGAGTAGGGAGCCCATCGTTACTAAACCTTATGGTTTGACTGAACGATAAGTCAAGAAATTAAAGTAGTTTGACTCAAAATATTGTCTTAAGCTACTTTCTTAAATTGCGAAATAAGTTCTCTTGAAACCTACTCTTTACATATATGTTGTAGAAGTCCAGGAGAATATTAAAATTTTTTTTACTAGTATAATTGCCACCGAGAATTCAGTAGAGAAAAACGTTGAGATCTCACCAACAAGCTGACACGTAAATTAAATCCATCAAAGCTGACAGTACACGGGATCTGAAATCTATATCGTGGAAAAATGTTGTGTTAACTGTTGTATTGTATGATAAATGTTGTATTTTATACCGAAGAGTTTTTTGATGTGTAAACATCTATATGCTGGGGGGTAAAAATCTTGTTCACTGAGATTTCTTTGCTGCGATTTCTTTGCTGAGATGCGTTGTCAAATCGGTGTGAGCTATGTATGAGAGTGTATTAGTGTTTGAAAGAAGCAACACAAACTTATTTAAAATATTGTCAATACATAGGAATTTGATGGTTTTTGTTTGTTAAGGTCTTTAGGTTTTTTGCTTTATTATGGTTCCGTACACCAAAGGTGAAAATGAACTCTATTGTTTTTGCTACGCTGTCCGTTCCTCTGTTACAGGGTATTTCCTCGAGAACCGTAAGAGCTACGGACCTAAAATTCGGACACAGTGTGTAAACATTTGGCCGCTACAACAACAAATATATGAGAGTTAAAAATTAAAGGGTGTTCCAAAACGAGCAAAGAAAAATATTAAAATCCCATGTAATATACATACACTGAATTTTGTAAACTTAGTGTATTTTTATACAGACTACAACAATTAACAGTAAATTTAAAAAATTTAAATTAAAGGGTGTTCCATCAGTTAATGCAATTTTGACTTTGTAACTTTGACAACTTGCTGTATCTTGGAAACCGTAAGAGCAAAACTCTTAAAATTTTCAAAAACGTTAAAACTAAAAAATTAAAAAATTATAAAATCTTTAAATCCAAACAAAAAAAATCGCCAAAACCGAAAAAAGCACCAAATTAAAAAAAATCTGGGACTAAAATAAATCGCGAAAAACCGGAAAAATCGTCAAAATGAAAAAAAATCGCCAAAGTGAAAAAAATCCAAAAACAGAAAAATAATCGCCAAAATGAAAAAAAAATTCGCCAAAATAAAAAAAATCGCAGAAATTAAAAAAAATCCCTTAAACAAAAAAATCGCCAAAATGAATAAATCGCCTAAATAAAAAAACCCCAAAGACAAACAAAAAACGCCAAAATAAAAAAAACCCCAAAAACAGAAAAAAGTCGGCAAAATGGAAAAAATCGCCAAAATGAAAAAAAAAATCAAAAATTAAAATAACCCAAAAAGAGATAAAACCGCCAAAAAGAGAAAAATGCGACAAAGCTGAAAAAATCGTTTAAATTGGAAAAACTTAAAAGGGAAAAAAGCCACATCAAAAAAATGCTCAAAACCGAATGTACGGAACCCTTCGTGCGCGAGTCAAAGTCGCACTTTACTGAATTTATTTTAATTGCAATGCGTACACGACAACAAGAACAGCAACAACTAAACGGTGAACAACAGGAATTAAAAAGTAAAAAGTATAAGTAAAGGCATTTACCATAGATGAGCACTGCAGTACCACTAAAATTTCAGTAAAAATAATAATAAAAAAGCGCCGAAAACCGAAAAAACGCAATAAACGAAAAAGAGCCAAAACTATTTGTTATATAGGCTAAAGTGTCCGCACGGAACCCTTCGTGCGCGGGTCAAAGTCGCACTTTACTGAATTTATTACTAATTGTCGTACATTGAGTAATCATAGGCAAATAAAAACAAATAAATAAAATGAATACAAAAACATTTAATTTTAATAACTTTTCAAAAGATTTTTTGCACTTTTATTAAGAAATTTACTAAAACAAAGCAAAATAAAGAAAACAAAAACCTAAACTTGTCAAACTAAAAGTCTTCATCGTCTTTGAGATTGTCATTCATACGGACAACAAGAAATACAGAGAAACTTAACAGCTTCATATAAATTCATCTTGTGTGCAATAGTAGCTACTAATTTTCACTAACATATAATTGTGCTAGCCCTATATAGTTCGAAAACCATTGCTGTAAAATAACTACATGCATTACATTTCATTACCGAAGCAAATTATTCGTGATTCGATGTGAAGTTGACTAAAATTATCAGCCTAACCCACGATGTCGACCTACAACTCGATCGACTGACGACAAGTCACTCATTATAGTTCGTTTTGCGACCCACTAACTATCGAATTGTCGGTCGTCAGGATTTACGTTGTTAACGTAATGCATTTACTCATTGTCAAATTAGCATATTGCTACATCAAAAATTTCACAAATAAAACGCTACTTTACAAATAAAAAGCGCTGAAATCTGAAAAGTATTCCATAAAAAATGCAACTCTATGCTACTTAAAGTTTCTACAAATAAATAATAAAAATAAAAACAATGATAAGCATAAGAGAATACAAAAAAATTAAAAAGTTATTTTCAAAATTTTGTGTGTGAAATATAAATAAATATATCAGTTGAAATATTTAGATACTCCTGAAATAATGCAAGCGGATTGTAATAAAGAATGGACGGGAGTAGCACCAATGGGACAAACAATCTATTGAAGTGGAAGAAGTAATGTGCCTAATTGAGAATGTTTTAGAAGAATTTGTTAGATAAATTGTACGTATACACATTCATACATACATATGTATGTATGTATGTAATTCAAAAAGAATTATGTTACAAAAATGCATGTTTGTGAGTTAAATAAATAAAATAAACGCAAAAAAGTTAACATTTTTATTTTTGATTTTCATAAATGTAAATTTGTTTAAAAATTTGGTTTTTATGTGTACTTTTTTTGTTTTGTCGACAAGCACAAACCAAGTGACTGATTTTGACATTTGTTGTCATTTGAATTTCCATAGTGGGTACCAAATTTGTATGAAAATGGTTACGTCATCGTTCGCATTCATTGTCGATCGACTTGTCATGCTGAACAGGTTTAGTGGGTCCCAAATCAGCTGTTTGTCGTTAAAAATGATTGCGAACGACAACGTTCGATATCGTGGGTTTGGCTGTATACTCTTCGAATGAACTGTTAAGATGTACTTATTCTTCATTACTTTAAAATCAATGGTGCTAAATTGAAAAAATAAAACTAAAAAAAACAGAATTTTTAAATCCCGCACTGTATGCGTGATTTAATTTAAGAAAGTGAGACAATCCCGCGAAAAGCGGTACATATGGCAACACTAACTCAACCCGAAGAAAGCTCCCGCTATTGATGGAATTAATAACCAGATGCTGATGAAGTTGCCTCGTATTGCAATTAGAATCCTGTTATCCCCACAGCTGGAAGCTTGTCATGGTCACAATGATTCCAAGGCCTGGCAAAGATCTGACCAAGGCTGAGTCATATAGGCCAATAAGTTTACCGTCAACAATGTCAAAGTTCTTTGAAAAGTTACTTATGGCAAAATTGTCAATTCTAACTGATAATGGGTGCATACCGGACCATCAAATTGGTTTTAGAAGTCAGCATAGCACCATTTAACAAACGCATAGATTGGTTTAATTTATAAGAAAAATATTTGAAGAAAAGAAGTATTGTTCTGCCCTGTTTATTGATGTTTCTCAGGCACTGATAAAGTCTGGCGTGGAAACCTTATTTGAAAATTGAAGACATACCTACTAATAAACGTTCTAATTCTTTTTGAAAGTTACATTCTTGACCCGAAAATTTACTGTTGTAGAAGAAGACGTCATGAGTATGCCTAAAACTATGTCATCCGGTGTGCCACAGGGGAGTATACTGGGACCAAATTTGTATTTGATTTATATTTGTGAAATGCCTGTGAGCAGTAGTATCCACACTTCTACATTTGCCGACCATATAGCCTGCCTGAGTATGCATGAAAACTAGAGTTTTTCTTTTCTCGGACTTTTTCATTTCCCAGGAAAGCAGGAAACACGTTCCGGTTTCCCGGGAATTCCCACTCAATGCAAAACAATACAAAATATTTTGAAATCTAATCTATTTCAACAAAATACAAATTAGAATTCATAAGATCGATTAAATAGTAACGTTTTATGAACACATTACGTCGGGTGGTTATTGGTTTGCCACACGGAATATTTAAAATACATTTTTATTGCGGCAAACCAATAACCACCCGACGATTAGTCAAAAAATTAGTACCATTTCAGTTCTTTATATAACAGTAATGCATAAATACCAACATTATACTAAAATGCAAAGCCAAAAGCAATAAAAAAAAACAAATTGTATTATTAAAAAAATATATTATAAAAGAAAATATTTCTTTAGAAATATGACTTAATTACAAAATAAGCATTAAAAAATCGTACTTTTTTTACCAAAGATAATCTGTAATTAATTTGCAAGTTTTCTTTTATTTCCTTGCACATTTCTGTTTTTACTTTTATGAATTGTTGTAGAATTAAATTTTGAACGTCGCATTCCGCTTTTTGGCATAAAGAGGCCTCTAAGTCTCAGAGCACATGTGTGCCAGATGTAAACTCGGCCTTAGTTGTTGTATAGTTTTAGCTATTGTGCTAATTATATACAAACTAAAGTTGCCATAATAAAATATAAAAAAATCCCGGGAATTTTCGCACAAATTTCCCGAAATTTTTTTACCGGCGAATGTGCGGGATCCCGGAAAAAAGTTTCCCGTATGAAAAACACTAATGAAAACTTTTTCGAGGCGTCTCGATATCTTCAGGAACAAATCACCCAGCTGAAGCTGGGAGAATTAAGGTTAATGAACAAAAGTGTGTTCAAGTACCATTTACATTACTAAGAGATATTTGTTCCCCAATTCGGATTACCAGTCAATTTGTTCTTCAACATGCACATGTAAAATATCTTGGTGTACACCTTGATCGACGGCTTACATGGAAACTCCACATTAACTCTAAGCTAACACAAATGAAACTAAAATTAACTCAGGTACATTGGCTGATTGGCAGAAATTCAACAATCAGCCAAGACTGCAAACTTTAATATACAAGTCGATTTTTAAGCCAATATGGTGCTACGGAAATCAGTTATGGGGCACTGTTCAGTTTCAAATGTTGAGAAAATCCCACGAAGGCAAAACAAAATTTTACGTTTGATAACATCGGCTCTATGGTCAAAATTTTCAGATATACATCCTAATTTGAATATACCACTAGTGACTGAAGAAATTGCAAAATACGCAGCCAAATGTCTAACAGAACTCGAGTCACATCCTAAGCCACTTGCTCGTAATATTTTGAACTTTACTGGACGCATCCGCTTAAAAAAGGGAGACACAAGGGCTCTAATACTCAACACTCTAGATGAAGCTGCTTGAAAATACTTGTTTTTGCCTATCACCACTTATGTATCATTAATAACCATCACTAACTTTATGTCCGACATTGGTCGGGCAAAAAATTATATTTTAGTTTTAAGATTTGAATACTTATTGTTAGTTCATATTCGAAGATACAATAAAAAAAACATGCATTAAAAAAACAACATATAATACTTTTTTAACCCCCGATTAAAAAAAGGGGTGATATAAGTTTGTATTGTGTGTCTATTTGTCTGTGTATCTGTGTGTCTGTCCATGTTCACGTACAGGCCAAACAGCTGGGCCGATTTTCATTCGGTCCAGCCGTTTAGAAGATATAACATCTTTTCTGAAAAAAGTCGGGGGTTTTTAAAATTTTTAATTTTTGTTATTTATTACAAGTTTTTCTTTTTCAAACGTTGAGGCCATAACCAGTGATAGAAAAAGTTAAAAAAATTAAGTTTTTTGATAACAAAAGCGATTTAAGTGAGATATCATATATAAATATATATATATGCGGCTCCATAACACATCCAATACAATTTCTATATGTAGACCCACATATGAAGAGCTTCACTACTATATTTCCGTATATGAGCTCATATGTAATATCAATTCATATATATAACTCTTCCCAAAGAATAATCCTATACATTTCCATACATGAATTCATATATATATATAGTTATATACATTCATATATTAAAAATATATGGTTCATACATAATTTTTTTAGCTGGGTATTTATAAAAAAATCCTCAAGTTTTACCCCACGAAAAGTTGTAACATCCTATTTAAGGACAAATCTCCTCATCTGGCTACACTTCTTCTGATACCAACAACTTAGTGAATTAGCATTTTTTTTCTTACTGTGAACACGTTAGTAAGCTTGTTTCCATGTGTGTAAGCGAGAGTAAAGTTTGTGTAGATAAACATTTACTCCCAGTAGATAAAATATGTAAAGTTAAGTAGATGACATTGTTTTGGTTAAACTAGGTATATAAGATGTTTATGTTTCGTTATTTAGCACCAGTTTTTTTTTGACCATTTTAAACACCAAACAAACATTAACATGAAGGTAATT
This sequence comes from Tachina grossa, assembly GCA_949987645.1. NCBI lineage: Eukaryota > Metazoa > Arthropoda > Insecta > Diptera > Tachinidae > Tachina > Tachina grossa. The sequence continues at coordinate 83,134,592 of OX465275.1, forward strand.
GTGGCTCTGGCTTTTTTTGCTGTTTTTGCGCATGCCAAACCTCAATACACTTTTGGCTTTGGTAGTTCCAGCGCCAACGCCAATGCTGCTGCATCTGCTGCTTCAGAGGCTAAAGGAGGTTTCGGTGGGTTTGGTGGTGGTAATTTTGCTGCTAATGCTAATGCTGTTGCAAGCAGTGGGTCAGGTGGTTTTGGTAGAATTGCCATTTTCGGAGGATTAGGAAATGGTTTTGATGGTGGCTTCGGTGGTTCAAATGCCGCTGCTAACTCTAACGCAAATGCTAATACTCTTGGCGGTTCTGGTAGCTTTGGTGGACGTCCCAACTATGGAGGTTTGGGTCATGGTATCGGTCATGGTCATGGTCATATTCACGGTCTTGGTCATTGTCAAGGTCATGTTAGTTTCGGTGGGTCTACTGCAGGTACCAATACAAATGTTGCTGGTGGTGGTTTCAATAACTATCCGGGCTTCAGAGGACCAGCAGGTTTCCACAGAGGCTCCCAAGGTTCAAATTCTGGTGCTAATGCCAATGCCAATGGTGCTTTCGGCGGCGCTGAACTTGGGAGTTTCGGTGGATTTCCTGGTTCAAATGCCGGTGTTAATAGTAATGCTGCGGCTTCCGGTAGTGTTGGAAATGTAGGTTTCGGTGGCTTCAGTAGTTATCCTAGCTCAAATGCCGGAGCTAATAGCAATGCTGATACTTCTGTTGGTGCTGGAAAGGAAGGCTTCGAAGGTTACCCTGGATCAAATGCGGGTGCTAATGCGAATATTGGTGCTGCAATTGGTGGTTACGGTAACTTTGGCAGCAGTACTTCCTCTGCTTCTTCTTCCTCTTCATCTGGCAGCAGTGATGGCTATGCAGGTTATGGTGGTGCTAACGCCTCTGCCAACACCAGTGCTAACTCTTCTGTACGCGATTAAATTCAAGCCTTAATTATATCATTTTGCTAAAACTAATCTATTAAAAAAATATATTAAAATCTAATAAAATAAATATATATATATATATGTATGCATATTGTAATTATTGGGGACTCAAAAAACCTTTACTTTTTTAAACGTCATCATGTAAATAAAAATTAAATAAGCATACAAATTCGATATTTTTAATTTTTTTTTAAGTTTTGACGGAGAAGGAGCGTTTCATAAGGCGATTGTAATTATAGAGGACTCAGTCTTATGTTCTATAAATATCCAGGACTTGTCCCCAATAATTACTATATATCATTATTGCCAGACTGCAAGCTTTTTTCCCCGGTTTTTACTGACGGCGTACTGTTTTCTAATGGCCAACGGAGTTTGAATTCTTGTTTCTACCAGTGATGCTAATATTGATTTGTACCAAAATCGTTCAGTAAGAAAAATAAATTAATAACTAATAATTGTATGATGTATCTACATCGAAAATTGGAGAAATCATAAGTGCGCGAAGAATGGTGCTAATAATACTAACGTACGAGTTGATTTGCTCTTTTAATCTTAAATTTTATAGTTAAGATGTGATTTACTATATTCACATACTTTAGTTTTCATATTTTATAGAAACCAATATTAAAAAATTATCCATTAGAATGATCTAATTAAATAACAATTATTTAATAAACTTTTTTGGCCAGTTTCTTGCAGTAATTTGTTTTGCTAAGTATATAATTTATACTACGTTCTAAATAAAATCTGTCACTAAATTTATTATATTTTGCAATATTTTAATTTGTATGATAACATCTATAATTTAATGATGTAAATAAAAACTAAATTTCGAATTTATGCTAAAACATAAACAACATAATTTGACGTGTCCATTTATATTGTTAATGTAGGATGTAATGTAGAGCAAAATCTTATTATCAAACTTTGTATATAAAATAAATTAACGACAAATAATTTTTGTGTGTGAAGTTTGACGTTTAATTTTTAAACAAGTTGCTGTGTTGCCAATTTGCCAACTTATATGCCGAAAAACATAGTTGTATCATAAAACTTTGGGAAAATGTAATGACAAACTGGATTTTTATTTTTATAAGAAATCTAGTCAAAACCAACTCGATTTTGCTCGACATCTCGTATATAGTAGATTTCTTCAGATTTAAATGTACTATTAGTTTATATATTAGAAAATAATTTAAATAAAACTTAATTATACGAAAATAGCATAATTTGATAGTTTGTGTCTTAACATTGTGGATCAGTAAAATTATTTTATAAACAGTGTCTTAAGGACTGAAAATGAGAAAGAGCAAGAAATCGAAAACTTATGTAATAACTACCAATTTTAAATATAGGTAATTATGTATGTATACATACATTTCGTTATTTTAATACAGAAAGGCCCCAACTCATTACATTTTTGAAATTGAGATTTTTTAATTTTTCGACACATACGATGTTTTCCTATCAAAATATACGAAAAACTCGATTTCAAAAAAATATTAAGCTATGTCCTTTCTATATTAAGGTAACGATATGTATGTATACGACTACATACATATATACTGTTACCTTATTGAAATATAATATGAAATGTATGTACCTTAGATATGTAATATATCAATCTATGTGTTGATGTCATGGTAGTTATTTATTTTCTAATAAATTACTGTATAAAAATCTATTTGTTATTTTGATTTTCAACAGAAACATTTTAGAAGATGCATTTTTTCGAAAAATTGGTTTATATGTTCCGCTAGACGTATTTATTTTAATCTAGACCTTTTTAGACCTTTTTTCAACAATTGTTACGCGTTTTGAGTCTCAAAATTTGACATCACTGTATGGGATGTCTCCATTATGGTAGGTACACACTTTGCAATATGCTTGCTCAACACGTTTAAATTTCATGCGGCATATTTTAACACACATACAGCAATCTACAATTAGAAAATCAATGGAATATCAAAATATTTTGATATTTTTGAAACTTCGAATGGAACGCGAAATGAAACCATAAACAAGACTACACACCATGATATAAATATAGAAGGTACTTACCCCCTTTTCGACTAGCAATATATATGTTGGCAATATAACACTGGCAGAATAACAGAACAATATTTTTGATTGCTTTACTTATGTTAAAGCTATGGGAAATCGAGCTTCTAATATCGTCGGTGGGTTTCTGGTTTGCTGCAGACACAATGTATTTTGAATATATTGTGCTGCAAACCAGAAACCAACCGACGATATGGAAAAATTCAACAGGAAAGGTGCAGAGCAAAAATATAATTCACTTGTAAATATCTGGTTAATCGAATGAATTTTTATGTTTATAAACTTATATCAATACACATTATTTCACTACACACGTTTTTAAGAGAATATTTTGCTATTTTAATATAAATAAATATGTATATTTTCCCAATTTCACTAATATGTCACATGCAATAAAGAAAAGTCGAACATAAATTAACACTGACTTTGACGTTTCATGTTCGAAATAATTGTAACATATATTGCAAGTACCTGCAATGAGCTGTCTCCACTAGCAATAATATAATTTTGACAACTGCTGCAATATATGTCGACATATTTATTGCTAGTCGAGACATATGGCTACATTTTCTAATTTTTTCTTGACATTCACCACCTGTCAAGTATCAGGACTATGAAGTTTCCGGTACAATCGTGCTAGCGTATTAATTTAATATTTCCCCTCTGTTTCCTATTGGTTTGAAAACTTTATTTAAAAATTATTTCAAAATGGTTTTTTATTAAATACAGAACGTATAAATTAAACAATTAAGTAAAACTATGAGTGTAGCATTTTATAAATTTCCTTCATTTCCTGGTGCTCGTCAACAGTGGCTAAGAGCCTACAAGATCTGTAAAATGCACTTGCCAAACTATCTGATCGGCTATTTAAGCCATTTTATAAAAAGGATGTTACAATCAACCAGAAACGAATTATATAGATTAAACAAAATGCAATTTTAATCAACATTTGGTAAACTTATTGAAAATTTATTGTCAACTAATCAAAATCATCAATCAATTTGGTTTATCTACGTCAAATTTAGATGAAAATATAGTTAAAAAACTTCTTTTACATAGGGCTTACACGTGCAAGTGCATGTTCGAAAAACTCAATACACTCAAACTCTTTTACTAACACATCTACACTTTCGGCACTTGCAGTCTACTTCCAACTCAACTGCCAAGGAAGTTTACAAGACAGTGAATTGGTAAACTTGTAGCAAGTAAATGGAAAGTTTGCTAACAGTGTTGCCCTATTAATTCTTTAGAACAAATTAACTGGATTTCAGTGTAATGCTATATGAGTTTTTACTTATTTTAAATACATTTAAAAGCTAATTTAATAGTTTTTCTTAAATATTCATAAATCAAGCAGGTAATGAATTTTTTAGACATAAATGACATTGAAACAATACGAATAAAGTTCAATAATATCTGGTTCCCTTAAAATTAAACTTATTTATGTTATGGACAACTCTGCACTAAAGGTGAAGTTACATAACACGCGTTAGTGCGCGTGCGAGCTGTAGGCATCTGTCAAAAAAAGTTGAAATAGTGAATTTGCATACAACAAGTTACATACGAAACTCTTTGACGCGTTTGCCGCAGAAAGTTGATTAACTTTCAACTTTATATATTGTTTTGACAACTAATCAGCCGACAATAAACAAGAAAAAAATTTTAAAATTTAGAATCATGGAGCAAAAACTTATTGAAGAGTTTGAAAACATACAGTATTAGATAAAAAAGTATTTGAAAATGTTCCAAGTCCATTTTTTAATGCAAAAATAAGTAAAAAAGCTGATAGAAAAGGCGCTTATAACGCGTGTTGTGCAACTTGCCATTTTTCATGCGCTAAAGATTTCAAACGCATGATACTTGTAGACGAACTGACGCGTGTTATGTACTTCTACCTTAAAAGATAAACATGCAAGTTGCACAGTCGGGCATTTGTGCGAAATTTTCGTTGATAATATGTACATGGAGCTTGCATGTGTAAACGCAGGGTTAGGCAGAAAACTTAGGAAGATGCGCAAAGTTATTACATAAGCACTTTTCAAACTTCACAAATATGCAGTTATTTATATCACTTTATTTATTCGCAAATTTTTGTTAAGATAATTACACATTTTTGTAAAGAAATTCTGGAATAAAATCTGCCTCATTGCATAACCATGTAGCAAAGTGTGTACTAGAGCTGCAAAACTATCGATAGTCGCTCCACTCGATAGTTTCGATAGTTTTATGTAAAACTATCGATACTATCGATAGTATCGAATAGTTTTATAAAAGTTGCCACATAAACTACATTTGACTCGAAAAAAAATCCAGAGTCCTCAACATTTTCATTAGTATTTAAAAATATATCAAGCCTTTTTTCGATTTTATCGTAAGCGGCCTACCCATGGTTTAGAATTATCAAAATGCGAAAATTGTTGATAACTTTTAAGACACTAACTGTAAAGTTTTATGGTAAGAGACGATTGGCGGCCGTCGCGATATCAGTACCACCAAAATTTATCTTTGTATCGACGATATTGAATTTATTAAGATACTTGTGACTACTATTTGTCGAATAACAATTGGATTTATAAATAAATTCATATACATACATATGTATTTAAGTACTTATGTATACAGAAGCAGGGATGCGATGTCATATTTACAAATTGTACTAACTTTCAAAAAAAAATTTAATTTTTTCAGTACGATTGTACCTAATTCTTTATTTATATTTTCTTAACACCTGTACTTTTTAATTAACTCATCAATTAACAAAACGCAAGAAGGTGCACAAAGAATATTAGTTGCTGGGATCTGAATATAAAAGTAACATTTACGATATACTACGTTTATAACCTTTTTTTTATTCGATTGTTCACAGTCGATGCAAATAGTCGGCTTCTCTGCTTGATACGAAAATAAAATTTCCACATTTGCAGATGCATTTGGAATAAATAACATTCCTCCAGCAATTCTTTAAGTACCGGAAAACATCGTTTGATTTACTTAATTTTCTAATACGAGCTAAAGATTAACCCCCTTGTGCAAAAAAATAAGTGAACGTTAAAACCGGGTTTTCTATGGAAATTTTTTTTAATGTACACTTCAAGCACGCATTATTTTTTGCATAAGGGGGTTAATATATTTTAATGCTATTTTTGGCATGTAACATAATATAAAGAGATTCCATTAGTGCTTAATGGGTTATTGCGGTGCTACGGTACTTTTGGCATTCAAATAGCTCTAAAATTGTACAATTGTACCAACTTTTCCATCGCTGTACAAAAGCTTAAATCAACTACGGATAATTTGCTTCAAGGCTGCCGGCTACTGTTTACTGACTTCGATTATTTTTACTCTTTTAATTACTTGTTTTTTTTGCTGATAGTATCGATAGTGGAAAAAACTATCGATATTTCATTTACAACAAAACTATCGATACTATCGATAGTTTTGCAGCTCTAGTGTGTACCTACCATAAGCAATAACATAATTTTGACATTCACTGCAATAAATGTAGCACATATATATTGTTAGTTAAAACGGGATTAACTTTAAATAATTAGTTACGTATAGTATTATATTTTATTAAACAATTTTCTTATGAAATAAATAGACAAGCATTTGATGTAAAATCGAATTTGCTTTTGAGTTCCGGGCAATTCCCAAAAATATTTCATAAAATGCTGTATTTGTCTTATCTTTCACCGGGCGCAGATAATATTTTAGGAAATATTTCAAAACATATCATATGTTAAGGTGAAATGACGAGTTTTTCGGTTCCAGCTTTGGAATTTGAAAAAAATGCCTCAAATTTGACATTTATAACAAAAATAGGTCCATTTCGAAACGATCTGGCACCTTTAAAAACAAAAATTTTGAACAAAAAATTTCTTTGTTATATTTTTTATAGTATAACCTTTTGAACAAATAACATATGTATTATTATTAAACAAAAAATTATATCGAGTATTTTTTATAAAACTAATGAAATAAACATTCTTCATCGTTTTTCTCGAAATCAAATTTTTGTTCCATACATCAGAGCAGAAACAAACCGACGATTTGATGCTCTATACAGACCATTATTACTTTTAAAATCACAATGTGACTTAATAAATCCGATTTTCAGAACATGGCTGATAAATTAATTTTTTTGTAATAAACGTTTACAAAACTCACTATTTTTTATTAAAATCAAGAGAACATTTAACGTTTCTCTAAAGTTTGGTTTAGGCTAAATATATCAGTCCTTTTTATGACTACGAAATATTTAGACAATTTATCAAGAAAATTGTTTACAAAGATTTGTGTATTGGAAAAAGTGGAAATATGTAAGTTTTTGATTTTATTAAAATCGATAATACGAAACTAACATCCATGTGCATGAAAAATTTGATGCGCAAATTTTCACATATGGAATTCATGATAAGGCTGAATGAATCTAGTGAATGTCATTTAATTTTTTATATTTAGAAATATTCGCTTTGTAAAAAAACAACAAATGTAAATGTATGCTTGAATACGAATAGACGAGCAATTCTTATTTCTGAACATAAGAAATAACGTCGGCAGAATGATGTCACAAAAAAGTTTATATTCAAACTTATTTTAAGGGGTGGCTAGACGTATAATGTTAAAACTCAAAATTTAAATTCTCGTATGCATACAACTTGTACGTTTTAAGTTTTGATTTTTTAATGAATACTTTTGCCACAGACCATATATTTTGTGCTTCTGCCTACTTTTTTTGTAACAAACTTATCTAGTTTCCCGCAATTATTTTCTACGGAATGGGTAAATTTGACAGCTTGTGTTCTAACATAATTGCTGAGACTTGTGTTTGAGCAATTATTTCCAAACATGTGTTCGAACACTATTATTTACGGTATACACAGTCATTTTTTGTGTTAGCAACAGATTTTGACAATTGCCAACGCAAAAATTTCCAAACTTATGACTCGTGTAATCTCACTGTTAAAAGCAGCACTAAATAAATGCAATCCGAAAATCTCAAAAAATTTTGATATTACGTAGGTTGGTTTCTGGTTTGCGGCACAGTATATTCAAAATGCTTTAAGTCTGCAGCAAACCAGAAACCAACCGACGAATAAAGAAGTGTGTAGACACTATGCGACCAACAATGAAATCTGCCAAGTGTGTACCTAGCATAAGCATAACATAATTTTTACCCTACGTGTTGACTAGCAATATAGTATATGTAGACATGTATTGCAGCAGTTGTCAAAATTATATTATTGCTAGTGGCGACAGCTAATTGCAGGTACATGCAATATATGTTGCAATAATTGTCAAGGCATTTTCTTTAACAATTATTGCAGGCATGACATACATATAACCTTATTGAAATATAATATGAAATGTATGTACCTTAGATATGTAATATATCAATCTATGTGTTGATGTCATGGTAGTTATTTATTTTCTAATAAATTACTGTATAAAAATCTTTTTGTTATTTTGATTTTCAACAGAAACATTTTAGAAGATGCATTTTTTCGAAAAATTGGTTTATATGTTCCGCTAGACGTATTTATTTTAATCTAGACCTTTTTAGACCTTTTTTCAACAATTGTTACGCGTTTTGAGTCTCAAAATTTGACATCACTGTATGGGATGTCTCCATTATGGTAGGTACACACTTTGCAATATGCTTGCTCAACACGTTTAAATTTCATGCGGCATATTTTAACACACATACAGCAATCTACAATTAGAAAATCAATGGAATATCAAAATATTTTGATATTTTTGAAACTTCGAATGGAACGCGAAATGAAACCATAAACAAGACTACACACCATGATATAAATATAGAAGGTACTTACCCCCTTTTCGACTAGCAATATATATGTTGGCAATATAACACTGGCAGAATAACAGAACAATATTTTTGATTGCTTTACTTATGTTAAAGCTATGGGAAATCGAGCTTCTAATATCGTCGGTGGGTTTCTGGTTTGCTGCAGACACAATGTATTTTGAATATATTGTGCTGCAAACCAGAAACCAACCGACGATATGGAAAAATTCAACAGGAAAGGTGCAGAGCAAAAATATAATTCACTTGTAAATATCTGGTTAATCGAATGAATTTTTATGTTTATAAACTTATATCAATACACATTATTTCACTACACACGTTTTTAAGAGAATATTTTGCTATTTTAATATAAATAAATATGTATATTTTCCCAATTTCACTAATATGTCACATGCAATAAAGAAAAGTCGAACATAAATTAACACTGACCTTGACGTTTCATGTTCGAAATAATTGTAACATATATTGCAAGTACCTGCAATGAGCTGTCTCCACTAGCAATAATATAATTTTGACAACTGCTGCAATATATGTCGACATATTTATTGCTAGTCGAGACATATGGCTACATTTTCTAATTTTTTCTTGACATTCACCACCTGTCAAGTATCAGGACTATGAAGTTTCCGGTACAATCGTGCTAGCGTATTAATTTAATATTTCCCCTCTGTTTCCTATTGGTTTGAAAACTTTATTTAAAAATTATTTCAAAATGGTTTTTTATTAAATACAGAACGTATAAATTAAACAATTAAGTAAAACTATGAGTGTAGCATTTTATAAATTTCCTTCATTTCCTGGTGCTCGTCAACAGTGGCTAAGAGCCTACAAGATCTGTAAAATGCACTTGCCAAACTATCTGATCGGCTATTTAAGCCATTTTATAAAAAGGATGTTACAATCAACCAGAAACGAATTATATAGATTAAACAAAATGCAATTTTAATCAACATTTGGTAAACTTATTGAAAATTTATTGTCAACTAATCAAAATCATCAATCAATTTGGTTTATCTACGTCAAATTTAGATGAAAATATAGTTAAAAAACTTCTTTTACATAGGGCTTACACGTGCAAGTGCATGTTCGAAAAACTCAATACACTCAAACTCTTTTACTAACACATCTACACTTTCGGCACTTGCAGTCTACTTCCAACTCAACTGCCAAGGAAGTTTACAAGACAGTGAATTGGTAAACTTGTAGCAAGTAAATGGAAAGTTTGCTAACAGTGTTGCCCTATTAATACTTTAGAACAAATTAACTGGATTTCAGTTTAATGCTATATGAGTTTTTACTTATTTCAAATACATTTAAAAGCTAATTTAATAGTTTTTCTTAAATATTCATAAATCAAGCAGGTAATGAATTTTTTAGACATAAATAACATTGAAACAATACGAATAAAGTTCAATAATATCTGGTTCCCTTAAAATTAAACTTATTTATGTTATGGACAACTCTGCACTAAAGGTGAAGTTACATAACACGAGTTAGTGCGCGTGCGAGCTGTAGGCATCTGTCAAAAAAAGTTGAAATAGTGTTTTTGCATACAACAAGTTACATACGAAACTCTTTGACGCGTTTGCCGCAGAAAGTTGATTAACTTTCAACTTTATATATTGTTAACTATCGATACTATCGATAGTTTTGCAGCTCTAGTGTGTACCTACCATAAGCAATAACATAATTTTGACATTCACTGCAATAAATGTAGCACATATATATTGTTAGTTAAAACGGGATTAACTTTAAATAATTAGTTACGTATAGTATTATATTTTATTAAACAATTTTCTTATGAAATAAATAGACAAGCATTTGATGTAAAATCGAATTTGCTTTTGAGTTCCGGGCAATTCCCAAAAATATTTCATAAAATGCTGTATTTGTCTTATCTTTCACCGGGCGCAGATAATATTTTAGGAAATATTTCAAAACATATCATGTGTTAAGGTGAAATGACGAGTTTTTCGGTTCCAGCTTTGGAATTTGAAAAAAGTGCCTCAAATTTGACATTTATAACAAAAATAGGTCCATTTCGAAACGATCTGGCACCTTTAAAAACAAAAATTTTGAACAAAAAATTTCTTTGTTATATTTTTTATAGTATAACCTTTTGAACAAATAACATATGTATTATTATTAAACTAAAAATTATATCGAGTATTTTTTATAAAACTAATGAAATAAACATTCTTCATCGTTTTTCTCGAAATCAAATTTTTGTTCCATACATCAGAGCAGAAACAAACCGACGATTTGATGCTCTATACAGACCATTATTACTTTTAAAATCACAATGTGACTTAATAAATCCGATTTTCAGAACATGGCTGATAAATTAATTTTTTTGTAATAAACGTTTACAAAACTCACTATTTTTTATTAAAATCAAGAGAACATTTAACGTTTCTCTAAAGTTTGGTTTAGGCTAAATATATCAGTCCTTTTTATGACTACGAAATATTTAGACAATTTATCAAGAAAATTGTTTACAAAGATTTGTGTATTGGAAAAAGTGGAAATATGTAAGTTTTTGATTTTATTAAAATCGATAATACGAAACTAACATCCATGTGCATGAAAAATTTGATGCGCAAATTTTCACATATGGAATTCATGATAAGGCTGAATGAATCTAGTGAATGTCATTTAATTTTTTATATTTAGAAATATTCGCTTTGTAAAAAAACAACAAATGTAAATGTATGCTTGAATACGAATAGACGAGCAATTCTTATTTCTGAATATAAGAAATAACGTCGGCAGAATGATGTCACAAAAAAGTTTATATTCAAACTTATTTTAAGGGGTGGCTAGACGTATAATGTTAAAACTCAAAATTTAAATTCTCGTATGCATACAACTTGTACGTTTTAAGTTTTGATTTTTTAATAAATACTTTTGCCGCAGACCATATATTTTGTGCTTCTGCCTACTTTTTTTGTAACAAACTTATCTAGTTTCCCGCAATTATTTTCTACGGAATAGGTAAATTTGACAGTTTGTGTTCTAACATAATTGCTGAGACTTGTGTTTGAGCAATTATTTCCAAACATGTGTTCGAACACTATTATTTACGGTATACACAGTCATTTTTTGTGTTAGCAACAGATTTTGACAATTGCCAACGCAAAAATTTCCAAACTTATGACTCGTGTAATCTCACTGTTAAAAGCAGCACTAAATAAATGCAATCCGAAAATCTCAAAAAATTTTGATATTACGTAGGTTGGTTTCTGGTTTGCGGCACAGTATATTCAAAATGCTTTAAGTCTGCAGCAAACCAGAAACCAACCGACGAATAAAGAAGTGTGTAAACACTATGCGAGCAACAATGAAATCTGCCAAGTGTGTACCTAGCATAAGCATAACATAATTTTTACCCTACGTGTTGACTAGCAATATAGTATATGTAGACATGTATTGCAGCAGTTGTCAAAATTATATTATTGCTAGTGGCGACAGCTAATTGCAGGTACATGCAATATATGTTGCAATAATTGTCAAGGCATTTTCTTTAACAATTATTGCAGGCATGAAACGTCAAACTCGGTGTTAATTTATATTCGACTTTTCTATATTGCTTTTGACATTTAGATAATATTTGTGGAATTGGAAAAAAATACATATCTATGTATATTAATATAGGAAAAGATTCTCCTAAAAACGTGTTTAGTAAAATAATTTATATTGCTATAAGCTTATAAACATAAAAATTCGTTCGATTAACCCGATATTTTTAAGTGAATTATATTCTAGTGTTTTTTTAGTTCTTGTTTCAACTTTGTTATTTGTTGTTGAGCTTCTCATTTGTTTAAATGAAAGTTTATAGCATAATAACTCTAGTTGTTCTAAGAAGCTTTGGGTAAAGGTTCCCTGATGATCTGCAATAGCAACAGTGAAATGCGAATAGGATCCAGCTAAACCCCTCAATAATCAATTTCAATGTATTTTTAACAAAAAATATTTTAAAAATCGTAACTATTTTATTGAGCTTGAGGTCTTTTTAATAAAAATTAACAGCTTTTATTTATCAATATTTCGACACGCCTTTGTGTATCTTCTTCTACCTGATATATATGATAGGTGCAATAATATCGAGATATACGTAACTTATGAAACTCCTGATTTTCGCTTTTAAAACTATTCCATTAATCCGAAATAGTTATTTTCTCTTCATGTCTGAATAATCCCCAGTTGCAAAAAATTTTCTCTCCTTTAAAGTATACATGACCGAAAGATCTTATTACTTCATATTTAATAAAAATAGCAGTCAGCAATTGAAAAATTTATATATTAAAAATATACGTTTATGTATATGTTAGCTATATTTAGAGTAATGCACCCCATACAATATTCAATTCAATTTTCAATTGAGTCGGTTGTTGTTCAAATCAAACCGTGTATGGCTTTGTCAATTGATTAGTTTGGCAGTTGTCGAGTTGGTTGTAGAAAAATCAAAAGATTTTGATTTTTCATGTTGACTAGTAAATCGTTCAATTCGATTGTGCTGTGTGTGCTCGAGTTTCGTGATTAGGTGTCAAAATTTATGTTTTTAGCTTTATTTTGTATAGAAAAAGATATGTATTTTTAAAATTGTATTTTATTTCATTGAAATTTAGATAAAAAATTTAGAAAGTGATGAATGAATGCAATAGAAGTTTTAAATTTTTAAATTTGTAATTGTGAAAAAAATATAAATTTGGCAGTTGAATGAAAATCTTTCAATTCAGTTTATGAAGTGTGTGGCCAAGAACCAATTCAATTGAAAGACTCAATTCACAATTGAATTGAAACCTGTATGGGGTGCTTAAAAATACCACAAATTATATATAAAGAGCAGCGAACATTTTGAAATCATTCGTTTTATCCCGACTTCAATGTAGTAAGTGTCTGTTAAATCGATATTCGACTGTACTGTACTGTTCAGAGATCAGAACCAGCCAGCGAATATTTTTAACGCGACAAAAAAAACGGGAAATTACTGAGGTTGTATGGCATCACAGAAATGGAATATTTCATTTTTTAATGTTAATAGCCATATATCGATTAAAAACATAAAAGACCTATAAAATAAACAAAGCCGAATCAATTGATATTAAAATAAAAAAATCGAAAATTATGTCCCCAATGATGCATGTCCCCAACATTTACACAGGATCAGTTGCATTATTGAGTCCTGTCCCCAATAATAACAAAAGCCCTCAATAATTATAATAAATTAAAAAAACGACCCGGAAATTGGCGCGATGCATACATATATATATATATATATATATATATATATATATATATATATATATAAACACATTAAGATGTAGGAAGAGGGAGTGAGTCATCTATCTTTTGTGACACATTGATATTTAGAAGAAAAATTCATGCATAGGTACATACATCTTTATATTTCAGCAAATAAAACACGATTGCACTCTCTTATTGCAATTTCCTTATAACACTAGCAGTGAAATTAAATGATGCAGCATGAAAGAATGGATTTCCTTAATACCCTTCACTCAGTATTCGCTGATATTTTGTATCCTCACAAAAACATAAATGTGAAAAAAGGCCAAGTTCCTATAAAAAAGTTCGGCCATTAAAAGTAGTGAGATATAAATTTTGACCAAGTTCTTGTTTGGCACAATACCTAACACTAAAATGTGCTATACATGCATTATATAAATTTGCAATTGAAAGGGTGTCGGATACTTTAAAGATAGTCTGCTAACTTGACAACATTTTTACCGATATAAGGAAATGAACAAATACACATTATTCTCTCCTTTTTTAGAAATGTAAAAATATTGCCAAGCTAGCAGATTATCTGGAAATTATCCGAGAGCCTTGCGGTTGTAAATTTATATAATGCGTATCATATTTTAGAACTTGGTCAAAATTTATATCTCACTATTTTTAATGACCGAACTTTTTATTAGGAACTTGGCCTTTTTCACATTTATGTTTTAGTGAGGATTTGACTACTTTTTAAAATTTTCTATGATAACAATTTTTAAACTTACAATTTCTAGTATGTTTTACTTCTATTCATGATCACTGTGCCAGTTAAAAATGGCATACTTACATAAAATAATGGGTTAGAGCGTGATGGGTGGTGGATTCTACACCTTAAAAATTAACTATTGTGTTATTACAATGGATCACCAGTGTGTACGCAATTTGTTAAGTGTAGTCTGAAAAAAATATGTAAAATACAGCCTAAATTTTAGTGGGCGTGACTCCGCCTTTTTTCCCAAAAATTTACATATTAAAGTCTGCATATCCGAAGTATATAAATCAAAACGTTATGCCAAATGTGCATGCAAGGTTTCAATAGGGTGGCTGGTGCTTTAAATTTTGGATTTTCCGATTGAATAATTCAATTAGGACTATTTGTTTACAAAATTTCAGTTCTCTACATAATAATATTACGTAAAATTTTTATGGGCCTGGCCCCGCCGACTTTTATATACATGAGTAATAGACTAAAAACTGCTAAGCCGAAGTACATGAAAGAAAAAGCTAAGATTTATGGGTGTAGTCACGCCCACTTTTCAAAAAAAAGAAATTTTTTACTCTGGATAACTGTAGTGAGTATGAAAAGTTTAAAAAAAATTTATCTTAGTTTTGCTTGTTCCCCCCCCCCTAATTGAAGCTTCCGGTTTTTTAGATTTTTCTTATTGATCTCTACTGCGAATTATACATTTAAATCTTATGAGCGTTACCCCTCCTACTATTTCAAACTCACAATTTTGTTGTGAGCAGCGCTTATAATTCATTCTAATTTGCTTCTAAAATACGCTAGACCGAATTATATTAAACACAAGGCTAACATTTTAAGGGCGTGATCAAGCCCACCTTTTAAGGTGATAGTTTAAAGTCTTGTATACGTGCAACGTTCATTCAAGGTTTCACTAAAATGGCTTGAGTTAAAAGCTGTATATTATGGTTTTAGTACCAAACAATATTATCGTGCCCCCAACCTTTCTGGTAAAATTTCTTGACTTTTCAAATTTTTCTAATTGGTTTCTCACCTAGACCTACTTGTGTATCAAACTTCAGCTCCCTAGCGCCACTTTTAATTTTTATGGGCGCAGCCACGCCCCTCTGACTAAAATATCCCTGTTTTCAAGATTTTCTTGTTGTTTTCTCGCCTAGACCTACTTGTATATTTTAAATTTTCAGCTCCCTAGCGCAACTTTTAATTTTTATGAACGTAACCCTGTCCACTTTTCCAAATTCAGGATTTTTTTCGGGCAGTGCTTATTATTCGTGTAAAGTTTCGTTGTAAACGGATAAAAATACACTCATAAATAGTAAATTTAAATATGCTGAGCCGTAGTACACGAAAATGAGGTTGAAATTGTATGGGCGTGTTAACGCCCACTTTTTTAATGAAAAATTTATAGCCTTGCATTATCGAAGCATATATGGCAAAATTCAATAAAATAGCTTCCATTAAGCGCCTTAGATTTGCTTTTTTAATTCTGACCTTTATGGGCGTAGCCCCGCCATCCTGGGTAAAATCTCGGAATTTTCAGATTTTTTTAGTTTATGGCTCAATAATACCTAGTTCTGTATCGAATTTCAGTTCACTAGCATAAGCTTAATTTTTGTGGACGTAGCCCCGCCCCCTGGTTAAAATTTTCTGGTTTTTAGAATTTTCTAGTTCATTGCTTACCTAGATATACTTGTATACAAAATTTCAGATCTCTAGCTCTAGCGGAAGTGCTTCGTAATATTGATGAGTGAGTCAGTGAGTATGTCTTAAAATATGTACTTTTTGCACCTTCTTATCTCCGGAACCTTTCATTGTAAAACTTTCAAACTGCGCACATGATTTTAAGTGGATTTATTCTAATTTAATTAAATTAATTAATTTTACGATTGCGGGGAACAAAGTTATGAGAGGGGTAAAAACAGCTCGAATGGCTTCCTGTGAATATACACACTGCGTGCGTTGGTCGGAACTTGGCCTGGCGCACTGCCGCACAGTGGTTCAGCTTCATATGATTGGTGGCATTAAATATAAGGAAACATCGTACAGTCTTGAATTTTGGTATATACTTATATTGGGTTTTGATATATAAATACTGAAAAATTGAAAAAAAAAATCCGAGCACAACCACGCCTACTTCATATATAACACAAAAGTTAAAAATCATCATACAGTCACAAATTTTTTTTCATTGCAATTTTATGATAATATTAAGGAATGGTGAAAAATTAGCAAAATCTGCTAACAGCCACGCCCACCTCTCACATAAAATAACCACATAAAATGCATTATATTTCTTATTAAAAAGCTAGATCGCTTAAAAAAGCTACACAGATTTAAATTTTCGTGTTTTTATTTGATTAAAACATAAATAAAAAAAATAAAGAAACAGTCATGTCCATGTTTAGTGAATATATATGTAAATAAATGGGAGAAAATAAAAAAAAATTAAAAACAAAGTAATTCGCGTACCTTTATTAGCACAACAAATTTTTTACTTCATCAGAAAATACCAATATATCCTTCTTGAACTGTGTACGGTATGAATTTATAAATGGATCTGAAGACGCTAGTAAAATATGCATGATATCTTCATTTGTTGACATACGATCAGATTTTCTGGAGTGGCTTAGGCGATAACTTCTGTAATCTTTATTTCGAGCTTCCATAGCTTCCTCCGACAACATGTCAAGTGGCAGTATTGCTGCTGACACAATTTTACTTCCATGAATTAGAACTTTGTGTACAGCAAGAGGCATATAGTACCAGCTGTACAGTTGTATATATCGTTCTGCAGTGTCCAAACAATAAACATTAAATTTTTCTGCATCTATTTCGGAATTACTGTTTATAACCGTTAAAATTGTACTAAATCGATGAATTAAATTTTCATCAACATCTAGAACATCTGCCGTAATGGAGGGATTTGCAAAAAAACGTCTAGAAGTATTGCCATCATTCGTTGAGCCTATTCCTTGTGTAACCATATCTACATTTATACCTAGAACCATTTTAAATTTTTTTTTGTATTTCCGCTTTTGCATTTTCTCTTTCATGTTTTGTATCTTTGGTCACTCTCCACTTCGAAACATTTTTATTGTATGCTATATGCAATATGCATTCCATAAATTTTATCCTCGCATGTAAAGGGGAAATTCCAAATTGAGGCCCTTCTTCTAAAACTGATTTTTTCTTCAGTACTTCTAATTTGTTCATTTCGCTAGGCTTAGCTTGACATATGAAACAGGCAGCCATTCCTGATATTTTTGTGATTGTATTCGCAACATTTCCATCAATCATTGTTAAAACTGGAGTATGCAAAACTTCAAAACTTTTGTCATCTATATTAACAACGGTTTTTTTTTAATTTCATTTTGCACCCTTTCCACATCTTCAGAAATAACATTTGCCGTTTCTTTTACAAATTGAAATTTTATTGGCCTACAAAAAGTTGTTGATGATGGCCTTGTATTTCGCCAGTAATCCTTTCTGCCGTCTATACAATTCAAATTGAGAGGAACAATACTTGTAAAAAAATATTTTTGTCATTTAAATTTTGATCATTGAATTTTTGATGGTATTCGCTATGTCCTGAAGATCCATCACAACCCCATTTAGAAATTAGTTGCTGATTTGGAAGAACCTCTGTCTCTGCTTTCGTTTTCGCCTTCAATATTCTGTATACAGTATGATCGAGTAAATCTTGCATACTGACTTTGCTATAGTTCTCCTGTGCTTCCAAATTTTTAGGATAACATTCCTTTTTAACAGGAAAAACTTTATAATATGAGGGGAAAATATCACATCCAATATCTTTAGCACTCAATCTTAATATTTGATACTGATGTTTTGATAAACAAGCATCAATAATGAGTGCTTTTTCTGGACTAAACGTTTTTGAAAATTGATCATCCTTATTAACTTTTTTGCAGCTGATGAAATAAGTACTTCTGAATTACAATCACATAACTGCTTTACTCCTTTTTTGTTCAAGAAATCTATCCTTTATAAGTCTTGCACTGGCCCACTTAGTTTTCAATCTTGGTAAAAATTGTTTACGTAAAAATTGTTTAAATTGATCTACGTTATTAACTGATAAGTTCGTATTATTTGTTGAAATAGTATCGCAAACTACATCAATGTTCTTATCATAATCTAATAAAAGATCAAAAATTTCATAATAAGATAACTGAAGATTGTCCATATTTAAAGATGTTTTTTTTTTGCTATTTTTCACTTCAAAAACAACAAACTAATTACCTTTAATCACTGAATAACAACTAATAATCACAGCTGATAAGAAATTCATTACAATAAAGTAATATGCTGTAATCACAAAAACAATGCAACTGATAATCACAGCTGATTAAAATATTTAACTTTCAACAACAACAAAACAACACTAAAAATAATGGTTAGAAATTATTGCTATGTATTGCAAAAAAATAAAAAAAAGCATATTATTCTTTGAGAAGGAAATTTTTACTAAATTTCTTAAGTTTTTTATATCGGAATTGTTTACGAGAAAAAACGAGCAGCTGAATTTTTAATAAATCGTTAGCTGAGACTTCAAATTTTAATGTGATATAAGTCTGGGGCCCAAGGCAGGTTGAGATCAATAGATACAAGCCATAGAAGTTAGAAAAAATAAGTATTTTCGGACAATTATTGGTAGTAAAAATTTTTATTTTTTTATTTTGAAAATTTTTTTATGTATATATATATAATTAACAGCATCCAAATGTATATAAAAAAATTATAATAGTGTCATTAGAAGAGTATTTTAAGAGCACGAAGCGATAGAATGTAGCATATATAATACGGTCACTTGAAACGCATTCACTTAGTACAAATTTGAATGTCTCTGGAGAAAAAAGTAATAAAGATATAAGCCTAATATTTTTGGTACATGATAACTAGATTGTTTATTATAAACTGTAAGAAATCAGGTAAATCAGAAGACATATAAAAATGAATTAATGCCGCTCTTGAACCATGCGCCTACATATTACGTTTAAATAACAAGTTTATTTTTAGGATTTAAGAAATTTGTTATTCCACATATTGTCACAAGATTATTTTAATTTGAAATTTATTTGCTGGTGGTTCAGCGTTGTCTCTATGTATTCATTGTTGCTATAACAAATCATCAGTCACAAATAATAATAATAATAATATTTTTGAAAATCACAAAAGAAAATACAAAACCCAGATAATAATTTATATTCGATATAAATCTATTCTATTTTTCTACACCTTTATTTTTACGAATTTTAATGGTTATAAATAGCAATATGCCAAAATCATGTACTTTTTAACACAGATATAACCAGATATGGGAGAACTGACGTACATATGTATATCAAAGGCCCATATCAGATTTAAGTTAACCCCATAATTCGAAGAGTTAAACTCTAGGTGGCATCGAATTACAAACAGGTTGTTGACGAGAGTGGTCGAAAAATTTTAAGCAACGATATAATCAATAATTTTATTAAACAACATACAAACACAGTATTAATTATAAATTGTGTGAAATTAGTCCCGTATTTGGATACTTTATTTATACAGAAACAGTGATCTTTTTTTACATATAAATAATAAAACTAATAAAGTTTTCTACCTCACAAAATACATACATACAGTCACTCCATAAATACATACATAATACATAATATATAATGTATACATATTATGAACCACAAATTCAACAAAAACAACAAGTAAAACTTTAACGTTTTACAAAACACATAAGTATTAAAAATTAAAATCATAAACATACTGAAAGTAAAATAAACAAAACAGCATAATTAAACAAAGTAAAATAACAATTTTAATAGCTTTTTATTTCTAAACTGAGAAGCCAAAACAATAATAAAAAAGTTAACAAACAACAAAAACAGAGAAAGCAACAAATAACATCAAATATTATGGATAATTCAATAGCAGTTCCCGCGCCAAAACGATTAAGGAAAGTTGTCAAAACATCACTTGTTGAGAATACACCGAATACCCCCCGTAACCATTCAAACTCGGAATCTCTTTACTCTTACAATACTGGCTCACCGCTCAACCTAATGCAAATTATGGATAAACGATTTGAAAAATTATCTGAACAATTACAAACATCCATACAAACTGTGTTTCGCGAGTGTGAAAATCATTTATTAAGTGAGATTGATAGAAACTTTAATAGCATCAAAAATGAACTGCAAAGTGTTACCAAAAGAGTTGAAAAATTGGAAACAGTCGTGGCTAACACAATAAGTATGCATCCGAAATGAAAGCTTTAAAATCTAAAATTAAACAGCAAGAAAATACAAACGTTGCTTGTGAGCTAAGAATAAATGAAATTCTTTACAAGCCTAATGAAAACTTATTTGACATTTTTGATAAAATCTGCCAAACTATTAGAATTTCGGCTCCAGCCATTAAAACGATTTATCGGCTACAAAACCACAATAATAAACACACATCAGACTCAAGAGATGCAGTAATAATTGTAAAATTCTGGTCCCATTATGACAAAAACTATTTTTGAAAACTTTTTCTAATTGGCGTAAAAGTAATCCGCGGTTTTTTTCTCATTGAGGCATATTGGTGAAAATTCTGACAATAAATTTTATGTAAATGAAAATCGTACGTCTACAAATTTTAAAATTTTACGTGCAGCTACTCGCCTTAGAAAGGATAGTGCTTCTACTGTACGTGGTTTAGTTTACGTTAAAGCGTCTGCTAATGAACAAGCAACACTTATTGATGAGCTGGATCAACTTAACAACTTATTTCGAGTTCAAAACGAACCTTTCTCTGCTGCTGGTGGCTCTCGTGATGTTGCTGTTGTTGTTGATTAAAAGGCATCTTAGTACATCAATTATATATCCGAGCTGTTATCTTTGGTCTTTATTTGAACTTTTTAACACATTTTTTAACACCCGTTTTACTTTTTATATCATCATTATGTTAACTTTTATTTTATGTACACATAATTCTATATTCATTAGTTGTTTTACTTATAATAATTAACATATTATATAGAAATGAGAATATATTTTTTTTAATGCATGTTTTTTTTATTTATTGTATCTTCAAATATGAACTAACAATAAGTATTCAAATCTTAAGTCTATAAAAAAATTTTTAGGCCCGACCAATGTCAGACATAAGCTTAGTGATAGTTATTAATAATACATAAGTAGTGATAAGCAACAAAAAGAAAAAAGTGAGAATATAATATACTTCCCGTGCGTTAAGTTATCATACCTTACAATAAACTTTTATGAACAGCTTAAATAGTAATAGGGCTAACTCTAGAGGCGGTATTGGGACAATGATAAAAGTTTTGGCCACTCAACGAAATGGTATTAAAATCTGTCATATCAATGCCCAAAGCTTGAGACATAAGACTGAAGAGTATATATTTATTTTTGAGAACTCTGGCGTTGATTTGATATGTGTATCTGAGACATGGTTTAAACCTGATTTTTCTGATTCATCAATTTCTTTGCATGGTTATAATATCAGGAGGGTTGACAGAAATGGCTATGGAGGTGTGGTGATTTATGTAAAAAATGGAATTGTAATTAAAGTTCTCAGTAAATCTGCAGATAATGGCATGGTAGTAACTGGTTCCGAGAGGTCTGAAAATTTCGTAGATTATTTATTTCTTGAAGTAAGTTATGAGGGAAGAAAACTACTCTTAGGATGTGTATATATACCTAATGATCGTATTTGCATGGAGATTTATGTATACCCTAAAAACATATACTGTCACATACGAAGATGTTATTATCACAGGCGATTTTAATTCAAATATTCTAGTAAACAATAATCTAACTAACAATATGCTTACGCTTTGTCTAAATTCCCCTAACAAAAATGTTGCTACACATTTTACGAGTACCAGCAGTACACTTCTTGATCTTGTTAGTGATATTTCGAAGTTATTGCTTTATGACCACCTGTCTGCATCCTGTTTATCACATCATGACCTAATTTTTCTGACATATAATTTTCAGTTAAACGTGCCCGAAAAATTTGTTAGATATCGGGATTTTAAAAATATTGATTACTTAAGGCTGTTACTTAAGTGTGTGCTATCGTTTAATTTCTGTTGATGATCAGCTCTCTTTTCTGCAACAGAACCTAAATAATTTATACAATCTGGTGGTTCCCGTAAGAACAAAAATTATTAGTAGACATAACAAGCCCTGGTTCAGTCATGACATAGAACAAGCGATTAACCGCAGAGATTTTCTGTATTCTCGATGGAAACGTTTCAAAACCACAGAATTGCATGAAGTATATCGGGTATCACGTAACATAACCAACAATTTAATTAAAAAAGCTAAGTCTGACTATTATGCTTCAAAGTTCTCTGCTGCTTTAGACTCGAAGAAAACATGGCAAACGATTCGCGAAATTGGAGTTGGCAAACGTTGTAGTCAAGAGCCCTGTGCTGCTGATACCAACATCTTATATAACCAATTTTTAAATATTCCAAATGTTCAACCGAATTTTCATTATTAAAATTTCTCTCATGACGTTACAAGCAACAGTTTCAACTTTTCAAACGTAAGTCAGTCCGATGTTCTCTCTAGCCTGCTGTCAATAAAATCCAATGCAATTGGTGTAGATGGGTTAGATGCAAGGTTTTTAAAAATACTTATTCCAAAACTTCTTCCTTTTATAACATTTGTTTTTAACAAGATCTTTACTACCAATCGCTATCCCAAAATTTGGAAGCTTGCTAAGATTATTCCTATACCTAAGTCAATTTCTGATTATCGGCCCATATCAATCTTACCATTCTTATCTAAAGCCTTTGAAAGGTTAATTCATATACATACAAGCTACACAGTATCTTGAAATCAATAATATCCTCACTGACCGCCAATCTGGTTTTCGCAAAAATCATAGTTGTACAGCAGCCCTCGTAGATGTTGATATATATAAGACAACAGACTGCGGTAAAGTTTCATTTTTAGTTCTCTTGGACCATTCTAGAGCGTTTGATACTGTCGACCATAACATGTTGTGTCTTAAACTTAAACATATGTTCAAATTTGCATCAACTGCCACAGATTTCATATATTCATACATATCTAGTTGATCGATTTCAATATGTTGAATCTCCTACCTCAGTTTCAAGCTCTTTGCCATTAATTCGGGGTGTTCCACAGGGCTCGATCTTAGACCCTTTACTTTTTTCTATATACGAGAATGATCTTCAAGACAAACTCGAGCACTGTAAGCTAAGATTATATGCTGATGATGTTCAGCTTTACATAAGTTGTAGCAGCACTGCGGTTGATGAATGTGTAAAGACTTTAAACCAGGAGCTTGGCCGTGTTTATGAGTGGGCCACAGCTAATGGGCTAGTAATTAATCCTACCAAGTCCAAGTGCTTGATTATTAAAAAGAGGATATTTAAACTTGATTGCAATTCTATTATAACCTTAAATAACCAGTCCATAGAAATTGTAAACTCCGTAAAAAATGTCGGCATATACTTTAACAATACACTTACTTGGTCTAACCACGTTAACTTTGCATGTGGTCGAACGTTCTCAATGTTAAGAAATCTCTGGCAATTAAAATTAGAATATTTCTTGCTAAATCGTATTTAATACCAATCTTGTTGTATGGCTGTGAACTATTTGCCAGCTGCGATAGTGAAAGCCAAAGAAAACTTAATGTAGCATTTAATAATATTATTCGGTATGTATATGGTATAAGAAGATATGCACATATTTCGCCCTACGTAACATTGCTTTACGGTATTAGTTTATGTTATGTTATGTTTATGCACAAAATTATATATGCACAACAGCCAGTACGTCTCCATGAACGTTTAAACTAGTGTACGAAAATAAACTGTACATTATTTAATGTAATTTACACGGAGTAAGATCAGTGTTCAAAAATAAACATTCTTTAATGTACTTTAATGTTCTGTAAGGTACAACCTCACATACACAAGCGCTATTAATGTAAGCAAGCCCAATACATTAAAATTATAAGTACTTATAATTTTAGTTAACCTCTGCACAACTAGAATAATTATTAGTGTTTTTTATGGGAATTGTTAAAATTTAAGTTTAAAATTTTTTAAACGCACTAATAATACCAAATTAATATTTTACTTATTAAGTAAAATATTTTTTTATTAAAAATACAATATGTTTCTGGAAAGCAAACGCCATCATAAAAATGAACTTGAGCACTTCCTCACGGAAAAAAATATTGATATAATGTTAGTATCTGAGACTCATTTGACTTCGAGAAGTCTTTTTAAAATTTATGGCTACACTATATATGATACAAAGGACCCTAGAGGTAGAGCTTGCGGTGGATCAGCAATTCTAATAAAGTCAAGACTCAAGCACTATATTCTTGATAGCATTTATGAAGAACACCTACAAGCAACAAATATCTGCATTGAAAGTTTTTGTACAAATTTTGTTATATCATCAATTTACTCCCCTACCAGATTTTCAATCACTGAGAATCAATATGAGGATTTCGACAAATCTCTTGGACCTTCTTTTGTAGCAGCTGGCGACTACAATACAAAACATATGTTCTGGGGTTCGCGTCTTATTACACCCAGAGGTCGAGCATTGCTCAACACTATTTCAAAAATGGGCTTGGATGTCATTTCGAGTGGGGAGCCCACTTATTGGCCTACTGACATACAAAAAATTCCGGATGTTATAGATTTTGGCGTCATAAAAAATATCTCTAGGGATTTAATTCAAGTTCAAGCTTCTCTTGATCTTTCGTCCGATCACTCTCCGACGATCATTACAATTTGTAGTCCATTAAGAAGTAACTTACCTGACCCATATGTGAAGATGATCAATCGTGTTAATTGGCTGGGGTTCAAAAAATATCTCAGTAGTCATTGTACGGAAAACATTACGCTTAGAACATCCGATGATATTGAATCTAACATTGCCAATCTCAGCGAGAATATTAAACAGGCTGCTGAACATGCCACTATCTCCCATCCGCAGACTTGGTTTAATAAAATTTATTCTACAGACATTGAATGTCTCGTACGTGAAAAAAGAAGAGCTAGAAGGGAATGGCCACAGCACAGATCACCACAAAATAAAATCAGATTTAAAGAGTGCACTAAACGACTCCAAGAGTTGCTTGCATCTGAAAAAACTGCATCTCTTAAAAATTATCTGGAAGGTCTTGATGTCACACCAGCGTCTAATTACTCTTTGTGGCGCGCTGCTAGAAAGCTTAAAACACCCATTGAGTATAAGCCACCTCTACGCACATCTACCGGAAGTTGGGCAAGAAGCGATACTGAAAAAGGTAAAATATTTGCTGAGCACTTAAAATCCGTTTTTACGCCAAACATATGTACTGGTGTTGCTGATTTGCCGAATGTAGTCGCTCTACCCCCTCAACACATAAATTTTAAGACGCGTGATTTACAAAAATTAATTGCCGAACTCAACCCGAAGAAAGCTCCGGGTATTGATGGAATTAGTAACCAGATGCTTATGAACTTGCCTCGTATTGCAATGAGAATCCTATTATTCATATTTAATGCCATTTTACGACTGGAGTATTATCCACACAGCTGGAAGCTTGCCAAGGTTAAAATGATTCCAAAGCCGGGCAAAGATCTAACCAAGGCTGAGTCATATAGGCCAATAAGTCTACTATCAACTATGTCAAAGCTTTTCGAAAAACTGCTCAAAACAAAATTGTCCCAAATTCTAATTAGTAGTGGGTGCATACCAGACCATCAATTTGGTTTTAGAAGTCAGCATAGCACCATTGAACAAACTCACAGACTGGTTCAATTTATAAGAAGAACTTTTGAGGAAAAAAAGTATTGCTCTGCGCTCTTTATTGACGTTTCTCAGGCATTTGATAAAGTGTGGCATGAAGGCCTAATTTTAAAATTGAAGACTTACTTACCAATAAACATTTTAAATCTTTTGGGAAGTTACATTATTTCCCGTAAGTTCACTGTTGTGGAAGGAAAGTGTAGTCGCTCTACCCCCTCAACACATAAAGCTCAAGATGCGCGATTTACAAAAATTAATTGCCGAACTCAGCTCGAAGAAAGCTCCGGGTATTGATGGAATTAGTAACCAGATGCTGATGAACTTGCCTCGTATTGCAATGAGAATCCTGTTATTAATTTTTAATGCCATTTTACGAACTGAGTATTATCCACACAGCTGGAAGCTTGCTATGGTTAAAATGATTCCAAAGCCGGGCAAAGATCTAACCAAGGCTGAGTCATATAGGCCAATAAGTCTACTATCAACTATATCAAAGCTTTTCGAAAAACTTCTCAAAACAAAATTGTTCCCAATTCTAATTAGTAGTGGGTGCATACCAGACCATCAATTTGGTTTTAAAAGTCAATATAGCACCATTGAACAAACTCACAGATTGGTTTAATTTATAAGAAAAACTTTTGAAGAAAACAAGTATTGTTCTGCGCTGTTTATTGACATTTCCCAGGCATTTGATAAAGTGTAGCATGAAGGCCTAGTTTTAAAATTGAAGACTTACTTACCAATAAACATTTAAAATTTTTCGAAAGTTACATTATTTCCCGTAAGTTCACTGTTGTGGAAGGAGACTTTACGAGTAGGCCTGAAGCTATTTCATCCGGTGTGCCACAGGGGACTATACTGGGACTAGTTTTATATTTGATTTATACTTGTGAAATGCCTGTGAGCAGTAGTATCCATACTTCCACATTTGCCGACGATACAGCCTGCCTTAGTATGCACGAAAACCCTGATGAGGCATCCCGCAAACTCCAGGAACACATTAGCCAGATGGAGCTTTGGTTAAACTTTTGGAGAATGAAGGAAAATGAACAAAAGTGTGTTCAAGTAACATATACCTTACAAAGAGATACTTGTTCCCCCATTCGGATTAACAATCAAGTTGTTTCTCAACATTCACATGCGAAATATCTTGGTATACACCTTGATTGACGACTTACATAGAAACACCACATTGATTCTAAGCTATCACAAATAAAACTTAAATAAACTCAGGTACATTGGCTGATTGGCAGAAATTCAACGCTTAGCCTAGACTGTAAACTTTTAATATACAAGTCGCTTTTAAACCAATATGGTGCTACGGAATTCAATTATGCGGAACTGTTTCAGCTTTAAATGTAGAGGAAATTCAACGAAGGCAAAACAAAATTTTATGATATGATATGATATATCGGCTCCATGGTACATCAAAAATTCAAATACACATCGTGATTTGAATATGCCACTAGTGACTGAAGAAATTGCAAAATACGCAGGCAAATATCTAAAAAAATTCGAGTCACATCCTTATCCGCTTGCTCGTAATATTTTGAACTTTACTGGACACATCCGCTTAAAAAAGAGAGATACACGGGCTCTTATATTCAACACTCCAGATGATGAAGCTGCTTGAAAACAATTTTTTTTCTTTTTTATTTTTGCTTATCACTACTTATGTATTTTAATAACTATCACTAAGCTTATGTCCGACATTGGTTTGGCCTAAAAATTATACTTTAGATTTAAGATTTGAATACTTACTGTTAGTTCATATTTGAAGATACAATAAATAAAATACACGCATTAAAAAAAATACATTGAAATTGATTATTGAGGGGTTTAGCTGGATCCTATGCGCATTTCACTGTTGCTGAACCTTTACCCAAAGTTTCTTAGAACAACTAGAGTTATTATGTTATAAACTTTGATTTAAACAAATGAGAAGCTCAACAACAAATAACAAAGTTGGAACAAGCACTCAATAATCAACATGTTTTTTTATTTTCTTACTTTACCATTAATACATTGGCTGACTTTTTTCAGCTTCAAATTGTGTTTGTAAGAGTATGTAAAACGAAAATAAATGTAAATAACAACAACAGCTATTTAAGTATAGGGTGTTGCCAC
The DNA here is from genome assembly GCA_949987645.1 of Tachina grossa. Taxonomy (NCBI): domain Eukaryota; kingdom Metazoa; phylum Arthropoda; class Insecta; order Diptera; family Tachinidae; genus Tachina; species Tachina grossa. The sequence goes on from OX465275.1 coordinate 83,163,351, forward strand.
ACAAGTATTTTTTTGACCAGGTGCAGTCGATTTAATAATTAGTGTTTTTTTATGGGAATTGTTAAAATTTAAGTTTAAATTTTTTTAAACGCACTAATAATCCCAAATTAATATTTTACTTATTAAGTAAAATATTTTTTTATTAAATTATCAGCCAATAGCAAAACATTACGTCACGCGGTAGTGCATACACAAATACATATAAATGCATAAAATTACTGATCAATGCTAGGCAGTGGTGTCAGATTTATTTGTAGCCTCCTCGCTAAATTAGTTGTCGAATATCGCCTATATAATATTATATATGAGCTAAAAAATGTACATGTTTTTGTTTAACAAATATTGTTAAATTTAAATATAATAAGTTTTTACATTAACAAAAGTTAATTTATAAGACATACATTAGCTTACGATAATATAAAAATACTGTCGTATAAAAGATAACAAAAATTACTTATACCAAAAGATGAATCTTAATAAGAAAAATCAAACTTGAACATCGGGATCAAAATAAATATTGAAGTCTCGTGATAACATACAATTAACATTTACTTAAGAATCAATTTAAGTACAAATTATTGTACTAGTCATTATATTCAGCTATTTACATCCTCACTGGTAAACATACGCTCTTTTGCATTAATTATTTTATGTTGTAGAAAAACTTCCTCGCAAAATTTGCCATATTTTTAACATTAACCCATATTATTGAAATCGCATATATGGACATATGTAGCTAAAAATATCGCCAAGGAATTAAAATATTGCCAAGCAAATTGCCAAAAGATACTTCAAAATTTTCATCGTTAAAAACGAAGTCTTATCGTCGCCTTTAGTAACAAATATCTACATCTGACAGCACTGGCGGTGGCCACACGCTCGATTTTCTATGATGGAGGACAACGTTATCAACATTTAGATTTCAAAAAGCAATGCAACCAAGAAAAACACTTGAGTTAAATAAAAAGGTACTAAATATAATATGCCGTATTCATAAAAAAATGTTTAAGGTTTATTTGACAAATTTCGCATAGGAATATGTCAAATAAATATTTAATAAACTTTAAATTTGTTTTATGAATACGGCAGAATATGTTTTATTTTTATTAAAACTAATCTTATATATAAAAAAAATCATATACTAAAGAACATATTATTAAAGCACATATGTATATTAAAACACAAACTTTAAAACGAACGAACATATCAAATTGTCATTTCATAAAAATATCACAGTTCCTATACGAAAACAAAATTCATTTAACATACAAATTATTAAAAATTAATAAAGAGTAACACCTTATTTATAAATATTATAAAGGCTTGATAAAAAAAAATTTTTATGAAAATTTGTTTTAAAAATCCTTAATAAAACCTTAATAATTCTTATAAATAAGGCTGTAAAAATTTCATATTACTTTTCTATAACAATAAGTAAGTTTTTATTGAAACAAGAACTTGATTTGTTTAAAACCAGCAGATTTCAGACGCTCTATATCAAAATTGATGTTTGCACTGAAAAATATCACATGCTATTATTTAAAGGTTTTCAGACTAGATGTACCATGTAAAAGTGACATTCCACAAGACAAAATAATGTGAACACAGCTTAGATGGTTTTAGATCTATCATGTAGTATTTTGCTATAATATTTTTAATAGCATTTTTTCAACTATTTAAGTAGCATTCAAACCTATATAAAATGTAAGGGAAAATAACAATTTTTTTATATACATGTGTGTGTATGAATATATCACATGTATACCTTTCAATAAAAACCCTTTCCGACATGGTTTTCAAAACGAAATAACAGTTTTGTTGTTTTCTAAATCGAGTTCACACAGTTTTACTAGTTTTTAAATCGAGTAAACATACCTGGTCGAAAATATATATAATATGGTATTATTCCAATAAAGAACCACTGAAGAAACATCAAAAACCAATTGGTATTAACATTTTGAGGTCCTTAATCCCAAATTATAACCGAATTACCTGCAGTTTGATACATTTAAGAAAAATTTTGTTTTCAGTTTTACTCCAAGAATGAAGAAAAATTATTTGTATGAATAAAAACATTTTTTCTGTCAAAGATTTAGAAACGAACATTTTAAATACATATTTTTTATTTAAAATGTGATTTCTTTTATTAACAATTGACTTTGACGTTCAAATATTTTATTCGACTTAATTTCGAATGTCACCATCTCGAGTAATTTGTAATAATACCAAATAAACATTTACTTGTTTTTGAAAATCTTGTTTTAAAAAACTATTCGGTTTACAGAACATATCCGACCACCTGAGCTTAAAATAGTTTTTCTTTTTAGCCTTAAAGTTATATACATGACATTGCTATATATATATATGAAAATCAACATAATTTGGTATTTCATTGATTTCACAACAAAAATTTTATTGTTTCAGACCGTTTTTATGTGAAGCAAAGCGTTAAACGCATGCAAGAATATTGTGGTAAACTTTAAGAAAATTCATAGAGCTTAAAACTCGCTCTATTTCTGCATGTAAATATGGATGTGACAGAACTTGAACGGCAATTTTTGCTAATTCGTCAAATAGTTTTATATCAACTGAATCCATAAAAGACTCAATGTTTCTTAATTTCATTAAGTGAATCATTTTCCATCTACTGTCTATAATAGACAAAATTTTGGTATTCGATTCTATTTGGAATGTTTATAATATTATGATTCTCTGTCGTAAGAAAAAACAATTTTTACCTTAATTAAACTAAGGGCCATTATTATGACTTGACGATAAAGTTCCGGATAGTTAATCTTAACTTTAGCAAAACTGAACTGTAAAGTGACCGTTAAAATTTGTCCATTATTACAACTGTCCGATAAAATAAATAATACAGTTTTTGTTTGGTGGCAACATTTCTGTGGATTTTGTGGATATTGATTGTTAAAAATGCTTAGTGGCAACTTGCTTTTGTTTATTTGTCAAATTACAATCTAATGAAAACAGTTTTGTCAATTCTTTTGTTTTTTGCTTTATTATTATGTGTTTTGTGTTGGATTGGTTTTGTTTTATACCATATTTTAACCAAATAAATTTGGCAGTAATTTATAAAGTAGAAAGTGTGGCAAGGGATGAAAATAAGGCAACTTCAAATGACTATACCTCACGATAAAAGTTAGAGGTAGGATGTGCTTGTCTTTAACTTATCGTTCACTTTTGGTTAAAATGAAGATGTAAGAATGAAAAAGTGTTTATCCATCCAATAAAATCCTACCTTTAGCTAACGACAAGTTATAATAATGGCCCTAAATATTAAAGTTAGAGTTTGATAGAGCGCGTATTCCTTGAATCAGTCTTCTAATAATACAAACAAATATCTTGAAATGCTCAATTTAAGTTTTTAAATGACAGGATTGCTCGAAATAAAATCCATTTGTATTTTGAGTTTAGTGCACATCCACGAAAAAAAAAAATTAATTTAAAAAGCACTATCTTCATATTTTTCCGCGTTTAAAATTTCAAGAGATGACAGCATTGTAAGGCGATTATAATCTGTTAAGGCTCAGTTAGCCGACTGTAATGTAAAGTAACTGCAACAGTAAGAAACAGCTGATCGATTTTGTTATGTGAAAAGTAATGAAAATGGTTATAGAGATGTAATGTAAGGTGACCTAATTTTCATATAAAAATGTCGATCAGCTGTTTTCTACGTTACAGTTACATTGCATTACACTCGGCTAACTGAGCCTTTACTTTTTAACATCAACACACGTACCTTGTGTATAATACTCACGAAGCACATACACTACCAAAGACTAAGATAGTATATGTGTGGACACAACACCCGCTTGTTTTGCAAATAGTCAATTGTCTTTTTTATATAGTTATAAATCTAACTACAAATATCTAGCTACAAATATCAAGTTATAGTTAATCTCAGGCTATACATAAGTAATGAAATAAGTATTAAATAGACTTTTTATGGATTACTTATATCTAATGAAGTTACTAGTAGTTTAAATTTTCTTCTCCTGTTTTTCTACATCATACATTACTAATGGTTTTACAAATAGATAGATCAATAGCATGTTTTATTTTTGTACAATTAACGAGACAAAAAACAAAAATGTTCCGTTATCCTCGCTTCAAATATTGTACATTTTTGTCATTCTTCTTTATTTAGTATTTTTACAGATTTAAATAAAAAAGACGTGCGGTGCGGCTAAAGTTAATTTGTTAAAGTGATTTAAAACTAACAAGGTAACAATGATAAGTAAAAGGCATTTAAAAAGATTAATAAAAAAAGAACAAGAATATTACTTGGACAAATTTGATCAAGTTGAAAAAGAGTGTATGGAAAGTGCTACTAAACGACCTAAAATTGTAGGTTTTGATTTTAAAACAAAAAAAGACAAAGAAATTATTGAAAAAGCAAACGATGAAATTGTTAAAAGTGAAATTTTAGAAAACGTTCCGGATTTAAGTCTAAGTGAGAAACTAAAGGAATGGAGTATAAAGCATAGAGTGTCAAGAAATTGTGCAATTGATTCAGTTAAAATTCTGACAAACGAACATTTGGTCGTAACACCATTTTATAAATTGAACTGCCCAATAAACCCTGTAATAGAAAACATTTGTGGAGGCTCATACATGCATATTGGGATTATATGTCACTTACAAAAAATATTCCAAGTAACTGAGCTTCCAATTTTACTGAGAGCAGTCAATGTTAAGAGTCATCCAGTGTTTCCAATTGAAGTTTTTTTAGGCACAATTAAGCCTTCCTGTTGCAATATTTTTCTAAAAAGTGGTCGATGAATTATTGTTTTATATTCAGAATGAATTAGAACTGGAAGGTAGATATTATTTAGTTGAAATAAGGGCAATTTTATGTGATGCTCCGGCACGGGCCTTCATTACGGGTACTCCTTCTCATACTTCTCGCTATGGGTGTTCCAAGTGCACCCAAATTGCAAGAAAATCCGATGGAGTTTTGACATACAGTACAACGTCTGGAGTGCTTATCACAGATGAGGACTTTCGTATACGCAAATATCCAAATCACCATACTAAATCATATTTAACAACAAAAACTGCGCTGGAAAAGTTAAATATATCAATGGTAACACAAGTGCCTCTTGACTGTATGCATTTGGTTGATCTGGGGGTAATGCGCAAATTTTTATTAAGACTTATAAAGAAAAAATTATTTGCGATAAAAGTGTCAAAAATATATCCGACAAACTTATACGTATGCGCAACAATGTAACACAAGATTTTGTACATAAGCCTCGTTCATTGGGCGAGATTTCGAACTGGAAAGCCAAAGAGTTAAGGCAATTTTTGCTATATACGGGACTGGTTGCTTTGAGAGGTGAAGTGGAGGAAGATATTTATTATGAATTCCTACTATTGCATTGCGCATATAGGATGCTGTCTTGTCCAAAGCAATGCATTTCAAATTTAGAAACTTCACAAATTCTCCCCAATAATATTCGGCGAAAATATTGTGTCATATAATGTACACGGATTGCTTCATCTTAAAGAAACTATAAAGAAAATTGGTTGTCCAACACAGAGCTCTTGTAATGCTTTTGAAAATGAATTGCAAAATATTAAAAAGGCTGTAAAAAAGCCGTCAAAAATCCTTAAACAAATATATAGAGCAGTAATTGAGAAAAAGTTTTTAGTTTCGGAGAGTTTGGACGGTCTGGACTCATTGGGGAAAAAGTATACATTTCAAAATAGTGTTTCAAGTAAAAAAAAGCCAAACAATATTTGTTATGTAAAAAATACAATACCTGTACAAATTCATGATTTTTCTCACGATAATGGAGGAATACTAATATGTCGAAGGTTTACAAACATTGAAAGTTTTTTCAATGACCCATGTGACTCGATATCATTGGTCGTTTTTTTGGTAGATGTAGAACCATCGGAAATAAAAGAAATATTTTCATTGTCGGACATAGAATGTAAAGCTGTAGCTATTCCATACACGAACAAGTTATTAATATTGCCACTCTTACATGGATGTCGTTAATTTTATCATATTGTTACGTAAAACTATTCCTACAGGGTTAAAGCAAAGAACTATTTAACTAAACTAAACTATTTAACTAAAGCACTAAACGTACACACATATTTACGTACAAATACTAAGCAACAACAATAAATGTATACATAGCTACAGACACACACACATGCAAATAAAAGTGCGAGCACTGTACTACCAGTAGCAAACCGCATTGCCAACATAAGAGTCGTTACTTTGAAATTCAAAAATAACGACCAATCGAATTACCTACAAACGCCTAGAAGCAGCAACATGAATTTTCCCGATTGTGCTAGAGGACTGTTTGAACATCCGGCTACCAATAGTAAATGACAATACAGATGGCATCATGCACCTATCGGGCGAACATTCGAGAACCGGTTCCTGTACTATAAAAAGTGGCAGCATATGCGAGAACAGGGCAGTACTAATCAGAGAGTAGGCAAGTTAAGACCTCGTTGAAAGTGGATAATAACGATAAGAAGTAGTTAAGAAAAGACAAGTTGTAATTTGCTTCGTTAAGAATAAAAGGAAAAACAGTAGCAAATAAAAATTGTGTATTATTTATTTTTATTTTTGAGCAATCAAAAGAACTCACACGTTTAATAAAATTTAAACGTAACAATTGGTGTCAGAAGTGGGATTGCAAAAATTAAAATAAAAAAAAATAATAAATTAATTAGAAAATAATTAATTTGTAATACGAGGAAGAATGAAATTTCAAGAGCTTAAGGTGGAGCAACTCAAGAAAGAGTTGAACAATCTGTACTTACCAACAACTGGTAATAAGGTCAAACTACAGAAAAGATTGTTGGAAGAGTTTCAGCGGCGCAACATCGACATAGAAAGCTATGAGTTCGATGAAAAAGAAGAAATTGAGGTATGTACTCGTGCAGCAGCAACCAGTACAGACATCGGAGCAATGTTTGCTGCCATGATGAGCGAAATAAAAGCGGTCAATGAGAAAATAGAAGCAAACAATGAGAAAATGAAGGCTGAAATTCAGGAGTCTTCTAGAGCTATGAAGCCTGATTTTCAAGAAACTTCTAAAGCCAACAACGAGAGAGTTTTAGCTGAAGTTAAGGCCACAAACGAGAAACTTCAAGAAATTTCTGAGGCCTTATATAGAAGAGTAGATGGTATTGAAGTACAAGTCAGCAAGTTTGACGAGAAAATCTCAGAGCTTGAGAATAAAGTCCATAGCTTAGAAATTGGTGGCGTGGCAGTACAAGTGAAAGATGTAGACGAGAAATTGCATGAGCTGGAAGCAAAAATCGTCAATCTCCAGTGCCAAGGCGGACCAGTGCGATTTGTTCCAGAGGTTTCCAGCAGGATAAAGACGCCTTGTTTTGATGGCAGTGCACCACTGAACATCTTCCAATTTCAGTTCGAAACAGTGGCTAACAGAAATGGATGGGACAGTGAAGAAAAGGCCATAGAGCTAGTTTTGGCCTTAAAAGGTGCGGCAGCAGAGGTTCTCGAAACTGTGCCAGTAGGCTGCAGAAACAGTTTTGATGACATAATGGCGGCACTGCAACGCAAATATGGCTGTGAGCACAAGTGTGACATATACCGCATGGAATTGCGATGTAGAGGACAAAAACCCATCCGCGACCCTGATATCAAACTTGCAGTGTGTGCTACGCAAAAGGCAACCTTCGCAGAAATGGTTTCATTTGCACTAACTCAGGAGACTGCTAGACTGATTTTGAAGCCACATGTGTGCAAGGTACGGAACGTGGAAGTACTTGCCGAAAATGACAATAGTCTAGTCTCTAGCATTAAGGAGGCCGTGAGACAAGCATTGGCGGAGAAAGAGCAAAAAGTTAATAATAAGTGCTATAACTGCGGCAAAGTTGGTCATTACCAGCGCAACTGCAAGGCGCCAAGAAAGAGAGCCAGATCTGTTTCGCCATCAAGGAACAGTAAACGGGTGTACCAACAAACAACACAAGAGTCCCCGTTAAACTAAAACGAGCTAGCACTAAGGGGCAAGAGCTAGCTCCCACAAACGATGGCCCCACAATCTCCATATCAGTGATGCAACAGAAAATAGCAACCTTACTGCATGCGGATACATCAACGGTGAAAAGCACATCCTTACCATAGACACAGGAGCGCCACAGTCAATAACCAGGCCCAATGTAGTGAAGGGGAAATGTGAAACTATAAGTAATATACAACTACGTACAGCTACTGGGGAGCCTGCCACTGTCTATGGTAAAACTGAGGCGAAGGTGACTATTGCCAATATCAGTGTGAAACACGTATTTATTGTTGCCGATATTGTAGACGAGGTTATTATTGGAGCCGATTTTATGATAAACCACGGAATCAACTTGCATATGGGGCAACAAGTGATGATTTGGCGTAATGTTGAAATACCGCTTGATGTTGGATATGACAATCAGATGCACGTCAAGAAACTGCTTGCTATTGAAAATCAGACATTACCACCATGGTCTGAATCAGTAATATGGGCACAAATGGAGGGAGATTGTGAGGACAATCAGTTGTGGGTAGTAGAACCAGCAGAAATTAAGATAGAGCTATTAACAGCAAAAGCCCTCGTAAGAACTTGCAATGGAAGAAAGGTTCCCATACGGGTACTAAATTTATCAGGCCAAGAAAAAGTCATCAACAAGAATTCCGAAATAGGTCAATGTGCTCAAGCAGAGGCAATAATAAACTGCAATAAAAAGCCGGAACCTGCCAATTTGTCTGCAAAGGAGCGTGAAGAATTTAAGGCATATGTGGAGCGATGGGTAGCAGGGCTATCACCTCCTGACAGAAATAAAGCCAAGCAACTGCTAAAAAGGCACGCCTGCATTTTTGCCGGGCAGAATAAAAGCCAAGGGAGAACGGCAATAGTGAAACACGAAATAAATATTGTATGCTATATGCAATATGCATTCCATAAATTTTATCCTCGCATGTAAAGGGGAAATTCCAAATTGAGGCCCTTCTTCTAAAACTGATTTTTTCTTCAGTACTTCTAATTTGTTCATTTCGCTAGGTTTAGCTTGACATATGAAACAAGCAGCCATTCCTGATATTTTTGTGATTGTATTCGCAACATTTCCATCAATCATTGTTAAAACTGGAGTATGCAAAACTTCAAAACTTTTGTCATCTATATTAACAACGGTTTTTTTTAATTTCATTTTACACCCTTTCCACATCTTCAGAAATAACATTTGCCGTTTCTTTTACAAATTGAAATTTTATTGGCCTACAAAAAGTTGTTGATGATGGCCTTGTATTTCGCCAGTAATCCTTTCTGCCATCTATACAATTCAAATTGAGAGGAACAATACTTGTAAAAAAAATATTTTTGTCATTTAAATTTTGATCATTGAATTTTTGATGGTATTCGCTATGTCCTGAAGATCCATCACAACCCCATTTAGAAATTAGTTGCTGATTTGGAAGAACCTCTGTCTCTGCTTTCGTTTTCGCCTTCAATATTCTGGATACAGTATGATCGAGTAAATATTGCATACTGACTTTGCTATAGTTCTCCTGTGCTTCCAAATTTTTAGGATAATATTCCTTTTTAACAGCAAGAACTTTATAATATGAGGGGAAAATATCACATCCAATATCTTTAGCACTCAATCTTAATATTTGATACTGATGTTTTGATAAACAAGCATCAATAATGAGTGCTTTTTCTGGACTAAACGTTTTTGAAAATAGATCATCCTTATTAACTTTTTTTGCAGCTGATGAAATAAGTACTTCTGAATTACAATCACATAACTGCTTTACTCCTTTTTTGTTCAAGAAATCTATCTTTTATAAGTCTTGCACTGGCCCACTTAGTTTTCAATCTTGGTAAAAATTGTTTACGTAAAAATTGTTTAAATTGATCTACGTTATTAACTGATAAGTTCGTATTATTTGTTGAAATAGTATCGCAAACTACATCAATGTTCTTATCATAATCTAATAAAAGATCAAAAATTTCATAATAAGATAACTGAAGATTGTCCATATTTAAAGATGTTTTTTTTTGCTATTTTTCACTTCAAAAACAACAAACTAATTACCTTTAATCACTTAACAACAACTAATAATCACAGCTGATAAGAAATTCATTACAATAAAGTAATATGCTGTAATCACAAAAACAATGCAACTGATAATCACAGCTGATTAAAATATTTAACTTTCAACAACAACAAAACAACACTAAAAATAATGGTTAGAAATTATTGCTATGTATTGCAAAAAAATAAAAAAAGGCATGTTATTCTTTGAGAAGGAAATTTTTACTAAATTTCTTAAGTTTTTTATATCGGAATTGTTTACGAGAAAAAACGAGCAGCTGAATTTTTAATAAATCGTTAGCTGAGACTTCAAATTTTAATGTGATATAAGTCTGGGGCCCAAGGCAGGTTGAGATCAATAGATACAAGCCATAGAAGTTAGAAAAAATAAGTATTTTCGGACAATTATTGGTAGTAAAAATTTTTATTTTTTTATTTTGAAAATTTTTTTATGTATATATATATAATTAACAGCATCCAAATGTATATAAAAAAATTATAATAGTGTCATTAGAAGAGTATTTTAAGAGCACGAAGCGATAGAATGTAGCATATATAATACGGTCACTTGAAACGCATTCACTTAGTACAAATTTGAATGTCTCTGGAGAAAAAAGTAATAAAGATATAAGCCTAATATTTTTGGTACATGATAACTAGATTGTTTATTATAAACTGTAAGAAATCAGGTAAATCAGAAGACATATAAAAATGAATTAATGCCGCTCTTGAACCATGCGCCTACATATTACGTTTAAATAACAAGTTTATTTTTAGGATTTAAGAAATTTGTTATTCCACATATTGTCACAAGATTATTTTAATTTGAAATTTATTTGCTGGTGGTTCAGCGTTGTCTCTATGTATTCATTGTTGCTATAACAAATCATCAGTCACAAATAATAATAATAATAATATTTTTGAAAATCACAAAAGAAAATACAAAACCCAGATAATAATTTATATTCGATATAAATCTATTCTATTTTTCTACACCTTTATTTTTACGAATTTTAATGGTTATAAATAGCAATATGCCAAAATCATGTACTTTTTAACACAGATATAACCAGATATGGGAGAACTGACGTACATATGTATATCAAAGGCCCATATCAGATTTAAGTTAACCCCATAATTCGAAGAGTTAAACTCTAGGTGGCATCGAATTACAAACAGGTTGTTGACGAGAGTGGTCGAAAAATTTTAAGCAACGATATAATCAATAATTTTATTAAACAACATACAAACACAGTATTAATTATAAATTGTGTGAAATTAGTCCCGTATTTGGATACTTTATTTATACAGAAACTGATCTTTTTTTACATATAAATAATAAAACTAATAAAGTTTTCTACCTCACAAAATACATACATACAGTCACTCCATAAATACATACATAATACATAATATATAATGTATACATATTATGAACCACAAATTCAACAAAAACAACAAGTAAAACTTTAACGTTTTACAAAACACATAAGTATTAAAAATTAAAATCATAAACATACTGAAAGTAAAATAAACAAAACAGCATAATTAAACAAAGTAAAATAACAATTTTAATAGCTTTTTATTTCTAAACTGAGAAGCCAAAACAATAATAAAAAAGTTAACAAACAACAAAAACAGAGAAAGCAACAAATAACATCAAATATTATGGATAATTCAATAGCAGTTCCCGCGCCAAAACGATTAAGGAAAGTTGTCAAAACATCACTTGTTGAGAATACACCGAATACCCCCCGTAACCATTCAAACTCGGAATCTCTTTACTCTTACAATACTGGCTCACCGCTCAACCTAATGCAAATTATGGATAAACGATTTGAAAAATTATCTGAACAATTACAAACATCCATACAAACTGTGTTTCGCGAGTGTGAAAATCATTTATTAAGTGAGATTGATAGAAACTTTAATAGCATCAAAAATGAACTGCAAAGTGTTACCAAAAGAGTTGAAAAATTGGAAACAGTCGTGGCTAACACAATAAGTATGCATCCGAAATGAAAGCTTTAAAATCTAAAATTAAACAGCAAGAAAATACAAACGTTGCTTGTGAGCTAAGAATAAATGAAATTCTTTACAAGCCTAATGAAAACTTATTTGACATTTTTGATAAAATCTGCCAAACTATTAGAATTTCGGCTCCAGCCATTAAAACGATTTATCGGCTACAAAACCACAATAATAAACACACATCAGACTCAAGAGATGCAGTAATAATTGTAAAATTCTGGTCCCATTATGACAAAAACTATTTTTGAAAACTTTTTCTAATTGGCGTAAAAGTAATCCGCGGTTTTTTTCTCATTGAGGCATATTGGTGAAAATTCTGACAATAAATTTTATGTAAATGAAAATCGTACGTCTACAAATTTTAAAATTTTACGTGCAGCTACTCGCCTTAGAAAGGATAGTGCTTCTACTGTACGTGGTTTAGTTTACGTTAAAGCGTCTGCTAATGAACAAGCAACACTTATTGATGAGCTGGATCAACTTAACAACTTATTTCGAGTTCAAAACGAACCTTTCTCTGCTGCTGGTGGCTCTCGTGATGTTGCTGTTGTTGTTGATTAAAAGGCATCTTAGTACATCAATTATATATCCGAGCTGTTATCTTTGGTCTTTATTTGAACTTTTTAACACATTTTTTAACACCCGTTTTACTTTTTATATCATCATTATGTTAACTTTTATTTTATGTACACATAATTCTATATTCATTAGTTGTTTTACTTATAATAATTAACATATTATATAGAAATGAGAATATATTTTTTTTAATGCATGTTTTTTTTATTTATTGTATCTTCAAATATGAACTAACAATAAGTATTCAAATCTTAAGTCTATAAAAAAATTTTTAGGCCCGACCAATGTCAGATATAAGCTTAGTGATAGTTATTAATAATACATAAGTAGTGATAAGCAACAAAAAGAAAAAAGTGAGAATATAATATACTTCCCGTGCGTTAAGTTATCATACCTTACAATAAACTTTTATGAACAGCTTAAATAGTAATAGGGCTAACTCTAGAGGCGGTATTGGGACAATGATAAAAGTTTTGGCCACTCAATGAAATGGTATTAAAATCTGTCATATCAATGCCCAAAGCTTGAGACATTAAACTGAAGAGTATATATTTATTTTTGAGAACTCTGGCGTTGATTTGATATGTGTATCTGAGACATGGTTTAAACCTGATTTTTCTGATTCATCAATTTCTTTGCATGGTTATAATATCAGGAGGGTTGACAGAAATGGCTATGGAGGTGTGGTGATTTATGTAAAAAATGGAATTGTAATTAAAGTTCTCAGTAAATCTGCAGATAATGGCATGGTAGTAACTGGTTCCGAGAGATCTGAAAATTTAATAGATTATTTATTTCTTGAAGTAAGTTATGAGGGAAGAAAACTACTCTTAGGATGTGTATATAGACCTAATGATCGTATTTGCATGGAGAGATTTATGTATACCCTAAAAACATATACTGTCACATACGAAGATGTTATTATCACAGGCGATTTTAATTCAAATATTCTAGTAAACAATAATCTACCTAACAATATGCTTACGCTTGGTCTAAATTCCCCTAACAAAAATGTTGCTACACATTTTACGAGTACCAGCAGTACACTTCTTGATCTTATCTTTGTTAGTGATATTTCGAAGTTATTGCTTTATGACCACCTGTCTGCATCCTGTTTATCACATCATGACCTAATTTTTCTGACATATAATTTTCAGTTAAACGTGCCCGAACAATTTGTTAGATATCGGGATTTTAAAAATATTGATTACTTAAGGCTGTTACTTAAGTGTGTGCTATCGTTTAATTTCTGTTGATGATCAGCTCTCTTTTCTGCAACAGAACCTAAATAATTTATACAATCTGGTGGTTCCCGTAAGAACAAAAATTATTAGTAGACATAACAAGCCCTGGTTCAGTCATGACATAGAACAAGCGATTAACCGCAGAGATTTTCTATATTCTCGATGGAAACGTTTCAAAACCACAGAATTGCATGAAGTATATCGGGTATCACGTAACATAACCAACAATTTAATTAAAAAAGCTAAGTCTGACTATTATGCTTCAAAGTTCTCTGCTGCTTTAGACTCGAAGAAAACATGGCAAACGATTCGCGAAATTGGAGTTGGCAAACGTTGTAGTCAAGAGCCCTGTGCTGCTGATACCAACATCTTAAATAACCAATTTTTAAATATTCCAAATGTTCAACCGAATTTTCATTATTAAAATTTCTCTCATGACGTTACAAGCAACAGTTTCAACTTTTCAAACGTAAGTAAGTCCGATGTTCTCTCTAGCCTGCTGTCAATAAAATCCAATGCAATTGGTGTAGATGGGTTAGATGCAAGGTTTTTAAAAATACTTATTCCAAAACTTCTTCCTTTTATAACATTTGTTTTTAACAAGATCTTTACTACCAATCGCTATCCCAAAATTTGGAAGCTTGCTAAGATTATTCCTATACCTAAGTCAATTTCTGATTATCGGCCCATATCAATCTTACCATTCTTATCTAAAGCCTTTGAAAGGTTAATTCATATACATACAAGCTACACAGTATCTTGAAATCAATAATATCCTCACTGACCGCCAATCTGGTTTTCGCAAAAATCATAGTTGTACAGCAGCCCTCGTAGATGTTGATATAAGACAACAGACTGTGGTAAAGTTTCATTTTTAGTTCTCTTGGACCATTCTAGAGCGTTTGATACTGTCGACCATAACATGTTGTGTCTTAAACTTAAACATATGTTCAAATTTGCATCAACTGCCACAGATTTCATATATTCATACATATCTAGTTGATCGATTTCAATATGTTGAATCTCCTACCTCAGTTTCAAGCTCTTTGCCATTAATTCGGGGTGTTCCACAGGGCTCGATCTTAGACCCTTTACTTTTTTCTATATACGAGAACGATCTTCAAGACAAACTCGAGCACTGTAAGCTAAGATTATATGCTGATGATGTTCAGCTTTACATAAGTTGTAGCAGCACTGCGGTTGATGAATGTGTAAAGACTTTAAACCAGGAGCTTGGCCGTGTTTATGAGTGGGCCACAGCTAATGGGCTAGTAATTAATCCTACCAAGTCCAAGTGCTTGATTATTAAAAAGAGGATATTTAAACTTGATTGCAATTCTATTATAACCTTAAATAACCAGTCCATAGAAATTGTAAACTCCGTAAAAAATGTCGGCATATACTTTAACAATACACTTACTTGGTCTAACCACGTTAACTTTGCATGTGGTCGAACGTTCTCAATGTTAAGAAATCTCTGGCAATTAAAATTAGAATATTTCTTGCTAAATCGTATTTAATACCAATCTTGTTGTATGGCTGTGAACTATTTGCCAGCTGCGATAGTGAAAGCCAAAGAAAACTTAATGTAGCATTTAATAATATTATTCGGTATGTATATGGTATAAGAAGATATGCACATATTTCGCCCTACGTAACATTGCTTTACGGTATTAGTTTATGCTATGTTATGTTTATGCACAAAATTATATATGCACAACAGCCAGTACGTCTCCATGAACGTTTAAACCAGTGTACGAAAATAAACTGTACATTATTTAATGTAATTTACACGGAGTAAGATCAGTGTTCAAAAATAAACGTTCTTTAATGTACTTTAATGTTCTGTAAGGTACAACCTCACATACACAAGCGCTATTAATGTAGGCAAGCCCAATACATTAAAATTATAAGTACTTATAATTTTAGTTAACCTCTGCACAACGAGAATAATTATTAGTGTTTTTTATGGGAATTGTTAAAATTTAAGTTTAAAATTTTTTAAACGCACTAATGATACCAAATTAATATTTTACTTATTAAGTAAAATATTTTTTTATTAAAAATACAATATGTTTCTGGAAAGCAAACGCCATCATAAAAATGAACTTGAGCACTTCCTCACGGAAAAAAATATTGATATAATGTTAGTATCTGAGACTCATTTGACTTCGAGAAGTCTTTTTAAAATTTATGGCTACACTATATATGATACAAAGGACCCTAGAGGTAGAGCTTGCGGTGGATCAGCAATTTTAATAAAGTCAAGACTCAAGCACTATATTCTTGATAGCATTTATGAAGAACACCTACAAGCAACAAATATCTGCATTGAAAGTTTTTGTACAAATTTTGTTATATCATCAATTTACTCCCCTACCAGATTTTCAATCACTGAGAATCAATATTGTAGCAGCTGGCGACTACAATACAAAACATATGTTCTGGGGTTCGCGTCTTATTACACCCAGAGGTCGAGCATTGCTCAACACTATTTCAAAAATGGGCTTGGATGTCATTTCGAGTGGGGAGCCCACTTATTGGCCTACTGACATACATAAAATTCCGGATGTTATAGATTTCGGCGTCATAAAAAATATCTTTAGAGATTTAATTCAAGTTCAAGCTTCTCTTGATCTCTCGTCCGATCACTCTCCGACGATCATTAAAATTTTTAGCCCATTAAGAAGTAACTTACCTGACCCATATGTGAAGATGATCAATCGCGTTAATTGGCTGGGGTTCAAAAAATATCTCAGTAGTCATTGTACGGAAAATATAACGCTTAGAACACCCGATGATATTGAATCTAACATTGCCAATCTCAGCGAGAATATTAAACAGGCTGCTGAACATGCCACTATCTCCTATCCGCAAACTGGGTTTAATAAAATTTATTCTACAGACATTGAACGTCTCGTACGTGAAAAAAGAAGAGCTAGAAGGGAATAGTAACAGCACAGATCACCACAAAATAAAATCAGATTTAAAGAGTGCACTAAAGGACTCCAAGGGTTGATTGCATCTGAAAAAACTGCATGTCTTGAAAATAGTCTGGAAGGTCTTGATGTCACACCAGCATCTAATTAGTCCTTGTGGCGCGCTGCTAGAAAGCTTAAAACACCCGTTGAGTATAAGCCACCAGTAGTAGGGAACTGGGCATTCTGGATCAATTAAAATTGTGAAATTGTTGCTGAAATTGTTAAATTGTGGGCTGAAATTGTTAAATTGTGGCTGAAATTGTTAAATTGTTGCTGAAATTTTAAAATTCTTGGAAATTTGTGTTTTCGGCGGCGCTTTGATGTTTTTTGTTTACATTAGGAGTTTTTTTGTTTACATTAGGAGTTTTTTGTTTAAATTAACTTTGTGTGAACGGGTGATTTTTTTGGGTTACATTAATTGTGATAACGGGTGATTTTTTTTTTGAGGTTTCATATGAGTGTATATGCCGACGGCAATACATGATTATTATTTTTTTCAAATGCCGACGGCAAAACATGAATATAATTTTTTCAAATGCCGACGGGAAAATGATTTTTCCTAATGACGACGGGAAAACGTGAAAGTTATATTTTCTAATGCTAATGTAGGTGTTGCTAGACTATGGGAATTTAAGGCTGACCATGATTTGGGTGGGCAGGGTTGTTGACGTAATATGTATCCATGGGGATTTGTGGATGTGTCTGTCTATAGTAGTTTAAGGCTGATCGTGATTTGAGGTAGGTGAGGATTTGATTGGAAGGGGCGGGGTGTAGTTGAGGTAGATCGATTGCGTGTGTATGTGTGTGTGTGTGTATGTGTGTGTATGTGTGTGTGTGTGTGTGTGTGTGTATGTTTGTAGGAATTTCAATGTGTGTATTTCTGTAGGAGCTTAGGGCTGATTGTGATGTATGAGGGGTGAGGTGTTCTAGTAATATGTAACCGGGGGAATCTGTGTGTTTGTATGTCTGTAGGAGTTTAAGGCTGACCATGATTTGGGTGGGCAGGGTTGTTGCCGTATTATGTAACCATAGGAATTTGTGGATGTGTCTGTCTGTCTGTGAGAATTTAGGTGAGGGTTTGATTGGAAGGGGCGGGGTGTAGTTGAGGTAGATCGATTGCGTGTGTATGTGTGTGTGTGTATGTGTGTGCGCGTGTGTGTGTGTCTGTGTGTCTGTGTTGTTTGTATTAATTTCAATGTACATATGTATTTCTGTAGGAGCTTAAGGCTGACCATGATTTGGGTGGGAAGGTTGTTGACGTAATATGTAGCCATGGGAATTTGCGAATGCGTCTGTCTATAGTAGTTTAAGGCTGATCGTGATTTGAGGATCTTGTTGAGGTAAATTGGTTATGTGTATGTATGTATCTGTTTCTGTAAGAATTTAAGATGATTGGGATTTATTAGGGACGAGGTGTTCTTGTATTATGTAGCCGGGAGAATCTATGTATATATGTCTGTAGCAGTTTAAGACTATTCATAATTTAGGGTAGGTGAGAGTGTTGTATTGTTGAGATTAATCTTATATATTGTATATGTATGTATGATCATGGGAATTTGTGTATGTATATCTGAGGGAGAATTTAAGGCTCGTCATGATTTGCAAAAGGTGGGGTGTTGTTGAAATTTTCTTGGATATTTCTTATATGAATTCTGCTATGTGTGTGTATTTGAGCTGGTATTTATATGTAGGTAGAAATAAATTGTTTTCAACATCGACATTTGGTACTATAAAATACTATCATATATCTGGACTTCCCTAATCCTAGTATGCTTTTGTACTTACGATTGCTTTATATTTTCTCATGCTTAAATTTGTCTCGCGTTGAAGTCGGTCTGTGTGAAATTTGTTTATATTACAGATTTTGTTTATTTAACTACATTCGTCTTCTTTGACTGAAAGAGTTATCTACACACAGAGAAAAACCAACTTGAAATCAGTAAGAACCATGCTGAATTAATAAGAACCATTAGCGAAGGTTTAGTCATATTGAAATTTCTTATTTCAATATGGACAAAATATTAATTTACAGTATTCATTTATTAAACTCATTAGTTTGTAGATATCTCAATATACATTTTCTATTATATTAAAAATTATTGAATTAATGTGATGAATTCTTATTTTTAAGCTGCAGATTTTCCCTGAGTGTATGGATTGTTTATATTTGCATTGTGCTTTAACTAAACGACGCTTCATATATTTTCATGATGTAGATCTAATAAATACTTAAGCATTGATAAGAAATTTGATATGTATACATACATATCTACAAATTGATTTTATGTATGTATGTACATATATATGTATATACAAATAAGTGTTCAACTCAATCTTTGAATACATTTTTTATTTTATTTTTTGTCATGTGATGTCTGTTGTTGGTGAAATTAAAAACATTTTAATTTTTATCTGCGTTTACTTAAAAGTTTGTGAGGATTTTCTGTTGTAAGTAAAACTGAATTCTTGAAGATATGTACTTACATACTTTATAGTAATAGTAACTATAATAGAAATATTTCTTATACTTAATTTACAGTTTTTTAAAGTATAGGGTATAAAATTTTTTCTAGCTATAGCCTTCTACATTTATTTTGGAAAACTTGCTTTGCTTTTTAAAAATGTATAAACATTTTTAAATGAAACTGATCCGGCACTCCAGCTTAGTTACTGATAGTTTTTTTTTTTTGTTGTTAGTTAACTTACTTATTTTTTATTTTTTATTGATAAACATTGGAAATCAAAAGGGAGTTTTATATTGTAATTATTATTTTCATAATTGTTGAAAACAATCGCTGCTTTTTGTTTGTTTTTTGCGATGAAATCATTTGAATTACTTTTGCAACTTTACGCGTTTATAAAAATTATGTTATTTTCTATATTTCTTAATTTATAAGACTTTTAGACTTTGTCCTTTAGGGGTTATATATTCTATTATACGATTATGAATAAGAATGCAGTAAGCTGATGTATTTGCTTACTGCTTCAAATTAAAATTTTATTAAATTGAATAAAAGGAGTTTTTTTTCTTAAACTCTGATGCAGTTAGAAGCGCTGGAGATTCTTTCATATAACAGCTTTTTTGAAATTTTTGATACATAGTATAATATAGAATTGGATAACATTTATTTTTAATTTTTATGTTAAGAAGTACGGGTATGAGACTGAATTTAAATGTACTTTTAAATTAGTTAAATCATAATGAACAAACATATTTTCTTCTTTAATAGCGATCAACAGAAAACGAACTCGTTTTCATATAATTTAGGTATACCCTATCGACGGCTCCTCTAGGATACAAGATGACTTTGTATGACGAAATTTCTGTTGCTTTATACTGATAATATGTTTACATTAATAAGATACATATACATATGTTTATTTTATGAACGGTGAGCACCTATGGCTTTTATTTAATGTTCTATATGACTTTTTTTTTTCATTTTATTAAAGTTCAGCGTATTGTATATATATTTCTGAAATGTTTAAGTGTGTTTTGTGTGCCCATCGGGCAGAGTGTACGTATTAGTTGGTCAGTCAGTCTCTATTTTTATTTATTTTTTTTTTCTTCTAATGTGCCACTCCTTTTTCAGATTTTACTACTTGGAATAGAGATTTTTTGTCTAATTTTTTGGTGGGTATATACATTAGGTATGTAGAAATTAGTTTAGATACAAAGAAATGCATGTTTAATATACAACTATTGTATCAAATCGATCTCAAATAACTCAGTTACCTCTACCAGCAATTCACCGTTGGTGTATTCATAAAGTGTTAGAAACAATGAAATATCTATGTTTTGAGAGAATTTTTCCCCTCAAGTATTTCTACATGAGGTTTGAGGGGTCAATCACTGTCGCATTCATATGTAATGATTATTCACTTAAAAAACGTCATCATCACCATCAATCATCTCCGTATACAATACATTCATGAGTTGGGTTGATCCAGATACAATTGCTGTGTCATCACCTTCTAACAGCTTTATATATTTTGCTAGTATGCATGCCTTAGCATGCTTCTATCGATAGTGACGTAAGAGTCCGAGATGTAGTAGTGTTACAATTAAAAATCTTTACTATTAGAATTTACCAGTTCGCTCTTTTGAATTTTTGCAAAGTAGATACATATGTATGTATTTCATTGACCACAAAATCATAAAATTTCTTTGCTTACAAAATTGTATGACGTGAGGATTTTTTTATTTTTTTTTATTATACATGCTTCGGCATGCTTTCATTTTTTTTCTATAAACTTATGTAATACTCATACAGATACAGATATAAAGTAAGATCTGTTTACTGTACATTTTAAAATTTATGCATGCTTCAGCATGATTCTAGTTGAAGCGTATATTCATTCACTAAGTTTGTTTGATACTTATTCATACACATGTACATTCTTAAAGATTGGATATCAAAGTCCAATTTCCGTAGTTTATCTATATTTTCTAAAGATCTGATAGCTAAAGAAATAAATAGAGTGAAGATCTTCTATAATAATCCCATTTTCATATTGTAAAATTTTGCGTGCTAGCGCTTTCGATGGGAAAATATACATAAAACTTTATAAAAAGTGATAATATGATGTGCTGCTGAATATTGCACTATGTTATAGTTCATTTTAAACACTGAAGTTTTAGCAATATTTCATTCAGACCAACAAGTTTAGAGAATTCCACTACATTTAGTTAATTATCTTTCTTAAGACCCATCATTCCTAATCAATCCTACAAAAAACAACACAAACTAGATTTTTCGTTTTAATTTTATTTTTATTAAATTCAACATTCATTCTTCAAATTACTTTATACTATATTAAGTAGCTTTTCCTCATTTGTTGAGTTGACTTTAATAGGAGACATTTTAATGGTACGATGAACTTTTCTATTGCATGCATTGAGTAAATCTTTATACATACCAATCCACTTATATGAACCATTAAAGCTAATTCTTTTCACATCATACCTTTCAATGATCTATTAAATCATTCTAATATTGATGCTTTCATATTAAGTAATGTTTAATCTTCTATTTATGTATGAGTTTTCCCAAGTATTTATTAAAAAATTCTTTAGAATCATCTGTTTGTAAGTTTTTTGGTACCCGTACCACTTCAAAAATATTTTCCATTGCCTTGGTTTTTAGAGTGCAGCTTTTATTTTCAGCTGTACTTTGAGAATGTGTCAATTACAGTCTTCAAAAATCAACAATTTCTATTTTCTGTAGAATAGTTCTACATTTCACCTAACTTAGCTCCATAAAACATCATATATTCCTGTCATTACATCTCTACAAGCACAAACAGTTGTTGAAATTTAATATGGACTTCGTTAACTAAATTCCTTTTTAAAGAAATTGAATTGTTTCACAGATTTTTTCGAAAGTGTTGTGATCTACATCTTGCACTTTCAGCTATTTATACTAACATATAGTTAATTTTCTAATCTATATATTTAACCGTAAACTCTTCAATTTGTTTTTAATTATTTACTTTTTAGAATTGCTTTTTCAATTTTATAACTGTCTTCTTTCTCTAATTTTATTTCACATTGTAGTTCCTCAATTTGCATTTAAATATATTCTTGAATATTAATGCTTTAAGCTATATTATTAATTTGTCTTGTATTTTATCTTCATTCAGTTTAATGTAACTATCAACAATAGTTTGTATCTAATTCATTTATGCCTTCCAATACTGATAAGTCACTATAAATGTCTTCAGAATTGGAAGTCTATGAGTAAAATCATCGTCATCATCATTCTCAGTATTAACATCATTAAATATGATGGTATTATCAAATATTGTTCCTTCTACTAGTTTCTTTTGGGGTACTTGTCTATATCTTGAGTGAAGGTTTCTCAGGCTTTAAACTTGTATATTTTCAACTTCTGTCTTGATTTTACTTTCTTCTTTCATAAGAATTCTTTTAATATTTTTAGAACTATTTATGAATTCTTCTGCTATAGGTTTAAATGTATCTTTTAGTTGTTCACTTGTATCTATTTCACCAGTTTTTATACTACGAAGCTTTTTCTTCAACACATTTCTTGTCAACACCAACTGTTTTAAAATTTTCTCATCCAGGGCAAATAACAGGTATCAGCAATCATATCAGTTTTTCAGGAGCTGGTCTGGTTTTCAGATCAGCTTTTCAGGACCTGGTCTGGTTTTCAGATCAGCTTATCAGGACCTGGTCTGGTTTTCAGATCAGCTTTTCAGGACCTGGTCTGGTTTTCAGATCAGCTTATCAGGACCTGGTCTGGTTTTCAGATCAGCTTTTTAGGACCTGGTCTGGTTTTCAGATCAGCTTTTCAGGACCTGGTCTGGTTTTCAGATCAGCTTATCAGGACCTGGTCTGGTTTTCAGATCAGCTTATCAGGAGCTGGTCTGGTTTTCAGATCAGCTTATCAGGAGCTGGTCTGGTTTTCAGATCAGCTTATCAGGAGCTGGTCTGGTTATCAGATCAGCTTATCAGGAGCTGGTCTGGTTTTCAGATCAGCTTATCAGGAGCTGATCTGATTTTTAGATCAGCTTATCAGGTAACAGATCAGGCTATCAGGAGCTGTTCAGATTTTCATTTCAAGATATCTGAGTCAGATTTAGTTATCAGTGTACAAGTAGCTAGCCATTTATAACATTTATATACATGAAGTTTAAAGTCAGATGAAATACGAAAAAGTAAAGTTTTATCTAGTAAAATTATTTTCTATAACGATCATCGTTTAATTCACTATCTTTGCTTATAATCAAAAATCCATATTTATCCTTTCAACATGCTTTTTATTTTTCTCACCTAACTTAAACATTAAATATACATTATGATGATCTCTTATTAAATGTTTGGTGATTCTGGTGTAAGTTTTACATAAGTAGAA
Source organism: Tachina grossa (assembly GCA_949987645.1). NCBI lineage: Eukaryota > Metazoa > Arthropoda > Insecta > Diptera > Tachinidae > Tachina > Tachina grossa. The sequence goes on from OX465275.1 coordinate 83,187,150, forward strand.
TGAATCAACATTCTTATCTCTCCCCATACAAAAATATGCTTCCCATACGCATCATCGTTAAATATCATATTGGAATTACTTTGGACTGAAATAACAGATTCACTATCGGTAAATTTTGTAATATATTATTATTTTAATTGATGTAATTAATTTCTTCAGATATTTATATCTAAGGTGATATAAAGATTTTCAGTATAAATAAATGTTCTCAAAATTTAAGTCCATTAGGACTTTCTAGCAAGCCAATCATAGCGTTTTTTTTTCGTAATTTGACAGGTCAACTATTGTTGCACGAATAGAATTTGATATAAGGGAACTATGATTTATTTTTGAACTATCGTTCGATGAATCATCAATATTTCGTACCAAGGTACTTTAGGTTGTTTTACTAACCGCATTTATGTAGCTAAATACATTTTATAAATATTATCTCTTATTATAGAAAAAATAAACTAATGCAGCTATACGATTTCAGAAAATATTTTCTTTTATTTCTATTTCTTTCTATTTTAAGTTAGGTGAAATGTAGAACTATTCTACAGAAAATAGAAATTGTTGATTTTTGAAGACTGTAATTGACACATTCTCAAAGTACAGCTGAAAATAAAAGCTGCACTCTAAAAACCAAGGCAATGGAAAATATTTTTGAAGTGGTACGGGTACCAAAAAACTTACAAACAGATGATTCTAAAGAATTTTTTAATAAATACTTGGGAAAACTCATACATAAATAGAAGATTAAACATTACTTAATATGAAAGCATCAATATTAGAATGATTTAATAGATCATTGAAAGGTATGATGTGAAAAGAATTAGCTTTAATGGTTCATATAAGTGGATTGGTATGTATAAAGATTTACTCAATGCATGCAATAGAAAAGTTCATCGTACCATTAAAATGTCTCCTATTAAAGTCAACTCAACAAATGAGGAAAAGCTACTTAATATAGTATAAAGTAATTTGAAGAATGAATGTTGAATTTAATAAAAATAAAATTAAAACGAAAAATCTAGTTTGTGTTGTTTTTTGTAGGATTGATTAGGAATGATGGGTCTTAAGAAAGATAATTAACTAAATGTAGTGGAATTCTCTAAACTTGTTGGTCTGAATGAAATATTGCTAAAACTTCAGTGTTTAAAATGAACTATAACATAGTGCAATATTCAGCAGCACATCATATTATCACTTTTTATAAAGTTTTATGTATATTTTCCCATCGAAAGCGCTAGCACGCAAAATTTTACAATATGAAAATGGGATTATTATAGAAGATCTTCACTCTATTTATTTCTTTAGCTATCAGATCTTTAGAAAATATAGATAAACTACGGAAATTGGACTTTGATATCCAATCTTTAAGAATGTACATGTGTATGAATAAGTATCAAACAAACTTAGTGAATGAATATACGCTTCAACTAGAATCATGCTGAAGCATGCATAAATTTTAAAATGTACAGTAAACAGATCTTACTTTATATCTGTATCTGTATGAGTATTACATAAGTTTATAGAAAAAAAATGAAAGCATGCCGAAGCATGTATAATAAAAAAAAAAAAAAAAATCCTCACGTCATACAATCTTGTAAGCAAAGAAATTTTATGATTTTGTGGTCAATGAAATACATACATATGTATCTACTTTGCAAAAATTCAAAAGAGCGAACTGGTAAATTCTAATAGTAAAGATTTTTAATTGTAACACTACTACATCTCGGACTCTTACGTCACTATCGATAGAAGCATGCTAAGGCATGCATACTAGCAAAATATATAAAGCTGTTAGAAGGTGATGACACAGCAATTGTATCTGGATCAACCCAACTCATGAATGTATTGTATACGGAGATGATTGATGGTGATGATGACGTTTTTTAAGTGAATAATCATTACATATGAATGCGACAGTGATTGACCCCTCAAACCTCATGTAGAAATACTTGAGGGGAAAAATTCTCTCAAAACATAGATATTTCATTGTTTCTAACACTTTATGAATACACCAACGGTGAATTGCTGGTAGAGGTAACTGAGTTATTTGAGATCGATTTGATACAATAGTTGTATATTAAACATGCATTTCTTTGTATCTAAACTAATTTCTACATACCTAATGTATATACCCACCAAAAAATTAGACAAAAAATCTCTATTCCAAGTAGTAAAATCTGAAAAAGGAGTGGCACATTAGAAGAAAAAAAAAATAAATAAAAATAGAGACTGACTGACCAACTAATACGTACACTCTGCCCGATGGGCACACAAAACACACTTAAACATTTCAGAAATATATATACAATACGCTGAACTTTAATAAAATGAAAAAAAAAAAGTCATATAGAACATTAAATAAAAGCCATAGGTGCTCACCGTTCATAAAATAAACATATGTATATGTATCTTATTAATGTAAACATATTATCAGTATAAAGCAACAGAAATTTCGTCATACAAAGTCATCTTGTATCCTAGAGGAGCCGTCGATAGGGTATACCTAAATTATATGAAAACGAGTTCGTTTTCTGTTGATCGCTATTAAAGAAGAAAATATGTTTGTTCATTATGATTTAACTAATTTAAAAGTACATTTAAATTCAGTCTCATACCCGTACTTCTTAACATAAAAATTAAAAATAAATGTTATCCAATTCTATATTATACTATGTATCAAAAATTTCAAAAAAACTGTTATATGAAAGAATCTCCAGCGCTTCTAACTGCATCAGAGTTTAAGAAAAAAAACTCCTTTTATTCAATTTAATAAAATTTTAATTTGAAGCAGTAAGCAAATACATCAGCTTACTGCATTCTTATTCATAATCGTATAATAGAATATATAACCCCTAAAGGACAAAGTCTAAAAGTCTTATAAATTAAGAAATATAGAAAATAACATAATTTTTATAAACGCGTAAAGTTGCAAAAGTAATTCAAATGATTTCATCGCAAAAAACAAACAAAAAGCAGCGATTGTTTTCAACAATTATGAAAATAATAATTACAATATAAAACTCCCTTTTGATTTCCAATGTTTATCAATAAAAAATAAAAAATAAGTAAGTTAACTAACAACAAAAAAAAAAAAACTATCAGTAACTAAGCTGGAGTGCCGGATCAGTTTCATTTAAAAATGTTTATACATTTTTAAAAAGCAAAGCAAGTTTTCCAAAATAAATGTAGAAGGCTATAGCTAGAAAAAATTTTATACCCTATACTTTAAAAAACTGTAAATTAAGTATAAGAAATATTTCTATTATAGTTACTATTACTATAAAGTATGTAAGTACATATCTTCAAGAATTCAGTTTTACTTACAACAGAAAATCCTCACAAACTTTTAAGTAAACGCAGATAAAAATTAAAATGTTTTTAATTTCACCAACAACAGACATCACATGACAAAAAATAAAATAAAAAATGTATTCAAAGATTGAGTTGAACACTTATTTGTATGTACATATATATGTACATACATACATAAAATCAATTTGTAGATATGTATGTATACATATCAAATTTCTTATCAATGCTTAAGTATTTATTAGATCTACATCATGAAAATATATGAAGCGTCGTTTAGTTAAAGCACAATGCAAATATAAACAATCCATACACTCAGGGAAAATCTGCAGCTTAAAAATAAGAATTCATCACATTAATTCAATAATTTTTAATATAATAGAAAATGTATATTGAGATATCTACAAACTAATGAGTTTAATAAATGAATACTGTAAATTAATATTTTGTCCATATTGAAATAAGAAATTTCAATATGACTAAACCTTCGCTAATGGTTCTTATTAATTCAGCATGGTTCTTACTGATTTCAAGTTGGTTTTTCTCTGTGTGTAGATAACTCTTTCAGTCAAAGAAGACGAATGTAGTTAAATAAACAAAATCTGTAATATAAACAAATTTCACACAGACCGACTTCAACGCGAGACAAATTTAAGCATGAGAAAATATAAAGCAATCGTAAGTACAAAAGCATACTAGGATTAGGGAAGTCCAGATATATGATAGTATTTTATAGTACCAAATGTCGATGTTGAAAACAATTTATTTCTACCTACATATAAATACCAGCTCAAATACACACACATAGCAGAATTCATATAAGAAATATCCAAGAAAATTTCAACAACACCCCACCTTTTGCAAATCATGACGAGCCTTAAATTCTCCCTCAGATATACATACACAAATTCCCATGATCATACATACATATACAATATATAAGATTAATCTCAACAATACAACACTCTCACCTACCCTAAATTATGAATAGTCTTAAACTGCTACATAGATTCTCCCGGCTACATAATACAAGAACACCTCGTCCCTAATAAATCCCAATCATCTTAAATTCTTACAGAAACAGATACATACATACACATAACCAATTTACCTCAACAAGATCCTCAAATCACGATCAGCCTTAAACTACTATAGACAGACGCATTCGCAAATTCCCATGGCTACATATTACGTCAACAACCCTGCCCACCCAAATCATGGTCAGCCTTAAGCTCCTACAGAAATACTTATGTACATTGAAATTAATACAAACAACACAGACACACAGACACACACACACGCGCACACACATACACACACACACATACACACGCAATCGATCTACCTCAACTACACCCCGCCCCTTCCAATCAAACCCTCACCTAAATTCTCACAGACAGACAGACACATCCACAAATTCCTATGGTTACATAATACGGCAACAACCCTGCCCACCCAAATCATGGTCAGCCTTAAACTCCTACAGACATACAAACACACAGATTCCCCCGGTTACATATTACTAGAACACCTCACCCCTCATACATCACAATCAGCCCTAAGCTCCTACAGAAATACACACATTGAAATTCCTACAAACATACACACACACACACACACACACACATACACACACATACACACACACACACATACACACGCAATCGATCTACCTCAACTACACCACGCCCCTTCCAATCAAATCCTCACCTACCTCAAATCACGATCAGCCTTAAACTACTATAGACAGACACATCCACAAATCCCCATGGATACATATTACGTCAACAACCCTGCCCACCCAAATCATGGTCAGCCTTAAATTCCCATAGTCTAGCAACACCTACATTAGCATTAGAAAATATAACTTTCACGTTTTCCCGTCGTCATTAGGAAAAATCATTTTCCCGTCGGCATTTGAAAAAATTATATTCATGTTTTGCCGTCGGCATTTGAAAAAAATAATAATCATGTATTGCCGTCGGCATATACACTCATATGAAACCTCAAAAAAAAAAATCACCCGTTATCACAATTAATGTAACCCAAAAAAATCACCCGTTCACACAAAGTTAATGTAAACAAAAAACTCCTAATGTAAACAAAAAAACTCCTAATGTAAACAAAAAACATCAAAGCGCCGCCGAAAACACAAATTTCCAAGAATTTTAAAATTTCAGCAACAATTTAACAATTTCAGCCACAATTTAACAATTTCAGCCCACAATTTAACAATTTCAGCAACAATTTCACAATTTTAATTGATCCAGAATGCCCAGTTCCCTACTACTGCCACCTCTACGCACATCTACGGGAGGTTGGGCAAGAAGCGATACTGAAAAAGGTAAAATATTTGCTGGGCACTTAAAATCCGTTTTTACGCCAAACATATGTACTGGTGTTGCTGATTTGTCGAGTGTAGTCGCTCTACCCCCTCAACACATAAAGCTCAAGATGCGCGATTTACAAAAATTAATTGCCGAACTCAGCCCGAAGAAAGCTCCGGGTATTGATGGAATTAGTAACTAGATGCTGATGAACTTGCCTCGTATTGCAATGAGAATCCTGTTATTAATTTTTAATGCCATTTTACGACTGGAGTATTATCCACACAGCTGGAAGCTTGCTATGGTTAAAATGATTCCAAAGCCGGGCAAAGATCTAACCAAGGCTGAGTCATATAGGCCAATAAGTCTACTATCAACTATATCAAAGCTTCTCGAAAAACTGCTCAAAACAAAATTTTCCCCAATTCTAATTAGTTGTGGGTGCATACCAGACCATCAATTTGGTTTTAAAAGTCAATATAGCACCATTGAACAAACTCACACATTGGTTTAATTAATAAGAAGAACTTTTGAAGAAAAAAATTATTGTTCTGCGCTGTTTATTGACATTTCCCAGGCATTTGATAAAGTGTAGCATGAAGGCCTAGTTTTAAAATTGAAGACTTACTTACCAATAAACATTTAAAATTTTTCGAAAGTTACATTATTTCCCGTAAGTTCACTGTTGTGGAAGGAGACTTTACGAGTAGGCCTGAAGCTATTTCATCCGGTGTGCCACAGGGGACTATACTGGGACTAGTTTTATATTTGATTTATACTTGTGAAATGCCTGTGAGCAGTAGTATCCATACTTCCACATTTGCCGACGATACAGCCTGCCTAAGTATGCACAAAAACCCTGATGAGGCATCCCGCAAACTCCAGGAATACATTAGCCAGATGGAGCTTTGGTTAAACTTTTGGAGAATGAAGGTAAATGAACAAAAGTGTGTTCAAGTAACATATACCTTACGAAGAGATACTTGTTCCCCCATTCGGATTAACAATCAAGTTGTTTCTCAACATTCACATGCGAAATATCTTGGTATACACCTTGATTGACGACTTACATAGAAACACCACATTGATTCTAAGCTATCACAAATAAAACTTAAATTAGCTCAGGTACATTGGCTGATTGGCAGAAATTCAACGCTTAGCCTAGACTGTAAACTTTTAATATACAAGTCGCTTTTAAACCAATATGGTGCTACGGAATTCAATTATGCGGCACTGTTTCAGCTTTAAATGTAGAGGAAATTCAACGAAGGCAAAACAAAATTTTATGATATGATATGATATATCGGCTCCATGGTACATCAAAAATTCAAATACACATCGTGATTTGAATATGCCACTAGTGACTGAAGAAATTGCAAAATACGCAGGCAAATATCTAAAAAAATTCGAGTCACATCCTTATCCGCTTGCTCGTAATATTTTGAACTTTACTGGACACATCCGCTTAAAAAAGAGAGATACACGGGCTCTTATATTCAACACTCCAGATGATGAAGCTGCTTGAAAACAATTTTTTTTCTTTTTTATTTTTGCTTATCACTACTTATGTATTTTAATAACTATCACTAAGCTTATGTCCGACATTGGTTTGGCCTAAAAATTATACTTTAGATTTAAGATTTGAATACTTACTGTTAGTTCATATTTGAATATACAATAAATAAAATACACGCATTAAAAAAAATACATTGAAATTGATTATTGAGGGGTTTAGCTGGATCCTATGCGCATTTCACTGTTGCTGAACCTTTACCCAAAGTTTCTTAGAACAACTAGAGTTATTATGTTATAAACTTTGATTTAAACAAATGAGAAGCTCAACAACAAATAACAAAGTTGGAACAAGCACTCAATAATCAACATGTTTTTTTATTTTCTTACTTTACCATTAATACATTGGCTGACTTTTTTCAGCTTCAAATTGTGTTTGTAAGAGTATGTAAAACGAAAATAAATGTAAATAACAACAACAGCTATTTAAGTATAGGGTGTTGCCACACAAGTATTTTTTTGACCAGGTGCAGCCAATTTAATAATTAGTGTTTTTTTATGGGAATTGTTAAAATTTAAGTTTAAATTTTTTTAAACGCACTAATAATCCCAAATTAATATTTTACTTATTAAGTAAAATATTTTTTTATTAAATTATCAGCCAATAGCAAAACATTACGTCACGCGGTAGTGCATACACAAATACATATAAATGCATAAAATTACTGATCAATGCTAGGCAGTGGTGTCAGATTTATTTGTAGCCTCCTCGCTAAATTAGTTGTCGAATATCGCCTATATAATATTATATATGAGCTAAAAAATGTACATGTTTTTGTTTAACAAATATTGTTAAATTTAAATATAATAAGTTTTTACATTAACAAAAGTTAATTTATAAGACATACATTAGCTTACGATAATATAAAAATACTGTCGTATAAAACATAACAAAAATTACTTATACCAAAAGATGAATCTTAATAAGAAAAATTAAACTTGAACATCGGGATCAAAATAAATATTGAAGTCTCGTGATAACATACAATTAACATTTACTTAAGAATCAATTTAAGTACAAATTATTGTACTAGTCATTATATTCAGCTATTTACATCCTCACTGGTAAACATACGCTCTTTTGCATTAATTATTTTATGTTGTAGAAAAACTTCCTCGCAAAATTTGCCATATTTTTAACATTAACCCATATTATTGAAATCGCATATATGGACATATGTAGCTAAAAATATCGCCAAGGAATTAAAATATTGCCAAGCAAATTGCCAAAAGATACTTCAAAATTTTCATCGTTAAAAACGAAGTCTTATCGTCGCCTTTAGTAACAAATATCTACATCTGACAGCACTGGCGGTGGCCACACGTTCGATTTTCTATAATGGAGGACAACGTTATCAACATTTAGATTTCAAAAAGCAATGCAACCAAGAAAAACACTTGAGTTAAATAAAAAGGTACTAAATATAATATGCCGTATTCATAAAAAAATGTTTAAGGTTTATTTGACAAATTTCCCATAGGAATATGTCAAATAAATATTTAATAAACTTTAAATTTGTTTTATGAATACGGCAGAATATGTTTTATTTTTATTAAAACTAATCTTATATATAAAAAAAATCATATACTAAAGAACATATTATTAAAGCACATATGTATATTAAAACACAAACTTTAAAACGAACGAACATATCAAATTGTCATTTCATAAAAATATCACAGTTCCTATACGAAAACAAAATTCATTTAACATACAAATTATTAAAAATTAATAAAGAGTAACACCTTATTTATAAATATTATAAAGGCTTGATAAAAAAAAATTTTTATGAAAATTTGTTTTAAAAATCCTTAATAAAACCTTAATAATTCTTATAAATAAGGCTGTAAAAATTTCATATTACTTTTCTATAACAATAAGTAAGTTTTTATTGAAACAAGAACTTGATTTGTTTAAAACCAGCAGATTTCAGACGCTCTATATCAAAATTGATGTTTGCACTGAAAAATATCACATGCTATTATTTAAAGGTTTTCAGACTAGATGTACCATGTAAAAGTGACATTCCACAAGACAAAATAATGTGAACACAGCTTAGATGGTTTTAGATCTATCATGTAGTATTTTGCTATAATATTTTTAATAGCATTTTTTCAACTATTTAAGTAGCATTCAAACCTATATAAAATGTAAGGGAAAATAACAATTTTTTTATATACATGTGTGTGTATGAATATATCACATGTATACCTTTCAATAAAAACCCTTTCCGACATGGTTTTCAAAACGAAATAACAGTTTTGTTGTTTTCTAAATCGAGTTCACACAGTTTTACTAGTTTTTAAATCGAGTAAACATACCTGGTCGAAAATATATATAATATGGTATTATTCCAATAAAGAACCACTGAAGAAACATCAAAAACCAATTGGTATTAACATTTTGAGGTCCTTAATCCCAAATTATAACCGAATTACCTGCAGTTTGATACATTTAAGAAAAATTTTGTTTTCAGTTTTACTCCAAGAATGAAGAAAAATTATTTGTATGAATAAAAACATTTTTTCTGTCAAAGATTTAGAAACGAACATTTTAAATACATATTTTTTATTTAAAATGTGATTTCTTTTATTAACAATTGACTTTGACGTTCAAATATTTTATTCGACTTAATTTCGAATGTCACCATCTCGAGTAATTTGTAATAATACCAAATAAACATTTACTTGTTTTTGAAAATCTTGTTTTAAAAAACTATTCGGTTTACAGAACATATCCGACCACCTGAGCTTAAAATAGTTTTTCTTTTTAGCCTTAAAGTTATATACATGACATTGCTATATATATATATGAAAATCAACATAATTTGGTATTTCATTGATTTCACAACAAAAATTTTATTGTTTCAGACCGTTTTTATGTGAAGCAAAGCGTTAAACGCATGCAAGAATATTGTGGTAAACTTTAAGAAAATTCATAGAGCTTAAAACTCGCTCTATTTCTGCATGTAAATATGGATGTGACAGAACTTGAACGGCAATTTTTGCTAATTCGTCAAATAGTTTTATATCAACTGAATCCATAAAAGACTCAATGTTTCTTAATTTCATTAAGTGAATCATTTTCCATCTACTGTCTATAATAGACAAAATTTTGGTATTCGATTCTATTTGGAATGTTTATAATATTATGATTCTCTGTCGTAAGAAAAAACAATTTTTACCTTAATTAAACTAAATATTAAAGTTAGAGTTTGATAGAGCGCGTATTCCTTGAATCAGTCTTCTAATAATACAAACAAATATCTTGAAATGCTCAATTTAAGTTTTTAAATGACAGGATTGCTCGAAATAAAATCCATTTGTATTTTGAGTTTAGTGCACATCCACGAAAAAAAATTAATTTAAAAAGCACTATCTTCATATTTTTCCGCGTTTAAAATTTCAAGAGATGACAGCATTGTAAGGCGATTACAATCTGTTAAGGCTCAGTTAGCCGACTGTAATGTAAAGTAACTGCAACAGTAAGAAACAGCTGATCGATTTTGTTATGTGAAAAGTAATGAAAATGGTTATAGAGATGTAATGTAACGTGACCTAATTTTCATATAAAAATGTCGATCAGCTGTTTTCTACGTTACAGTTACATTGCATTACACTCGGCTAACTGAGCCTTTACTTTTTAACATCAACACACGTACCTTGTGTATAATACTCACGAAGCACATACACTACCAAAGACTAAGATAGTATATGTGTGGACACAACACCCGCTTGTTTTGCAAATAGTCAATTGTCTTTTTTATATAGTTATAAATCTAACTACAAATATCTAGCTACAAATATCAAGTTATAGTTAATCTCAGGCTATACATAAGTAATGAAATAAGTATTAAATAGACTTTTTATGGATTACTTATATCTAATGAAGTTACTAGTAGTTTAAATTTTCTTCTCCTGTTTTTCTACATCATACATTACTAATGGTTTTACAAATAGATAGATCAATAGCATGTTTTATTTTTGTACAATTAACGAGACAAAAAACAAAAATGTTCCGTTATCCTCGCTTCAAATATTGTACATTTTTGTCATTCTTCTTTATTTAGTATTTTTACAGATTTAAATAAAAAAGACGTGCGGTGCGGCTAAAGTTAATTTGTTAAAGTGATTTAAAACTAACAAGGTAACAATGATAAGTAAAAGGCATTTAAAAAGATTAATAAAAAAAGAACAAGAATATTACTTGGACAAATTTGATCAAGTTGAAAAAGAGTGTATGGAAAGTGCTACTAAACGACCTAAAATTGTAGGTTTTGATTTTAAAACAAAAAAAGACAAAGAAATTATTGAAAAAGCAAACGATGAAATTGTTAAAAGTGAAATTTTAGAAAACGTTCCGGATTTAAGTCTAAGTGAGAAACTAAAGGAATGGAGTATAAAGCATAGAGTGTCAAGAAATTGTGCAATTGATTCTGTTAAAATTCTGACAAACGAACATTTGGTCGTAACACCATTTTATAAATTGAACTGCCCAATAAACCCTGTAATAGAAAACATTTGTGGAGGCTCATACATGCATATTGGGATTATATGTCACTTACAAAAAATATTCCAAGTAACTGAGCTTCCAATTTTACTGAGAGCAGTCAATGTTAAGAGTCATCCAGTGTTTCCAATTGAAGTTTTTTTAGGCACAATTAAGCCTTCCTGTTGCAATATTTTTCTAAAAAGTGGTCGATGAATTATTGTTTTATATTCAGAATGGATTAGAACTGGAAGGTAGATATTATATAGTTGAAATAAGGGCAATTTTATGTGATGCTCCGGCACGGGCCTTCATTACGGGTACTCCTTCTCATACTTCTCGCTATGGGTGTTCCAAGTGCACCCAAATTGCAAGAAAATCCGATGGAGTTTTGACATACAGTACAACGTCTGGAGTGCTTATCACAGATGAGGACTTTCGTATACGCAAATATCCAAATCACCATACTAAATCATATTTAACAACAAAAACTGCGCTGGAAAAGTTAAATATATCAATGATAACACAAGTGCCTCTTGACTGTATGCATTTGGTTGATCTGGGGGTAATGCGCAAATTTTTATTAAGACTTATAAAAAAAAAATTATTTGCGATAAAAGTGTCAAAAATATATCCGACAAACTTATACGTATGCGCAACAATGTAACACAAGATTTTGTACATAAACCTCGTTCATTGGACGAGATTTCGAACTGGAAAGCCAAAGAGTTAAGGCAATTTTATATACGGGACTATATACGGGACTGGTTGCTTTGAGAGGTGAAGTGGAGGAAGATATTTGTTATGAATTCCTACTATTGCATTGCGCATATAGGATGCTGTCTTGTCCAAAGCAATGCATTTCAAATTTAGAAACTTCACAAATTCTCCCCAATAATATTCGGCGAAAATATTGTGTCATATAATGTACACGGATTGCTTCATCTTAAAGAAACTATAAAGAAAATTGGTTGTCCAACACAGAGCTCTTGTAATGCTTTTGAAAATGAATTGCAAAATATTAAAAAGGCTGTAAAAAAGCCGTCAAAAATCCTTAAACAAATATATAGAGCAGTAATTGAGAAAAAGTTTTTAGTTTCGGAGAGTTTGGACGGTCTGGACTCATTGGGGAAAAAGTATACATTTCAAAATAGTTTTTCAAGTAAAAAAAAGCCAAACAATATTTGTTATGTAAAAAATACAATACCTGTACAAATTCATGATTTTTCTCACGATAATGGAGGAATACTAATATGTCGAAGGTTTACAAACATTGAAAGTTTTTTCAATGACCCATGTGACTCGATATCATTGGTCGTTTTTTTGGTAGATGTAGAACCATCGGAAATAAAAGAAATATTTTCATTGTCGGACATAGAATGTAAAGCTGTAGCTATTCCATACACGAACAAGTTATTAATATTGCCACTCTTACATGGATGTCGTTAATTTTATCATATTGTTACGTAAAACTATTCCTACAGGGTTAAAGCAAAGAACTATTTAACTAAACTAAACTATTTAACTAAAGCACTAAACGTACACACATATTTACGTACAAATACTAAAGCAACAACAATAATTGTATACATAGCTACAGACACACACACATGCAAATAAAAGTGCGAGCACTACCAGTAGCAAACCGCATTGCCAACATAAGAGTCGTTACTTTGAAATTCAAAAATAACGACCAATCGAATTACCTACAAACGCCTAGAAGCAGCAACATGAATTTTCCCGATTGTGCTAGAGGACTGTTTGAACATCCGGCTACAAATAGTAAATGACAATACAGATGGCATCATGCACCTATCGGTCGAACATTCGAGAACCGGTTCCTGTACTATAAAAAGTGGCAGCATATGCGAGAACAGGGCAGTACTAATCAGAAAGTAGTCAAGTTAAGACCTCGTTGAAAGTGGATAATAACGATAAGAAGTAGTTAAGAAAAGACAAGTTGTAATTTGCTTCGTTAAGAATAAAAGGAAAAACAGTAGCAAATAAAAATTGTGTATTATTTATTTTTATTTTTGAGCAATCAAAAGAACTCACACGTTTAATAAAATTTAAACGTAACAATATTATTGTTACCTTATTTTAATTACAAGAATAAAACCACCAAAAATAACTATGTGGGATCCCATTAGTCCCAGTAAAAAAATAAAACGAGTAGAACTTCCAACTAATTCTGAAAGTAAGTATATTGTTATATTCCTTTTTAAAGTTTCTGCGGTAGTAAAAATAATGGTCACAGAATTACAACTTCTTACTCTGTATATCTGCGAAAGTAAACAAGGTTTTTGAGCATCTTATCCTTTTGTACAAAAATTGTTGAAATATTAGTGTTCTAGAAATTCGTTTTCAACCACCGATATGCAGGTGAAGTAGTCGGAATTCAGAGGAAAAATGATATCCTAGAGTAATAATTGAGATTACTATAATATATAAATTAAATTTCAGACAAAGTTCCTACAAGCTCAGAAAATAACTCCATATCCAAAGGCATGAATGAAGTAAAAGACATTGTAACGAATGTGCAACAAGAAGTTAATGTTATTCGAGGTACCACTTTTAATTGTTGCTCGGGATGGCTTGGAAGTTTTTATACATTTTATAATTTTTTTTTGTAGGTCAAACTAAAATTCTAATTGAAGCAGTCTCGGAAATCAAAGTAATGGTAGAAAATATTTTAAAGAAACAATGTGCTGAAGTCCCGATTCACAAATAATTTCCTATAACAACGGTGGAAAAGCTGATTCAGCTGAATGATACAATTAATGAAGAAAATAGGAACATATACGTCAGTATTTTTTCATGATCATTACTGAAATAAATATACATATATTATATTAGTAATCAGAATATTTTTTTGCCGCCCATTCCTTTATACTTCATAGGTTCAAGTTGTAACATCAATTTTAGAAACTGGTGGTGTATTAAAAAGTTTTAAGTATGTTATTGATGACAAGGTTTCATTGGAATTTAATGTTGATGGTGTACATGGTAATCATAGTTTGAAGAAATTAGAAAATATATATAGTGTCCTCATAGGTAATTGTTTATAGCTATGGTTTTTCCTTTATCTAAAAATTTAACAATTTAATTGCATCTTATTAATTTCAGAAGCTGTGTCACTTCAAAACGACACTACTGTTGGATCACCAGAAGATAAAATTCGCAAGGCAATGCAAAGACAGAAAAAACGTTAGTTTAAATATAAATGTGTTTCAAAACCAAGAGCTGATGATAGTACCTAACACAAAAAATAATTAATATTTTTACTTTAAATAATGTACTTATTTCATAAAACTAATGAATTATTTTAAGTTTATTTTTGTATTTAACGATTCAAAAATTAATTATTCGCTATAAAAGCTAATTCAAATTTATTATATTAGGTCAAAAAAGACCTTTGCACTTGGTTTTTGTCTAGCTTTTCAGCTGTCTATATGCCGCCGACATTTCGTTGATGCTACTCAACTCGTTAGTAGACTCCAAAAACATTATAAAAAAAAACTAAATAACAACAATTTTTTATTCGTTTCAAAAATAGTAAAAAGTGTTTTTAAAACGAATAAAAAGTTGTAGTTGTTCTTTGTCATTTAAAATTTGTTTGCACATTTTGTAGTTCTCATTGTTTTTTTTAAAATAATAGAATATGAAGTGAATGCTTGAACTAAATTTTCAAAATGATTTTCGAGTCTTCTGACGAGTTGAGTAGCATCAACGAAATGTCAGCGGCATATAGACGGCTGAAAAGCTAGACAAAAAACAAGTGCAAAGGTCTTTTTTGACCTAATATAATTTATTTTGTATTCTTAATGAAAATATATTATTTTTTTAAATTGTCATAAAATTCGTTTAAATAAAAATTTTATGTTTAGTAAAATAATGCGTTAAAATTACCTAATTACTATACTAGATGATTTGGACCAATTACCTGCTGAACTAGTAATTTGTAGCTATCAATTAAGCTGGTTATTTATTCCCAGAAGTAGCGTCAAATAACTAGTACTGCTTGAATACTTACGTAGTTGGATACCGAACTAGATATTGGTAATGCAGAGAGTAGCCAATTGCCCCCTTCCAATGACATACCCATGTTAAAGTAAAAAGCATTTATAGCTTAAAATACATTTGGTGGTAACTAGTTCTGGTTACTAAGTAACTAGTGAAACTCCTAGTTAAAACCTAGTTACCAGAACTAGCGGGCAGAACATGTTACACTCAAAATGTGCTGTTAGTAAATTCAAATGAAACATCATTTTAAACAATACTATTTTGATTTAAAAACCGTAGTACTAAGCCTATGATACACGACATGTAGAAAGACACATAATGACTTCAGGAGAATTTCCAACCAACATACCAACATGTATTTTGTTAAGTAAGCAATAATGGCTTCAAATGTAACACATATTTTTTATAAGCAGCACTTAAAATTTATATACAGCGGTCAAAAAAAGTATTCGACATATCCCAAATTTTTTTTGTTTTCATCGAGAAAAACCTATTTACTGTCTAATTTCACAAAAAGAACTTGGAAGGCGTTTTATGGAGGAACTTCAAATTGTATTCAATAAAAAAATTAGCTTATTTAAGTAACTAATAAAAAAATTTCATCAAATTAGAAATAAATTAAGAAATTGAAACAAAAAAAGTATTCGACATTGGTAATATTCTTATAATACAAACTATGTACACTTGTTTTGGAAGAAAATTGCTTTTCCTTGACGACGTGTGACTTCTTTTAAACGATCTGGTATAGATTTGTCCAGGATTTGTGTATATTCTTTACCGATTTTTCTATACTCGTCTAAGAGGACTTTTTTAATTTTATTTTTGCTTGTAAAGTCTTTTTTCCTTATTTCAGAGGTATTCAACAGGATCAAGATCTGGGCACTTTATTGCCGTTTTATTATTTTAGGGAAGTATATATAAGCCGAAAAAAATAAGAAAAAGTGACTACAAGCAAAAATAAAATAAAAGTCCTCTTAGACGAGTATTGAAAAATCGGTCCAGAATATACACAAATCCTGAACTAATCTGTACCAGATCATTTTGCCAAGTTATCAGATTATCTAGAAATTATATGACACCCTTACGATTACAAATTTATATCATACATAATATATTTCTGTGTTAGGTATTGTGGCAAAGAAGAACTTGGTCAAAATTTATATCTCACAACTTTTAATGGCCGAAATTTTGGATAGGAACTTGGCCGTTTTTCACATTTATGTTCTTGTGAGGATCTGATTACTTTTTGAAAAGATTTCTGTAATAACAATTTTTAAACTTAAAATTTCTAGTGTATTTTATTTCTATTCATGATCACTGTGCCAGTTGCAAATAGCAGAGTTACATAAAATAATCGGTAATAGTGTGATGGGTGTTGAATTGTTGACCTTAAATATGCACCATTGAGAAGCGACTGGAAGAAACATGTAAAATACAGCGTCAATTTTACTGGGCATGACCCCGCCTATTTTCTCAATTTATTTACATGTTACATAAAGTCGGCTTAGCCGAAGTACATAAATCAAAAGGATATGCCCAATGTATATGCAAAGTTTCAATAGGGTAGCTGGTGCTTTTAATTTTTGGATTTTCCGATTGAGTAAATCAATTACTATTTGTGTACAAAATGTCAGCTCTCTATAGAATAATATTACGTAAAATGTTCATGATCCTGGCCCCGCTGACTTTTATATCTGCTAGTGCTTATGGTTCATGCAAAGTTTGGTATTAAAAAGTTAATAAAAAATACCTGAGTATTGAATTAAAAACTGCTAAGCCGAAGTACCTGAACGAAAAAGCTAAGATTTATGGGTGAAGTCACGGCTACTTTTCAAAATAGGGAATTTTTTTGGATAAGTGCAATGTGTATGAAAAGTTTTAATAAAATGTATGTTAATTTTGAATTTGAAGTGCTTGTTTCCGCCCTCTGATATCAACTTCTGGGTTTTCAGATTTTTCTTAGTGATCTCTTATCCAGATTTATTTTTGTATCAAATTTAAGATCGCTAGTGCGAATTATAGTTTTAACGTCGTGGCCCCGCATACCGGGTAAAGCTTTTTGATTATAAGATTTTCCCATTGGCTTACGCAACTACACTTACTACTGTATAAAATGTCAGCTCTCTAGCGCGAATTATATCTTTAGATTTTATCAGCATTACCTCTCCTCACTACTCCTAACTCAAAATTTTGTTGTGAGCAGCGCTTACTTCATGCTAATTTTCTTCTAAAATATGCTAGACCGATGTAGATTAAACACAAGGCTAACACTTTATGGGAGTGCTCACGACCAATTTTTAAGGTGATGCAAGATTTCACTAAATTGGCTTGAATTAAAAGCTGTATATTAAGTCTTTAGTTCAAAACAATATTAGCGTGGCCCCGCCCATTCTGGTAACATTTTTTGGGTATTAAAATTTTTCTAGTTTGTTTCTCACTTAGACCTACTTGCATATCAAATTTCAGCTCCTTAGCGCAACCTTTAATTTTTGAGTTTTATGGGCGGAGCCCCGCCCCTCTAACAAAAATTTTCGGATTTTTAGATTTTTTTAGTGTGTTTCTCACTTAGACGTACTTGTATATCTAATTTCAGCTCCTTAGCGCAACCTCTAATTTTTAAGTTTTATGGGCGCATCCCCGCCCCTCTAACTAAAATTTCCGGGTTTTTAGATTTTTCTAGTTTGTTTCTCACTTAGACCTACTTGTATATCAAATTTCAGCTCCTTAGCGCAACTTTTAATTTTTAAGTTTTATGGGCGTATTCCTGCCCACTTTTCCAAAGTCAAAAATTTTTTTCGGTCAGTGCTTATTATTCCTGTCTAGTTTCGTTACAAACGGATAATAATAGCTAGATAAATAGTATATATAAATATGCTGAGCCGCAGGGCATTAAAATGAAGTTTAAATTGTATAGGTGTGTCAACGCCCACTTTTTTAATGAAAAATTTATAGCCTTGCATTACCGCAGTATAAATGCCGAATTTCAATAAAATAGCTTCTATGAAGCGCCTTAGATTAGCATTTTTAATTCCGACCTTTATGGGCGTAGTCCCGCCCTCCTGGCTTAAATTTGCGGGTTTTCAGATTTTTTTATTTTATTTCTCACCTAGACCTAGCTCTGTATCGAATTTCAGCTCAACAGCACAAATTTTAATTTTTATGGGCGTAGCCCCGCCCTCCTGGTTAAAATTTTCGGGTTTTCAGATTTTTCTGGTTCATTGCTCACCTAGATCTTCTCGTGTACCATCATCAATTTGATGAGTGTGTCAGTGGTCAGTGGTCAATGAGTATGTCTTAAAATATGCACTTTTTGCACCTCTATATCTCCGGAAGCTTTCATTGCTTTCAAACTTCGCATATGAGGTTATATGAATTTATTCTAATTATGATTTAAATTTCATAATTTTACGGTCGCGGTGAACAAAGTTATGAGGGGGGTAAAAACAGCTGGAATGGCTTCGTGTAAATATACACACTGCGTGCATTGGCCAGAACTTGGCCTGGCGCACTGCCGTGCGCCTAGATATATATATATATATTTTTTTTAATGCATGTATTTATTTATTGTATCTTCATATATGAACTAACAATAAGTATTCAAATCTTAAATCTATAAAAAAAAATTATTAGGCCCGACCAGTGTCGGACATAAACTTAGTGATAGTTATAAATAATACATTAGTAGTGATAATCAAAAAAAAAGGGGGGGGGGGGAAAGTATTTTCAAGTAGTCCCATCTGGAGTGTTAGGTATAAGAGCCCGTGTGTCCCCCTTTTTTAAGCGGACGTGTCCAGTAAAGTTCAAAATATTACGAGCAAGCGGATTAGGATGTGATTCGAGTTTTGTTAAATATTTGCCTGCGTATTTTTCAATTTCTTCAGTCACTAGTGGCATATTTAAATCACGATGTATAATAGAATTTTGGATGTACCATGGAGCCGATGTTATTAACCGTAAAATTTTGTTTTGCCTTCGTTGGATTCTCTCGACATTGGAAGCTGAAGCAGTGCCCCATAACTGAATTCCGTAGCGCCATATTGGCTTCTCAGTTCTCGTTGAACCTTCATAGTGAAGAGACATTAAAGCGGATTTTTTTACATACATACATACGAAACAAATATAAAAAACAACAAAATCAAAAATCATACAAAATATATTCGTAATACATATTCACCTTGATAAATAAGCTTATTGGCTTTACTAATATTTTTTACATAGCAAGAAATAGCAAAAACAAAAAAAAACCGTAAACACAAACAAAGTTCCCTTGAGGAATAATACTCTGTATGAGTACCTCAAAGGAAAAAAATTTTGAAGTGAGTTCTAACGGCAGAAATGCTTATTTTACTGTGATTTCTGAAACTCCTAATGAAAAAAATATAAATAATAAATCTGATGAAAATCTGTTTTTAACGGCAAAGCCAATTTTTCGTCAGCGATCAACTTCGCTTTGTCCAATGCCAACTAGTGAATCGTTAACATTACCATTGCCTAGTACTTCTTCATTTAAGTCTGCGATATCATCCGCATCGGGCTCGCCTTCATCACTAAACCAAGTTATCACTACAGATAACAGTAGCTCAAAACCCAAGGTACAAGTGGGAATGGACAGATATATAACAGTGGTAAAGCGTGGGCGAAGCCCAAATTCTTCAAAAATTTCATCTGCCCCAAAGATGTCTAGGGATAACAGCGCATCATCTACCAATCGTCAAAATCGTTTTTCATTATTGCCAGACACCGACGACAAGCCCTCTACATCATTGCAAAAGTCTTTTAAGCCACCACCTATTTATCTGAGAGAAAAAAATTCTAACGCGCTTATAAAAAAACTACTGTCGACCATTGGTGAAAATACTTTTCACATCATTCCAATTAAACGAGGTAATATTGATGAAACTAAAATCCAAATATATAATGAAAAAGATTTCCGAAAAATTGTTAGTGAATTCGAAAAAAATAAAACAAATTTTTACACATACCAACTTAAGAGTGCTGAAGGCCTACAGATAGTATTAAAGGGCATAGATTCATATGTTGAACCCGAAGAAGTAAAATGTGCACTTGTCGACTAAGGATTCAAGGTAAAAAATGTTACCAACATATTTAATAGAGAAAAGGTCCCCCAACCCCTATTTCGGGTTGAACTGGAGCCGAACGACATACAATTGAAAAAAAATGAAGCCCATCCAGTTTATAACGTAAAGTATCTCTTACATCGAAAAATCACAGTTGAAGAGCCACGTAAGCGTTCAGGTCCCGTACAGTGCCATAATTGCCAAGAATATGGCCATACGAAAACTTACTGCAAGTTACCTACAGTGTATCTGCGGTGAATTGCATGGTACTGCTAGCTGCACTAAGCCAAAAGATCAAGCAGAAAAAAAATGTAGTAATTGTGGAGGTAATCACATAGCTAACTATAGAGCGTGCCCTGTATTTTCTTTCGTTAAACAGGCTATGGGTCAAAAACCCAAGTTAACTCCAGCTCTACAAGTAAACCCGAACTCCGACACTTTTACTCAAATCAGCCAACCACTTACTTCACGTGTATCGTATGCTGATGCTGCTAAGACTAGTTCAATTCCCACGCAAAATGTTCCACCGCCAAATAATTCAACAAATTCAAACTCAAGCTTTAACTTTAGTCGCCTTGAAGCTACTATTGAGAATCTGGTGCTAACTATAAACAACTTTACTACAAATATGACAAGTATGATGCAAGAAATGCTGCGAATGCAGAATACACTGCTTCAAGCATTAGTTAATAAACCATGAACACGTTAAAAATATGTTTCTGGAACGCAAACGGCATTCGGCAACATAAAAATGAACTTGAGCACTTCCTCATGGAAAAAAATATTGATATAATGTTGGTTTCTGAGACTCATTTGACCTCAAGAAGCTTATTTAAAATAAATGGTTACACTTTATATGATACAAAGGACCCGAGAGAGAGCATGTGGTGGATCAGCAATTCTGATTAAGTCAAGACTCAAGCACTATGTCCTTGATAACGTTAGTGAAGAATATTTGCAAGCAACGAATATTTTCGTAGAAAATTTTTGTGCGAACTTCGTGATATCATCAATTTACTCACCTCCCAGATTTTCAGTTAGCGAAGATCAGTATGAGAAGTTCTACAAATCGCTTGGATCTTGTTTCGTGGCAGCTGGTGACTACAATGCAAAACATACGTACTGGGGATCGCGTCTTGTTACACCTAGAGGTCGAGCCTTGTTCAATACAATTTCAAAAATGGGCTTAGATGTCATTTCGAGTGGGGAGCCTACTTACTGGCCTACTGACGTAAGAAAAATTCCAGATGTTATAGATTTTGCCGTCACGAAAAATATTCATGGGGACTTAATTCATGTATAGGCCTCTCTAGATCTGTCCTCCGATCACTCTTCAACAATAGTTACAATTTTCAACCCACTAAGGAGTGATTTAACTAACTCATATGTGAAGATGATTAATGGAATCAACTGGCTGGTATTCAAAAAATATCTTAGTAGTCACTGCGTAGAAAACATTCAGCTTAGATCATGCGATGATATTGAATTTAACATTGCCAATCTTAACGAAAATATTAAACAGGCTGCTGAACACGCCACTACCTCCTATCCGCAGACCGGCTTTAACAGAATTTATTCTACGGAAATTGAACGTCTTGTATGTGAAAAAAGTAGAGCTAGAAGAGAATGGCAACAACACAGATCACCCCTAAATAAAATCATACTTAAAGAATGTACTAAACGACTCAAAGAGCTGCTATCGTCGGAAAAAACTGCACTACTGGAAAAGTATTTAGAAGATCTTGATGTAACGTCCGCATCTAATTACTCTTTATGGCGCGCTATTAGAAATCCTAAACGACCCGTTGATCTTAAATCACCATTGCGTACTGCGACCGGAGGCTGGGCAAGAAGTGATAGTGAGAAAGGTAACTTATTTTCTGAGCATTTAAAATCTGTATTCACTCCCAATTCATGTACGGGTGCTGCTGATTCACCGAGTGTAGTTTCTCTACCCCCTCGTCCTTTAAGGTTTAAGATGCGTGAAGTTCAAAAAGTAATTGCTGAACTCAACCCGAAGAAAGCTCCAGGTATTGATGACATTAGTAACAAAATGCTCATGAACTTGCCTCATATTGCAATAAGAACCCTGCTATTTATTTTTAATGCTATCTTAAGAATGCAGTATTTTCCACATAACTGGAAACTTGCCAAAATCATAATGATTCTAAAGGCGGGCAAGGATCTTACCAAGACTGAGTCATATAGGCCTATAAGCTTACTATCTACAATCTCAAAGCTTTTCGAAAAGCTGCTCATGACTAAATTGTCCAAAATTTTAACTGATAATGGGTGCATCCCGGACCATCAATTTGGCTTTAGAAGTCAGCTTAGCACCATTGAACAAACGCATAGACTGGTCCAAGTTGTAAGAAGAACATTTGAAGAAAATAAGTATTGTTCTGCTCTCTTTATTGATGTTTCTCAGGCGTTTGAAAAAGTATGGCACGAAGGCCTAATTTTAAAATTGAAGACATATGTGCCAGTAAATATTCAAAAGCTTTTGGAAAGTTATATTATTGATAGGAAGTTCACTGTTGTGGAAGGAGAGTTCACGAGTGTGCCCGAATCTATATCTTCTGGTGTGCCACAGGGTAGTATTCTGGGTCCTGTCTTGTATTTAATATATACTTGTGATATGCCTGTGAGCAATAACATCCATATATCTACTTTTGCCGATGATACAGCCTGTATGAGTGTGCTCGAAAACCCTTATGAGGCATCCCGCAATCTCCAGGCACATATCACTCAGCTGGAAATAGGGTTGAACTTATGGAGAATTAAAGTCAATGAACAAAAGTGTGTCCATATACCGTTCACCCTAAGAAGAGATACTTGCTCTCCCATTCGAATCAACAACCAAAATATTCCTCAACATTCCCAAGTGAAATACCTTGGTATACACCTTGATCGAAGACTTACATGGAAACATCATATTGACTCTAAGTTAACTCAGATGAAACTTAAGTTAACTCAAATATATTGGTTGATTGGCAGAAACTCAACACTCAGCTTAGACTGCAAACTTTTACTGTACAAGTCAGCAGCACCCGTACATGAATTGGGAGTGAATACAGATTTTAAATGCTCAGAAAATAAGTTACCTTTCTCACTATCACTTCTCTCCCAGCCTCTGGTCGCAGTAAGCAATGGTGATTTAAGATCAACGGGTCGTTTAAGATTTCTAGTAGCGCGCCATAAAGAGTAATTAGATGCGGACGTTACATCAAGACCTTCTAAATACTTTTCCAGTAGTGCAGTTTTTTCCGACGATAGCAGCTCTTTGAGTCGTTTAGTACATTCTTTAAGTATGATTTTATTTAGGGGTGATCTGTGTTGTTGCCATTCTCTTCTAGCTCTCCTTTTTTCACATACAAGACGTTCAATTTCCGTAGAATAAATTCTGTTAAAGCCGATCTGCGGATAGGAGGTAGTGGCGTGTTCAGCAGCCTGTTTAATATTTTCGTTAAGATTGGCAATGTTAAATTCAATATCATCGCATGATCTAAGCTGAATGTTTTCTACGCAGTGACTACTAAGATATTTTTTGAATGCCAGCCAGTTGATTCCATTAATCATCTTCACATATGAGTTAGTTAAATCACTCCTTAGTGGGTTGAAAATTGTAACTATTGTTGGAGAGTGATCAGAGGACAGATCTAGAGAGGCCTCTACATGAATGAAGTCCCTATGAATATTTTTAGTGACGGCAAAATCTATAACATCTGGAATTTTTCTTACGTCAGTAGGCCAGTAAGTAGGCTCCCCACTCGAAATGACATCTAAGCCCATTTTTGAAATTGTATTGAACAAGGCTCGACCTCTAGGTGTAACAAGACGCGATCCCCAGTACGTATGTTTTGCATTGTAGTCACCAGCTGCCACGAAACAAGATCCAAGCGATTTGTAGAACTTCTCATACTGATCTTCGGTAACTGAAAATCTGGGAGGTGAGTAAATTGATGATATCACGAAATTCGCACAAAAATTTTCTACGAAAATATTCGTTGCTTGCAAATATTCTTCACTAACATTGTCAAGGACAGTGCTTGAGTCTTGACTTAATCAGAATTGCTGATCCACCACATGCTCTCTCTCTCGGGTCCTTTGTATCATATAAAGTGTAACCATTTATTTTAAATAAGCTTCTTGAGGTCAAATGAGTCTCAGAAACCAACATTATATCAATATTTTTTTCCATGAGGAAGTGCTCAAGTTCATTTTTATGTTGGCGAATGCCGTTTGCGTTCCAGAAACATATTTTTAACGTGTTTATGGTTTCTTAACTATTGCTTGAAGCAGTGTTTTCTGCATTCGCAGCATTTCTTGCATCATACTTGTCATATTTGTAGTAAAGTTGTTTATAGTTAGCACCAGATTCTCAATAGTAGCTTCAAGGCGACTAAAGTTAAAGCTTGAGTTTGAATTCATTGAATTATTTGGCGGTGGAACATTTTGCGTGAGAATTGAACTAGTCTTAGCAGCATCAGCATACGATACACGTGAAGTAACTGGTTGGCTGATTTGAGCAAAAGTGTCGGGGTTCGCGTTTACTTGTAGAGCTGGAGTTAACTTGGGTTTTTGACCCATAGTCTGTTTAACGAAAGAAAATACAGGGCACCCTCTATAGTTAGCTGTGTGATTACCTCCACAATTACTACATTTTTTATATATGTATAAGTACATATTGCTGAGATAATTAGGTAATATGGAAAAAATATCTGTAAGTAATCTATGAACATAATTTTTTTATATTCGTACTAAATCATAGGAAAACAGATGCTCTTTCCTCATCTTCGTCAAAACAGAGCCCTTAGATGTTAAATATCATGTAACAAAACTTCAACCATCTATTTCATGTTTTTTGCCTTAGCAAATTTAACGTTTTATGTATTTTTTGTACGTATATTTCGATCTCTATTTTTGATTTAATCATAAGCGATATGTTGTAAAAAATTAACATTTTTATTGAAATTAAAATTTTATGGGTCTATCCATAGTTTAGAATTATCAAAATGCCAAAATTTTTCATAACTTTTAAGATATAGGCTGTACAATTTTGTTGCTAGCTACAATTTACGTACAAACCCATATTTGAATATTTAAAAAAACTTTTTCCTGAAAACTTTAATTTTTGTCGCCCACGATAAAATCGAAAATGAGGCTCGATAAACAAAAAAATCTCTTAAAAACTTTAATTTTTGTCGTTTACGGTTAAATCGAAAAAAAAGGCTCGATATTCATTTCCTATATTGATTAGTTGTTATTAAAATATTTTTTTTACTTTTATAATGAAAAATCTAAAGCAAATAGTATACGCATGTGGCTCTGACGTAATTTTGACGTCACCATGAAGCTACATTGTCTACATGCCGTCTACTAGTAGCACATTTTAATGTAGAAACTAACATCTTTACACACGTGCTGCTTCTGGAAATGTGCCCGACTCGGCTAAATGTTTTACAATTAGATATTGGAACAAAAATAATATGAAAATTTAACGTAATGTAGCCAGTACTACTAATTAAAAACCAATTCAACCAACATGCTTAAAATTCTTGTGAGGGCACAGCCACATTAGTATGTGGCATTTACTAAACGTTTAAGTAAAAATTGTACGAAAAAAATTGTCTGAGGAAATTGTTTTACTAAATAAATATTCTAAATAATTTATTATATTGAGTGCACAGAATATCATTAATATATTGTTGCTGGCTTTTTAAACAGTAAACACAAAGTCTTCACATACAAATAGCTTGGTCAAAATATACCTGTAAAACCTTTAATTTTAGTTAACAGAAACTTCTTGTACATTTTTTTTCATGAAATTAATTGCATACAAATATTTTATTTGTCAGTAGGAGGGCTGAAGAAGGAGGCCATAAAAGCTGCCAAAAATGTATCAAAGATTTATTCTACGTCCTTTTTTATATAAAATTCTTGTTAAATTATACTTGTTATAATTATACTTGTTTATTCTAATTGTAATTCAATCACATAAGTTGTCATTCATACATTATTTGTTTTTTCTAATTTTTTGTTATATATAAAACTTCAATTGCATAAGTTTGTTTTTTTTAAATAAAAATTAATATTATTTTTTTTTAAGCCTGCGCGTATTTATAAAAGGTTATGGGCGATAGCAAGCGTGAATTATCTCACGGTATCTTACAATTCCGTGGAGAAAACTTTCAAAATTGGACTTTTCGTGTACTGATGTACTTAGATTCTTTGAATCTTTTGGATGCTATCAATAATCTTCCACCAGCTGACGCTGCATTAGCTGAGTCATTTTTGGTAAAGGACAAGAAAGCTAAAGCGGCTTTGGTTAGTTTGATTGCTGATGAATACCTGGAATGTGTTCGAGATAAAACTACAGCTAAGGATATGTGATCTGCATTGCAAGACACACATGCTAAGAAGTCGATTACAAGCCAGACCTTACTAAGAAAGCAGTTAGCTTTATTGCGAATGAAGTCAGATGATGATTAACGAAAACATCTTTTAATGTTTGATGATATTATAAGAAAGCTTAAAACTTCTGGTGCTCAACTATCTGAAAACGATCTTGTTGCTCAATTATTTGTCACACTACCTGACAGCTTTGACCCTGTGGTGGCTGCTTTGGAAAATATGAAGGAGTCGGATTTAACTATTGAAATAGTCAAGCAGAGGCTGCTTACAGAAGATGCTAAAATGCAAGATCGTTTTGATTCTGAACTAACAAAAACAACAGCGTTTAGTAGTGAAAAGAAATTTATTAAATTTATTGGTGTTTGTTTTCGTTGCAAAAAGAAGGGGCATAAACAAAAGGATTGTCGTGTTCGTTTAGGTACAGGTGATAGAAAAGCAAATACTGCATCAACTTCGCAATCAGTTTGTTTTATGTCTGGAGTTTTTAACAAAAATCAATTACAACCGCAAAATATTCTAAAATTCAAAATAGACTCTGGAGCAACAGATCATATGTGTAAGAATGAGATGAGTGCTTTGATTATTTAGACAAACTGGAATGTCCTATTGGTATAAGTGTTGCTAAAGACAGAGAAAAGTTAATGGCTACTCATCGTGGCGGTGTTAATGCGAAGTTTGGTAATACCTTAATTAATATAAAAGACATTGTATATGTTCCAGGTCTTCGAGACAATCTCTTGTCTGTTCCAAAACTAACAGAAAATGGAATAAATGTTGAATTTTATAAAAATATGGCTGTATTAAAGAAAAATAAAGTTGTCGTCATGAAAGCTTATAAGAATGGAAGTTTATATGAATTGAATTTGAGACTAAAAACCTACAAAGAAGCTAACATATCTATAGTAGAAATAAATAAATTATGGCACTCAAGAATGGCTCACGCAAGCGATGCGAGCTTACAAAAATTAGTACGCAACAAGATGGTTCAAGGTATTGATAATTTCTCCCCTGTTGGTTTATGTGATACATGTATTCAAGGTAAGCAATGCAGTAGTCCTTTTATTGGAAGTCGTCCAAAATCAAATCGTGTTCTAGAGAGAATACATACAGATGTATGTGGGCCTTTTGATCCACAAACTTGGGATGGTTATAAATATTTTGTAAGCTTTATTGATGATTTTAGTCACTTTACCTATATTTATCTGATGAAAAAGAAATCAGAGGTTTTTAAACATTTCGTGGAATACGAATCAATGGCAACAGCTTTGCATAACGTTCCTTTATCTATGGTAACAGTAGACCAGGGTCCAGAGTACATGTCCAAAGAAGCTATAGCATATTTTAAGAGAAAAGGTATTCAAATTCAAACCTCTGTAGCTTATACTCCGCAACAGAACGGAGTTGCAGAAAGATTCAATCGAACTTTAGTGGAAAAGATACGATCACTGTTACTTGAGGCAAGCGCACATAAGTTTTTGTGGGGTGAAGCTGCATTAACAGCAACTTATTTAATAAATAGATGCCCAACTAAAGCGATAGAAAGTCGAAAAACTCCATCAGAAATATGGTATAATAGAAAACCAAACGTCTTAAAATTAAAAATGTTTGGTTGCAAGGCTTTTGCATGGGTTCCACATCAGGTTAGAAAGAAATTAGACAAAAAATCTGTTGAAATGGTGATGATCGGTTATACTTCAAATGGGTATAGATTATGGAATCAGAATAAGAGAACGGTAGTTGTATCTAGAGATGTGCGTTTCAATGAGTCAATATTTCCATTTAACAAAGAAGAAAAAGAAACTTCGGATTCAGATATTCTGATTACATATGAAAGAAACGAACAAGAGGGGGAATCCATAGATAACATCAGTGTCATTTCTGACAATATTGATGGAAATTCAAATTTACTTACTGATGATAATTCAGATTCTTTTGAAAATGAGAATAAAGACAAAGATGAAGATAGAAGTAAACAAGAAAATGACAATGAAGGTCAAGATAATGTCAGAAGGAGTGAACGAATCAAAAATTAGATTCTGGGATACATAACAGGTCAAGCAAATTCTGCAATTGCATATTCTAGCCTCTTGGAACCTGAAAACTTTAAAGACATTGAGAATAGTCCAGATAAATTTAAGTGGTTAGAAGCAGTGACAAACGAGCTCGAAGCAATGAAGAAAAATAAAGTATGGCACTTGGTTCCTCGTTCGGATAAGAAAAAGCTTCTTAAGTCCAGATGGGTCTTTCGAATTAAAGAAGATGCAAATGGAGTTCCAATTCGATACAAAGCACGTTTAGTAGCGAAAGGTTTTCTTCAAAGAGCTGGTATAGATTATGAGGAAACTTACTCTCCAGTAGCTAAACTTTCTACTATTCGAATATTATTAGCCGTTAGTGTTAAAAAGGGCTTATATTTACATCAACTTGATGTTAAAACCGCATTTTTGTATGGAAGCTTAAAAGAAGATATTTATATGGAAATTCCAGATGGTCTAGAAGCTCCTTCAACTCATGTATGTAAACTTAATAAGTCAATTTATGGACTAAAGCAAAGCCCACGATGTTGGTATACGAAATTTGATAATTTCTTGATTCAATTAAAGTTTACTCGCTCAAAGCATGACTCTTGCCTATACACAAAATTTGAAGATATATATGTTTTATACTTACTTGTTTATGTTGATGATGTTTTGATCGCAGGAGATAATGTAGATGCGATAGAAAATCTTAAGAGAAAGCTGAATTCTGTTTTCGAAATGTCAGATTGTGGTCCACTGCAGTACTATCTAGGAACAAGAATTGAATATGATAGACAACATGGTATAATGAAGCTAAGTCAGCACTCAAATATTGAAAGGATATTGAAGAAATATTCTCTAGCCGAATGTAATCCATCAAAGACTCCTATGGAAAAAGGTTTATGTTTACCACACAATTCTTCTAATGAAGAATGTAGAAACCCTTATCGTGAAATGTTGGGTAGTTTAATGTATCTCATGTTAAGTGTGCGTCCAGATATATGTTATCGAGTTGGATATATGGGTCGATTTCAAAATAATCCCGGAGATATTCATTGGACAAGTCTAAAACGTATAGTTCGTTACATAAAAGGCTCTTTGAATCTTAAATTAATTTATAGAAGCTGCTTAGATGATAATGAAGTTAGTGGCCTTGTAGATGCTGACTGGGCTTCCGATGCTGAGGACAGGAAATCTGTTAGCGGATATATATTTAAAGTTTTTGGTTGTCCTATGTCCTGGAGTAGTAAGAAGCAAACTACAGTTGCTATGTCATCCAGCGAAGCAGAATACATTGCTCTTAGTCATGCAGTTTCTGAAGCTATTTGGATTAGAGGTATTTTAATTGACCTTCGTATACTTTCAGAGGATAAACCTGTAACCATTTACGAAGATAATCGTGGATGCATTGGAATAGCAAAGAATTCTGAAATTAAACGCTCCAAACATATCGATGTCAAGTATCACTTTATCCGTGACTACATATCAAAGGCATTGGATACAACTAAATTTACGAAATTTTGTAAAGATCTACAACTCAGTGATTAAGAGGGGGTGTTAAATTATACTTGTTATAATTATACTTGTTTATTCCAATTGTAATTCAATCACATAAGTTGTCATTCATACATTATTTTTATTTTTTTATTTTTTGCTATATATATAAAACTTCAATTGCATAAGTTTGTTTTTTTTTAATAAAAATTAATATTATTTTTTTTAAGCCTGCGCGTATTTATAAAAATTCTCTTCTATAACGCTGCAATTAGCAAATACAAAAAGTTGCGTGCAACAAAATTTATGAAGAAATTCTTAATGTAAATCAGGTGTTACTGTAAAACTTTTTTGAGTGTACATATACATTAAATATACTTTAATAATAATGTCTTTAACTTTACAAAACGAAGTGTATCATCATCATTTTGAGTAGGTTAACATAATTATTCTCGTTGTGCAGAAGCAAAGAATATAAATCATATAGATTGCGCATCTCATAGAGGTAGTTTAGACGAGAACAATTTTTAAGCCGCACAATTTTTGTTTTTTTCCAAATTACACGAGTCTAATTCATCTGGCACAAAATGTATACGTATACACAGCCTTGATTGTGTTAATGTTTTCGTATTCATTTAACACTTGATGTTTTTTAATTTGTGTGTGTATTGGTTTTATGCTGCTAATGCGGGGTTGTAGCTGGTTGAAAAGTTATGCCAACCGCAAAACCACTCTCTTTGCCTCTCTCACCAACAAACTGGCATGTTATGCCATCACAATTATGCCCTTGTAAATCAGCGCATACAAGCTAAAATTTTCTATCACGGGTATTTCTTTCTGCAGTGTATGCTACGCTCGCATTGCTGAGAGCAGCAGTAGTAGTGAAATCCCACTCCTGCCCCAATTAAAATTGTTAAATTGTTGCTGAAATTGTTAAATTGTGGGCTGAAATTGTTAAATTGTGGCTGAAATTGTTAAATTGTTGCTGAAATTTTAAAATTCTTGGAAATTTGTGTTTTCGGCGGCGCTTTGATGTTTTTTGTTTACATTAGGAGTTTTTTGTTTACATTAGGAGTTTTTTGTTTACATTAACTTTGTGTGAACGGGTGATTTTTTTGGGTTACATTAATTGTGATAACGGGTGATTTTTTTTTTGAGGTTTCATATGAGTGTATATGCCGACGGCAATACATGATTATTATTTTTTTCAAATGCCTACTGCAATACATGATAATTTTTCCTAATGCCTACCGCAATACATGATTATTATTTTTTTCAAATGCCGACGGCAAAAAATGAATATAATTTTTTCAAATGCAGACGGGAAAATGATTTTTCCTAATGACGACGGGAAAACGTGAAAGTTATATTTTCTAATGCTAATGTAGGTGTTGCTAGACTGTGGGAATTTAAGGCTGACCGTGATTTGAGTGGGTGGCGTTGTTGCCGTAATATGTAACCATAGGAATTTGCGGATGTGTCTGTCTGTCTGTGAGAATTTAGGTGAGGGTTTGATTGGAAGGGGCGGGGTGTAGTTGAGGTAGATCGATTGCGTGTGTATGTGTGTGTGTGTATGTGTGTGTGTGTGTGTGTATATGTGTGTGTGTGTGTGTGTATGTTTGTAGGAATTTCAATGTGTGTATTTCTGTAGGAGCTTAGGGCTGATTGTGATTTATGAGGGGTGAGGTGTTCTAGTAATATGTAACCGGGGGAATCTGTGTGTTTGTATGTCTGTAGGAGTTTAAGGCTGACCATGATTTGGGTGGGCAGGGTTGTTGACGTAATATGTATCCATGGGGATTGTGGATGTGTCTGTCTATAGTAGTTTAAGGCTGATCGTGATTTGAGGTAGGTGAGGATGTTGTTGAGGTAAATTGGTTATTTGTATGTATGTATGTATGTATGTATTTTTGTAAGAATTTAAGATGATTGTGATTTATTAGGGGCGAGGTGTTCTTGTAATATGTAGCCGTGAGAATCTATGTGTATAGACGTCTGTAGAAGTTTAAGACTATCTGTAATTTCAGGTAGGTGAGAATGTTGTGTTGTTGAGATTAATGTTGTATTTATGCATTAATTTTCCAAAGTGTTTGTTGAAAAATTCTTTGCCATCATCTGTTTGTAAGTTTTTTGGTACTCGTCCCAATTCAAAAATATCTTCCATTGCCTTGGTTGTTTCGAGTGCTGTTTTTGTTTTTAGCGGTACTGCCCATGCAAATTTTGAGAATGTGTCAATTACAGTCAACAAAAATCGATAATTTCTATTTTCTTTAGAATAGTTCCCCATTTCAACTAAATCAGCTTGCCAAAGATCATCTATGCCTTTCATTACAACTCTGCGACGCACAAATCGTTTTCGTGCTTGCTTATGGAGTTCATTTACTAAATTTCTTTTTGAAGACATTAAGTTGTTTTTAAAGATTTTTTGCAGAGTGTTGTGATCTGCTTGACGCACTTTCAGCTATTGATACAAACATATAATTTTCTAATCTATAAATTTTCTCATTAAGCTGTTCAATTTGTTCTTCAAAGGATGTTTTAATATGTAGAATATCTTTTTCAATTTTATAATTTTCTTCTATATATAATTTTATTTCGCGTTGTAGTTCCTCAATTTGCATTTGAATATCTTCTCGTATTATAGTATTATCCCCCTTAAAGTATGTTAATAATTTCTCTTCTAATTTTTCGATTTGAGTTTGCAAAAACAATTTATTGATAACATCGTTTTCCTCCAGAGCTTTTGCAACATTTTTGATCCTTTTGTTTTGGACATCAATGTTGTTGTTCGTATCCACAAAGAACCCCAGCAGTTTAGGTGCATTTTTCAAAGAAATTGTGCTGCTAGTATCGTTTAAATAGTGTCCAAATTTATCAACAGACATACTCTATTTAGTTTATTAAAGTTAGTGTATTATATTCGCTTCACGTAGTTCTTCAATAATTGATACAATTTCGTTATTGTGATTAGTATGACCTGCACCTTGTGATGCGAGCAGTAGTCGAAGTCTATCTACTAACTCATTTGGATCGTCCCAGTATATATAGTTGGGATTATTGATGTTAACTTGCATCATTCCCTCGCCTAAATAGCTACCTTTGGGATTAGACCCTGTTGATTCAGGTAAATTCTTCTGGTTTTTCTCATCAATAAATTTCTTAATAATATATTTATATTTATATCCTCTAGTACCCTTAATTTGACCATCAGGCTTAAAGTCTCTTCTATATGCATTAGTAGTAATTAAAATCTTTTTATAGATTTCAAGTTCAAATTTATCGTAATTTTTTGGTATTTTATGAAACATTAGAGAAAATAGTCCTGGTGTTAGAGCCCATATTTGACCACCAACTTGTATTTTATCTTCATTCAGTTTTAGGCTACTATCACCAAATTTCCATTCATTATTGTAATCTTTATGTGGGCCATAGTTTGTATCTAACTCATTTCTTCCTTCCAAAACTGATAAATCAGTATAAGTATATTCTGTATTGGAAGTCTGTGAGTAAAAATCATCTTCATCATCATCATCATCATTTTCAGTATTAACATCATTAAATAAGATGGTATTATCAAAAATTGTCCCTTCTACAATTTTTTTTGGTGTACTTGTCTCTATCTTGACTGATGGGTTTTCAGGCTTTAAACTTGTATTATTTTCAACTTCTGTCTTGATGTTACTTTCTTCTTTCATACGAATTCTTTTAAAATTTTTAGAACTATTTATGAATTCTTTAAGAGGTTCTGTTATAGGTTTGAATGTATCTCTTAATTGTTCACGTGTATCTATTTCACCAGTTTTTATACTACGAAGCTTTTTCTTCAACACATTCCTTGTCAACACCAACTGTTTTAAAATTTTCTCATCCATGTTTGCTAAGGGCAAATAACAGGTATCAGCAATGAGATCAGCTTATCAGGACCTGGTCTGGTTTTCAGATCAGCTTTTCAGGACCTGGTCTGGTTTTCAGATCAGCTTATCAGGACCTGGTCTGGTTTTCAGATCAGCTTATCAGGACCTGGTCTGGTTTTCAGATCAGCTTTTCAGGACCTGGTCTGGTTTTCAGATCAGCTTTTCAGGACCTGGTCTGGTTTTTAGATCAGCTTATCAGGACCGGGTCTGGTTTTCAGATCAGCTTATCAGGACCTGGTCTGGTTTTCAGATCAGCTTATCAGGACCTGGTCTGGTTATTAGATCAGCTTATCAGGAGCTGGTCTGGTTTTCAGGTAGCTGGTATAGTTTGGAGATCAGCTTATCAGGTATCGGATGAGGTTATAGCAAATAGATGTATCAAGTTTAAAGTTAGATTAATAACTAAAGTCAATCTTTTATGAGAAGTAGTTTATATAGTTATGAAAAAGTCAAATTGCTTTCTGTAGCGACCATCATTTAATTCATTATCTTTGCTTATCACTAAAAAGCCATATTTATCCTTCCAACATTCTCTACAAATTTCTTGGAACTTTTCGTAACTCATATCGCTGCCAACATGATCCCTATAAACATGCTTCATATTTGTATCATCTTGCTTAATCATTATAATAACATTTGCATTGTCTCTTATTAAATGCTTGGGAATTCTAGTATAAGTTTGACACAAGTAGAATGAATCAATATCCCTATGTCGCCCCATACAAAAATATGTACGTATATTATTCTGCTTTTCACATGCAACATCATCAAATATCATAACTGAATTAGTTTTAGCTTCGTCAGGTGGAATAACTGATTCATTATCGGTGAATGTATAATATCCCATTCCTTTAATTGGTGAAATTAGTTTCTTTAATTACTCATATTTGGGTTGATAAAGAGATTTTGAGTATAAATAGATGTTTTCAAACTTGAGTCCATTAGGACTTTCTAGTAAGCCGATCATAACATTAGTCTTTCCACAATTTGATGGTCCCACTATTAGAGCACGAATAGAATTTGGTAAGAGGGGGCTATGCTTTATTTTTGAAGTGATGTTCGATGATTCATCAATATTACGAACTAAAATATTTTTATGTTGTTTCACTAACTGCATTTTTGTAACTAAGTACATTTCATAAATGTTACCTCTTATTATAGAAAAAATCAGATAATATGGTTATACGATATCAGAAAACGTTTAGTCATAAAAACACCTTCGTTGGAGGAGGTATAGTAGATAAAATAATAAACTCTCTACCTGTTGAACTTCATCTTCCTGGATATCAGTACTGTGGACCTGGAACAAAACTACAAAAACGTTTAAATCGAGGTGATAAAGGAATTAATTTATTGGACTCTGCTTGTAAAGATCACGATATAGCTGATTCGAAAAATAAGGATTTAAGCACTAGACACAAGGCTGATAAAATACTTGAAAATTCAGCTTGGGATCGAGTTTTATCAAAAGATAGTAGTATTGCTGAAAAATCATTTGCCTATATGGTTACTAACGCAATGAAAGCCAAAACAAAATTTGGTATGGGTGTGGAGAAAAAGAAAAATGTTAAAAAGAACAAGCTAAATGATAAAAAACTGTTTAGAACATCAATTAGAGCTGCAACAAAAATACTAAAGAAGGAAAAACCATTAGATATTAACTCAGCAATTAAAATTGCCCGAAAAACTATCAACAAATCATTAAAAGGAAGAAAATCTCAAATTATAGTACCACGTGTAATACGTGTCCCAAAAATTGGTGGGTTTTTACCTCTAATACCGATTTTAACTGCTCTGGGTGCAATTGGTAGTCTAACAACTGGAGGTGCTGCTATAGCTAAAGCTGTAAATGCAACAAAGAATGCAAAAAATCAACTTGATGAAGCAACTAGACATAATAAAGCGATGGAATCTATTGCAGTTGGAAAGGGACTTTACTTAAAACCATATAAAAAGGGTTATGGTTTAGTTTTCAAAGAGGAATCAAAAAACTATTAGAGATGCTACCCAACAGACCACTATCTGATGAGGACCTAAACCGTTTCTCTATAAATATTCCATATTTTAGAGGAGTTTTCGTGTTGAATACTCTACCAAAACGAACAAAGAAAATAGAATGTGGAATAATCAATTTAGACGTATCAACAGGACCTGGTACACATTGGGTAGCATATTATAAAAACAACAATGAAAAAGAATATTTCGACAGCTTTGGAAACTTACAACCTCCTTCGGAAGTAGTCAAATATCTTGGTACAAATATAAAATACAACTATAATCAACATCAGAATTTCAATACATTTACCTGTGGTCATTTATGTCTTAAATTTCTTTATGAAATAACTGAAAATATTAAATAAAAAAGCACAAACATTTATTTTTTACAAAACTGTTTCATGTATTTTTATTTATAATTTAAAATACAAAATTATTATATATTATTGCCAAATTGGAAATTGTGAATTTTGAATTAGAAATTCACTCAGCTCGCTTTCAACAATTAAGCTTTGTTCACCTTCTCTACTTAAGCAATATGATCCGCTCGAGAGCTCTTTAATTTCATCATCGGTTAAAGCATTATATCGCTTTGGGAGGAACATTATGTGGTTTTCCATTTCAACTTTTAGTGTTGGCCCATATTTTGTTGTTACTCTTGTCACTTTTCGAATTGTGTATTTAATTGATGTCTCAAGCTCCTTTATGTGGATTAAGGTTTTATTTTTTAGTGAATTAAATTTTGATGTTAGATTTGTTGTAGACTCCATTTTTTATTTACTTCTACTCACTTTAAATGTTTAACTGAAAATGATCTTAAAAGTAGCGATGATGACTTCTAGAAGGCTAATCGAAAATATTTATGGTGAAATAGTGAATAAGTGGGGGATAGTGATAGACAGAAAGAGATGGTTATAGAGAGAAAAGGGATAGAGAGAGATAGAGTGCTAAAAAAGAAGTATGGAATATAGATGATGGTATAGATATTTTAAATATCAAAAGATAGTACTTTTAAAATTTAAAGAGCAAATTAGTCTTAAAGAAACCTTCAAACAATCATCATTCATTAATTTATCGGCAAATACAATGAGCCAAATTAGACGTACTCTAAACCAATTTTTAAGAGATTTCGAAAGCTTCAGGCTTTTTGATCATTGGGAGATGATCAAATTTTTCGAAAATATGCTAGATGAGAACGAAGAATATGGTATCATGGAAGATGAAGACAATACAGAAGGACACTTCAAAAGCTGTCCTTGGTATGATCCTGAGTGTGAGGAAGGACCTGATACTTGCAGATGTACAATATATTTTTTGCGCAAAAGTATATTAGAAAATTTAATAATTAGATACTATGAAATGTTTCCATCATTATAATAAAAATAAATAAAATTAAATTAAATTATTCCTTGTTTTGTATTATTTTTTAAAGGATATTTAGGAATCATTTATTCGAATAGAAAATTACAGAAACTTGTATGTAGTGAAAAATATAAGGACTTATCCGATTATCTAAATTGTTTCTCTTTATGAAAATATGAAATTTAATGGAATTTCATAATATTGTGAAATTCAATTTGTTTTGTGCAGAACCTCTCAGGGAAAACAAGACTGTGCATGTTTAAGCGATATGAAAACAAGAATTTGCAAATAAGCAAAAACGAAAGTTTTTTTGATTCAACGAAGTAAAGCCAATAAAGAAATAAACACTTTGGAAAATTAATGCATAAATACAACATTAATCACTACTCAACATATAGCATTATGAAAGCATCAATAGTAGAACGATTTAATAGAACATTGAAAGGAATGATGTGGAAAGAATTTAGTTATAATGGTTCATATAAGTGGATTGATATATACAAAGATTTACTCAATGCATACAATAGAAAAGTTCATCGTACCATTAAAATGGCTCCTATTAAAGTCAACTCAACAAATGAGGAAAAGCTGCTAAATACAGTATACAGTCATTTGAAAATGTATAAAATGTCAAAATTTAATGTGGGAGATCATGTTCGCATAAGCAAATATAAGCACACATTTGAAAAAGGTTATACTCCAAATTGGACTACAGAAATTTTCACAATTACAAGAGTTCAAAATACAAATCCTGCAACATACATATTAGAAGACTATCTTGGCAATCCTATTAAAGGTGGCTTCTATACTGAGGAACTTTCAAAAACTAGATTTCCAAATACATATCTAGTTGAAAAGGTTCTTAAAATTAAAGGGAAGGAGGTATATGTTAAATGGCTGGGATTTTCTAATCAACACAATTCTTGGATAAGTAAAGATGAAATATTATAGTTGGAAGAAAAACTAAATTAGAAACAACAACAACATCAATTGCAACAACAACAATAGCATTAATATTAAGAAACTAATGTTAATTTTAAAATGAGAAAAAGTTTTAAATAAAATATGTAAATCATACTTATAAACCATACTGTGTACTAAACATTATTTAATTGTAATCAGACTGTTATAATGTCAATAACACTTACTCTGAGCTCTAACTCATCAGAACTATCTGCTAGTTACTTTCCTCCTATTGAATTACATGGTGCATATGAGTGTGCTCTAACTGATTTTCATTCATACAACAGTATTCCAAATGTAGACACCTACAACAATATGTTTCATATAGGGGAACATATAATTGAAATACCAATTGGATCTTACGAATTAAATAATATAGTTGATTTTATAGAAGAGGAATACAAACGACTCTGCCCAGCAAATAAGATTTTTATTGAAGCCAATAACAATACAATGCAAGTTAAAGTTAATAGTTCCAAGGATCTTGTATATTTTAATAAAGACAATACAATTGGAAAACTTTTAGGATTCAATAGCAAAATCCTAACACCAAACAAATATTATTATTCAGATCTTCCAGTTAATATTTTTAAAGTGAATCTCTTGCGAATTGAAAGTAGTATCGCTATGAACACATATATGAATAACTCGAAATCGCATACACTTCATGAATTTCCGATTAATGTGCCTCCAGGCTATAAAATAGATGAGGTTCCAAGAAATCTTATCTATTTACCTGTAAACACCAGAGAGATAAGTTCACTAGCGCTGCGCGTACTGGATCAACACGGTGATTTAATTAATTTCCGAGGAGAGGAAATTACAATACGAATACATTTAAGGCCAACTAAATAATGCTAATATACAACACAAATACATTGAAAAATATAGCAGCAGCAAGAACAACAACAACAACATTAAAGCGACCAGCTCAACAAAAAGCTCTAACAACATCAAATAAAAATTTTCTAAAGTCCTTGAATTTTAAATTGAAGACAAAATGAGTTCAATAATAGATGTCTTAGATAAACCCTTGTCTGATGAGAATATAATCAAAAAGGACTATCATACATATGTACCATACTTACAATCTTACAACAATAATGATGAAATTAGAATTTCAATACAAAATCAAGATTTGTATGTGCTACCCAGTGAGAGCTACATTTATGTAGAGGGATTTGTTGTCGATGATAATAAGGCCAAATCTTCTTCTTCCTCTTCGGAGAACTTTTTATTAAAAAACAACTTTGTGGCATATCTATTTGATGAAATTCGCTATGAGCTCAATGGAATTGAAATTGACCATACAAGATATTTAGGAGCCACAAGCACTATAAAAAATTTGGTTTCTCTGTCACCAACAGAAAGCAATGTGATGCAAAATGCTGGATGGAACAAAATTGACGATGTCACTCTTGAAAATGGACTTTTCAATTTTTATGTACCTCTAAAAATGCTTCTAGGATTCGCCGAAGACTACAACAAAGTTATACTAAATGGAAAACATGAATTGATACTCTTGCGCAATAAGAATGATGAAGATCTTGTACGCTCGAGTGTTTCTACTGAAAAAGCTAAACTTACAATTTCACTCATCTCATGGAGAATCCCACATGTACAATTATCCGACTTTAGCAAATTGAATATGATAAAAATTATTAACAATGGTGCTTCTATACCTATGGCATTTCGCAGTTGGGATTGTCATGTTAATCCACAATTAAACACAGGTACTAGCCATATTTGGAATGTTAAACTGGCTGCAAATAGAGAACGCCCCCGTTTTGTATTGATTGCTTTTCAACAAGAAAATAAGTTTGTTCATTGTGATTTGACTAATTTAAAAGTACATTTAAATTCAGTCTCATATCCATATGATGATCTTAACATAAAGTTCAAAAATGAACGATATGCAATTCTATATGATATGTATCTAAGATTCCAACAAAGTTACTATATGAGGGAATCTCAACCGCTTCTATCTGCATCAGAGTTTAAGACAAAAGCTCCTATTATTGTAGTAGATGTCAGTCATCAGAATGAATCACTCAATAATGGACCGATTGATATCAAAATAGCATTTGAAACAGCAACTAATATTGCAGCAAAGACATCAGCTTACTGCATTCTTATTCATGATCGCATAATAGAATATATACCCATCAAAGGACAAGTTCGAAAAGTCTTATAAATTGAGTAATATGGAAAATAACACAATTTTTATAGACGTACAAGGTTTCAAAAGTAATTCAAATGATTTCATCGCAAAAGAAGTAGCGATTGTTTTCAACAATTATGAATATAACAATTTCATTATAAAACCACCATTTGATTTTAAATGCTTATCAATAAAAAAGCAAAGAGAAGCAAAGTGGCTAACGAAAAACTATCATCACCTCAGCTGGACTGCTGGATCAGTTTCTTTTGAAAGCGTTTGCAATTTTTTAAAAGCCAACGCAAGATGTTCTAAAATTTATGTAAAAGGTGAAGAGAAAAGACGATGGTTGGAAAAAATTTTATGCCGAAAAATTTTTAACGTTGAGGATATAGGCTGTATCAACTTTAAACAAATGGAGATTAAGTATCCAGAATATTTTTATTGTAATTATCATAAACTTGGTGTTTGCGCATTAAAAAATGCTATTTTACTAACAAAAGAAATATCTTGCTTTAAATGAATTTTTACACTCTTTAAAATATTAATGTATGTATTATTATAAAATTTTAAAAAACTTTAAACAATAAATGTATAGAAAAATAAAAAATCTACAAGTGTTTTCTTATTTCAAAAACAAACTACATAAAGGAAAGAGAAGGAAGTGGGAAGGAGGAGGAGAAGTTAGCATTTTTGCTAACTTGCAAATTTTTACTTTTTGTTTCTCTGCTTATGACTGTAGTTAGTTGAAACTTGCTGCTTTAAAATAATCGCAGCCAAAGAAAATGATTACGTTGCAAAATATAAATGTATTCTACACAGCCACAAAATATTCCACGCACAAGTTCTTTCGATCGCACATACATACATACATACATACAAACATCATACACACATACATACATGCATACATACATACATACATGCATGCATGCATCATACACACATACATACCTACATACAAATATATTTCTTAAACAAATAAACAGAATATAAGCTTACCAGCGACAAACAAGCTGGACCCCCCACACACAAGCATTAGGGGTGTTCACATACATGAGAACGTTTTATAAATAAATAAAATAATTTATGTAATTATTTTATTCATTTATTTAATTATTTTATTTTATAAGAATTTATTAGCGTGAGGAAATCACACAAGCACATTCCCATGATTCATATGAAACCATATGACCTAGTAGTCATCAAACCTTCTTTCTCTGATATTACTGATATAGTATTACGATAACAAATTTCTACAGTATGGCAACACTGGGAGCATTAGAAAATAATAATCATGTTTTGCCGTCGGCATTTGAAAAAAATAATAATCATGTTTTGCCGTCGGCATTAGGAAAAATTATCATGCATTGACGTAGGCATTAGGAAAAATTATCATGTATTGCCGTCGGCATTTGAAAATAATTATGTATTGCCGTAGGCATTAGGAAATAATTATGTATTGCCGTAGGCATTAGGAAAAATAAGTATGTATTGCCGTCGGCATTAGGAAACAAAAAAAATAATCATGTATTGCCGTCGGCATTTGAAAAAAATAATCATGTTTTGCCGTCGGCATTTGAAAATAATTATGTATTGCCGTAGGCATTAGGAAAAATAAGTATGTATTGCCGTAGGCATTAGGAAAAATAAGTATGTATTGCCGTCGGCATTTGAAAAAAATAATCATGTTTTGCCGTTGGCATTAGGAAAAATTAATAAACATGTTTTGCCGTAGACATTAGGAAAAATTAATAATCACTATTTCAACATTGGTATTAGAAAAAATCATTTTCATGATTTTCCCGTCGGCATTTGAAAATAATTATGTATTGCCGTAGGCATTAGGAAAAATTATCATGCATGCCGTAGGCATTAGGAAAAAGACAGACTTATTGAACCACCCTCGAAAAATATTTAAAGGACATATCGAACCACCCTCGTAGGTATCAAATTTCAAGAATTTTAAAATTTTCAAATTTTAATTACCCAAATTTAACAATTTCAGCAACAATTTAACAATTTCAGCCACAATTTAACAATTTTAATCGGCGCCAGAAGCGATAGTTCCCTACTACTAGCAGCCTTGCTGTTGTGACACTAAAGTATCACTTTTGACTCGTTTTTGTGCCAATGACACTTTTTATTACCCTTTTATCAATTTATCCGTTTGTATCATTTTAATAGAATGTATGCCGTAGGGCAATCATATACACAGTTTAGCATATCATGTATTAGAAAAAGAGCTGTTCGTGCAGTTGGCTATATTCGGCTCGATGATGTCGATA
This sequence comes from Tachina grossa, assembly GCA_949987645.1. Classification (NCBI taxonomy): domain Eukaryota; kingdom Metazoa; phylum Arthropoda; class Insecta; order Diptera; family Tachinidae; genus Tachina; species Tachina grossa. The sequence goes on from OX465275.1 coordinate 83,230,548, forward strand.
ATTTTATTGTTTTGGTCGATAAAAAAGCCAATAAATGGTGAAAATATTGCAAAAAATCTGACACCCAAATCCTTGATTCCAAATGCAAATTATTTCTCGGAGTATCACAATTAAACAAATATGTATTCTAACTTACTTTCATCTTTAATCTTAATAAAACTTTTTATAAATTAGTAAGTAAGTTCTTATAAAATGTTTATAAGTTAAAAAAGGTTCAAATGAAGTAAATTTCGAAGCCAAAATTTGGGCCTTAAAGTATACATGTATGTATATAAGCTACTAAATATAAAAAAATCATGAAATCTAAAAAAAGAGTGGTCAAGTTGCAGCATTTCATATCGAATGAAATTCCAATCGAAATTAAATGCAAATTTCGTTCAATATCGAGTGCAGTAATTTACCAAATTATTTAAGATTTATAAAAAAATTAGAGACTGTAAAAACATAAATACATTAATCATACATAAATCATCTCACTTATTTACTTAAAAACCAGCATAAATCAAAAAATTTACTTTGAGGAAAAACCATTTAAAGTTTTTTTTTAGTTCTTAACTGAACATCCTGTATTTCTTAATAAGTTCTTTACTTGGAATCTAATCTTTGACAAGTGTCTACTATAAGTCTATTTGATAATTGTTTAGTAACACTAATTTATGTTTGTACTTTATGTTTTCTTTGTAAATTAAATTTTATAAAGATGAAGAAATAAGGTGTAATTCAATAACCTTACAACTACAGAATTTGGGAACTTATCATCCTTTAAACAAGCTTTATTTCAGCAACAGCAACTTTCTTCCGAAAATCGGTATTTTTTTTTTTTGCTAAAACTCGTATATTTTTTCATAGTTTTTTTGCAATTGGCCGCATGTTTTGCTGTAGAAAAAGTAGCAAAATGCGACTTTAGTCGCACAACGGCAACGCTGGTGTTAAGAGCAAAGAATATAATGCTCTCGGTGTGTGTTTGCTTGCGCTTTATACTTTCCCCCGCATCTAAAGCATATACTTTAATGCCCAAATTTTGGCTTCGAAATTTACTTCATTTGAACCTATTTTAACTTATAAACATTTTATAAAAACTTACCTACTAACTTATAAAAAGTTTTATTAAGATTAAAGATGAAAGTAAGTAAAAATACATAATTTTTTAATTGTGATACTCCGAGAAATAATTTGCATTTGGAATCAAGGATTTGGGTGTCAGATTTTTTGCAATATTTTCACCATTTATTGGCTGTTCTATCGACCAAAACAATAAAATGATCATTGAGCTGAATATCGCCAACTGGACGAACAGCTCTTTTTCTAATACCTGATGTGCTAAACTATGTATATGAATGCCCTACGGCATACATTCTGTTTAAATGATACAAAGGGATAAATTGACAAAAGGGTAACAAAAAGTGTAATTGGAACGAAAACGAGTCAAAAGTGATACTTTAGTGTCACAAGGGCAACTCTGCTCTCAGCAATGTGAGCGTAGCATACACTGCAGAAAGAGATGAGAGTGCGTACGCTGGACGGGTAGTACTGGAAATACCCGTCATAGAACATTTTTGATGAGATGCGCAATCTATATGATTTATATTCTTTGATTATAATGTGCTTATAATTTTAATGTATTCGGTATGCCTACATTATTAGCGCTTGTGTGTGTGAGGTTGTACCTTACAGAACATTTAAGTACATCTAGGCTGCCCACAGAGAGAAAACCGAGAGTAATGAATAAGCGTATGTGTATTCATTTGTATAAAAAGCCGATTGATGTTCGGCACTCTGGCGCTTCTCTGGGCAGCCTGGAAGTACATTAAATAATGCTTATTTTCGAACACTGGTTTAAACTTCTCTACGCTTAATAGAGGCAAAAGAATTTTATCATTTGGCCATCGCACACTGATTTCTAAATACCATTTCTTTATTCACGCCATCAGTCTCTGGATTGGAATCCTCTATAGATTACAAATCTTCAATAACGCACATCAATTTAGGAAAAATATTTTTTCTCATTTTTCAAGTTGAATATATGTATGTAGTTATAAAAATTCTGATTGAATAACAACGTATTTTGTATGCTTTTAACTTTTCAGGTTATATATTTTGTGGTTTTAAATAGTTTTTGTTAACTTTTCACTAGCTTTATAACATTAAATTTTATTAAATTTTAAATTTTTATTTTTTAAATTTTATTATATATTTTATTAAAATTACCTACAATTTATGTCAAAATTACTTAATTAAACTTTATAAAAATTTTTATTACATGTGATTTATTGTATTTGCATATGCTCAGTTCCATACTGCAATATAAGACTTAAGTCTTGTGTATGGGACATCGAAAAGAAATAAATAAAATAAATAAATAAATCCTGAAAAACAATGTTTTTTTAAGACTTTTTTTTATTTATTGTATCTTCAAATATGAACTAACAATAAGTATTCAAATCTTAATCTAAAGTATAATTATTAGGCCCGACCAATGTCGGACATAAACTAAGTGATAGTTATTAATAATCATAAGTAGTGATAAGCACAAAAAAAATATTTATAAGCAACTGCATCTGGAGTGTTGTTTATTAGAGCCCTTGTATCTCTCTTTTTTAAGCGGATGTGTCCAGTAAAGTTCAATATATTGCGAGCAAGCGGATTAAGATGTGACTCGAATTTTGTTAGGTATTTGTCACTAGTGTCATATTTACATCACGATGTATATTTGAATTTTTGATGTAAATACCATGGAGCCGACGTTATCAAGCGTAAAATTTTGTTTTGCCTTCGTTGGATTTTCTCAAGATTTGAAGACGAAGCAGTGCCCCATAGCTGAATTCCGTAGCACCATATTGGCTTTAAAAGCGACTTGTATATTAAAAGTTTGCAGTATAGGCTGAGTGTTGAATTTCTTCCAATCATAGCTTAGAATCAATGTGGTGTTTCCATGTAAGTCGTCGATCAAGGTGTATTCCAAGATATTTCACATGTGAATGTTGAGGAACAACTTGATTGTTATACAATTTTTTAAGTTTAAAATTTTTTTAAACGCACTAATAATCCCAAATTAATATTTTACTTATTAGGTAAAATTTTTTGTATTAAAAATACATTGAAAAATTTTAAACTTAAATTGTAACAATTCCCATAAAAACACTAAATATTAACTTGACTGCACCCGGTCAAAAAATACTTGTGTGGCAACACTCTATTCTTAAATAGATGTTGTTGTTATTTACATTTATTTTCTTTTACATATTCTTACGACTACAATTTGAAGCTGAAAAAAAGTCAGCCAATGTAGCAATGGTAAAGTAAGAAAATAAAAAACATGTTGATTATTGAGTTCTTGTTTCAACTTTCTCATTTGTTGAAATGAAAGTTTATAATATAATAACTCTAGTTGTTCTAGGAAGCTTTGGGTAAAGGTTCCCTGATGATCTGCATTAGCAACAGTGAAATGCGCATAGGATCCAGCTAAACCCCTCAATAATCAATTTCAGTGTATTTTTAATAAAAAAATATTTTTCCTAATAAGTAAAATATTAATTTGGGATTATTAGTGCGTTTAAAAAATTTTAAACTTAAATTGTAACAATTCCCATAAAAAACACTAAATATTTTAATTGACGTTTAACCCGTGAAAATGACAAGGAAAGGCATATGCAAAACAATATTATTCTGTCCTTTAATGAAAAAGGGGTTAAATGATATTGATATTTGGGATGCCATTCGTCAATTTATCGGAAAAATTACGTGGCAGTATTTTCCCGTGTCCAATCTGCCTAACCTGTGCTTTTTAATTCTCAAGCTATAAATGCCGAATGATTTTTAATGCTTCGGGGGTAGAGTCAGCTACCTTAATTGGTAATTAGAGTGTCCCTCACTTGTCCTAAAATGGAAATTTAGGGTGTCCATTAAAACTTGGATTTTTTAACTTTTTACCAATTTAACTCAATATTTACGGTAACAGCTACTAAATCAATGTTTTTATTTTTTGCATAGTTAGTTTGGCTAGTAATCTTCTATTTATGGGTATTGTTGCAACAATATATTGAGAAAAAAAATGGCGTCAACAAAACTTGGAAGCAGGAAAAATACTACTGCTAACATTTAACGCGGCACACATTGGGCTGAATATTATGTCTTGCCATTCAACACAGTTGTTTATGATTTCAAGTTCTAAAATTCTGCATTGGTGCGTGACGAGCGCACTTTTCGTTTCCAAGAAAATTTTGAATATGTAAAAAAAAAGCGAAAAAGTTTAAAAAATTCATTTTTTTTCACCTTCATTCACATATAACTTTTGAAGTAGAATTTTAATCTTCAAGCACCATCGCAGAATTTTAGATATTATAGTTATCAAGAAGTATGTTGAATTTCAAGGCATAAAATTCAGCCCAATTTGTGCCGTACAAAAAACATTAAACCCTATTTTCGGCAAATTTTATTCATTTGTAATGTTATTTTTTTTTATTGTTTTTCTTTGTATCAATGTTTTTGTTTAGAACATTTTTTACTGATTTACTGTTATTTACTCTCTTAGAATATACGAATAATTGATAAGAGCGTCTTTATTATTGCTGTCAATAATGGGTCCGTTTGTGTACTTTTTCCGTAAAGTTTAGTAGCTAAGTAAATACTGAGTAAATTGAACAAAATACTCTCATAAAAAACTTTTGTATAAAAAAGTACGCAAACGTAAAAAAGTTCAGTAAAGATTTTTTTAAATTATTACAAATTTTTAGGTACTCGAACGGAGCTAATATCAGCAATGCATGCTAATTATTGCATAGGTGCAACGATATTAATTTGTCATTCTCTTGTATAATTTATTCAAAATTTGACTGATTAACTGAAAATCAACTAAAACTGCGGTGGTTTTTTCTTTTATTTTCCTTTACGTTTTATTAAAAAAAACGTGCAAAAATGTATAAAAAACGTGCAAAAATGTATCAAATTTGTAAAGGTTGTAAAGGTTGTTTAGATAAAGATACTAACAATCGTTTAAAATGGAAAAACGATTTGAACAATGGTGATGTGTTTGAATTTTTTAAACTATTTATGGCTAAAAATATTAATGAGCAGTGAACTTATGATAAAGATGATATTTTTTAATTTTTAAACGGAGTAGAAGGTCCTCTCAAAAGAAGAACAGTTCTACGGAAATTTGATGTTTTTAAAAGTATAAGTAATAAAGATTCTGTTAAATACAATTAAATTAAAATAACTGAAATTTTATTCGCAAAACTAAAAATGTAATTACGTACAAAATTTTAATGACGAATTTAAGTTACATACATACATATTTTAATATTAATTTGTAACTATATAATTATCTTATAGGCTATAAGTTATAGCTCTTCTTATTCGGTTATTTTTCAACTGATTTTAAATTTTTTTTAATGAAAAGTTATTCAAACTATCTTTCAAATTGCTGAACATAACTAGTACAAATTATTGCCGCTAGATGGCGCAAAATTAATTTTTTTTTTAAATGTATCAAAACACCCTGTATTTGCAAAAACTATGAGTTCATATCTTCAGCCAAAATACTCGCCAAAGGATTTTGTACAAATTTGACAAACATTATTTGGTCGAATTCTGAAAATTTAAAGGTCAAAATTTAGATTTTCTTCAATAACCTAAAAATAACGATAATTTTGTAAATAACGGAACTATGAAAAAGTCACAGAAGTTGCTGCTGAAGCCCTAAAGATTTATTTTCAACAATAAAAAAGTTATTTTTCGCAATAAGTCGATTTTGGCATACTGCTAGTTATAAATTAAAAAAATGCCGATATTTAAGGTGTTAGAAAAAAAAGAAAATATAAAAAGTAAAATTTGGAAAAAGTAAAATGCATCTGAAATGTATTTCAAATAACTGTTTCATGTAAAATACATTTCAAATTTTTATCGTGTTTTATGAATACTAATGCAAGAGTTTTATATAAGCACAAAGTGCAAAGCCTACGTTGTGTTCAATCACCTATTACACACGAGAACATTTGTGCGGGCATAACATGCCAGTTTGTTGGTGAGGGAGGCAAAGAGAGTGGTATTTTGGTTAGCATAATTTTTCAACCAGGCACAACCCCGCATCATCGGCACAAAACCAATACACACACATCTTAAAAAACAGCAAATGCTAAAAGAATACAAAAAACACTAAGACACACAAAGCTGTGTGTACGTATAAATTTTTATGCGAGATGAATTAGTATCGTGTGTTCTAAAAAGAACAAAAATTGTGCCGGCATAAAAATTACTCCCGTGTGTGACAGGCCAATCACAGTAAAAAGTATTCGCACCACTCACTGAGTATTTGCTGCTTTTGACAACACCAGTGAAAATTTATATAAAACAAGCAATCAGGGCTGCCAGAAGCTTTGTGAAGAAAATCATAATTTGTCGGAAAGAAAATCATATTTTGAAGAAAAAAATCATCTCACGTTAAGTTTTTTTTCCAAATACAAAAAGTAGCAACAATTGAGATATTTGTATAAAAATAAAATTTCTTATTATAGTTATACATATACCAAAAAAAAAATGATGCATTTTTGTATATGTACGACACAGGGTGTACGAGTAAAGTAAATGAAAGCAATATACAATTTTTTTAATTTTTGCGGGAACAAACATCTGTCTAAATTTATTGAAACTAAATCAGTAAGAGAACAACGAAACTATTAATTTTGTCAATTTAAATTAAAACAAAAATTTATTTTTTAAGTAAATGCAAGTACATACACTACACCTTTTTAAGTTGAAATTGAGAAAATACAAATTTGCATTGAGAAAATACAAAATCATTATGAGAACTCCAAAATGATATTGAGAAAATACTAATTTATATCGAGAAATCCAAATTGATATTGAGAAAATACTAATTTATATCGAGAAATCCAAATTGATATTGAGAAACAACAAATTAATAATGAGAAATCCAATTTGATATTGAGAGAATTGAAATTGATAACGAGAAATCCAAACTTATATTGAGAGAATACAAATTGATAATGAGAATTTCAAATTAATATTGAGAAATACAAATTGATATTGAGAAAATACTAATTGATAGTGGGAAATGCAAATTGATATTGAGAAATCCAAGTTGATATTGAGAAAATTCAAATTGATAATGATATATCAAAATTGATAAGGGGAAAAATCAAATTGATATTGAGAATTCCAAATTGATATTGAGAGAATTCAATTTGATATTCAGAATTTCAAATTGATATTGAGAGAATTCAAATTGATAACGAGAAATCCAAATTAATATTTAGAAAATACAAGTTGATATTGAGAATTCTAAATTGGTATTGAGAACATTCAAATTGATATTGAGAATTCCAAATTGATATTGAGAGAACACAAATTGATAACGGGAAATCCGAATTCATATTGAGAAAAACCAAAATGAAATTGAGAAAATCCAAGTTTATATTGAGAAAAAACAACTTGAAAATGAGATATTCATTAATACATAGTTTTATTAACATGAAATTGTGAATGCAAAACAAATAAAGAAAAATATTTAAAAACAAAACCATTTATAAACATAATTATGTATATGTATATGTCTACACACGCATACATATGTATATGTATATGTGAAAGAATTTATTCGCCAACAGGCATGTCTTCTAATTCTATTGCCTTTTGGTAAAACGTACAATGTTGCACTGCTCTTGCACAATCAACAATCAACGCCGTGATTTTTTCATTCCCGTTTCCCGAGAAGTTCAAAATTTCGGGAAATCCCAAACCCTAGGTATGTCATAACCCAGATGATTCTAAGCTAGTTTTTAAATTATATTGTTTTGATGGACTTTCTATGTGTAGTTACAGTAGCTAAAGGAAATGGTGCGGAGTACGAGGTGAAACATTAATTTTAGAGTTATGATAACAGCTGTAAATTTGTTTGCAGTAAATTTATTTATGTATTCCCAGCTAAAAAAAATATGTATGGAGCATATATGATATCCCATATATGGTTCGGATCCGAAAAATTAGGGTATATGGGCATATATGATTAAATATATTCATACATTTTCATACATGTATGTGTAAATATTTCCTCACAGCAGAGCTATTCAACCTTTTTGGTTCGCGTACCACAAAACTCACAACCGACAATTCGCGTACCACCAAAAAATTGTATGTGTATCAACAAGTATGGGCTTAATAAATTACCAAACAATTTTAAAATACGATCATATACGAGTGTTTGTTACAAACAAGCTGTCTTGGCGACATCGCTTGTTAACACTGATATACAATTACACCAATACATCCATCGTGCTTCGCTTATAGTACGACAGCATTTATTATTGGTTTAGTATAATACACGCGACGTGAATACATTTAAAAATCATGACATATTTACATTTAAAGACTGTTTACGCAGGTATCTAATACGTATATATGCATGTATATAACATGCGAACAACTGTGTATTGGGTCGTTCTACAACAGAAATGCTCGGTATAACAAAAATGGAAATTCATGAAAAATACGTAAGTATACTTTTAGGATCAAACATAAACAAATACAACATATCGTTTTTTTGAATTGGATTACTTGGTTAGTTACTGAAAAAAAGCTCAAATTTTCGAAGATTTGGCGTACCACCTGGGAAAGCTTCGGGTACACCAAGTGGTACGCGTACCACAGGTTGAATAGCCCTGCTCTACAGTATGCAAAGTTTATATTCATACTCTCTAAATTCACAAAAGCGTACTGCTGTGCAATAAATTAAATTACTAAAATTACTCTTTTAGATTTTTAACAGGGAGGTTGTATTTAATGAAACGTTTGTTTGGACAAATAATTAACAACGGACTAAAAGTCATTTCATTCCTCATTTTAAGTCAAAAGGTGAATAGTTATTTAAAAAACACAAAAATCATATTCGTACATAAAATTTTATTTAAGAAATCAGGTTAAAAACTAATGCAATTAATTATAAAAGAAAAAATAATCCGTCTAACAATAGTTTTCAATATAATTTTTTGCAGTAATATGAACTTTGTTTCTTATCTAGAGAATTCTGTCATTTCCGATAAAATTAATGACTGGATTATCCTTTTGATTATTTGATCCACAATGTATAAAATCATACAATAATGGTTTTTTTTTGTAACAAAAGTTTTTCTTTTTTAAACGTTGAGGATAAGCATATAAACTTTGCATACCGTAACTATTTTCTAATAGATTTCCAATTCACCAGTGATAAAATACCAAGCTTTTTTTATTGCAAAAACGATCTTATGTGAGATATGATGTATGCATAAATTTTAATATGGTTCTATATATTACATGTTATATCTGTATATGGAACCACATATGAAGAGATTCATAATTAAATTTCCATATATGAGCTCATATATTATAATACATTTCATATATTAGTTCATATATAATAGTTTTGCCATCTATAATCCCATATATTTCTATACATGAGTAGTAGGGGGATGGGCATTCTGGCGCAATTTTTATTTAAATATATATTTAAATGTTAAATTGTGGCTGAAATTGTTAAATTGTGGGCTAAAATTGTTAAATTTTTGCTGAAATTGTTAAATTTGGGTAATTAAAATATGAAAATTGTTAAATTCTCGGAAATTTGTGTTTTCGGCGGCGCTTTGATGTTTTTTGTTTACACTAGGAGTTTTTGTTTACATTAAGTGTATGTCTGTCTGTCTGTCTGTCGGTCTGTCTGTGTGTCTGCCTGACCGTGGAAATTTGTGTGTGGAATATTTTGTGTGAATGTATTAAGGCGGTTCATAGTTTCGCTGTTTTTGTGTTTGTATATGCCGACGGGGAAAATCATCTAGTGATTTTTCCTAATGCCGACGGTAAAACACTACTATTTTTTTTTCAAATGCCGACGGGAAAACAATTTTTCTTAATGCCGACAGGATAGCGTAAAAGTTATTTTTTCTAATGCTAATGTCGGTGTTGCTAGACTGTGGGAATTTAAGGCTGACCGTGATTTGAGTGGGTGGCGTTGTTGGCGTAATATGTAACCATAGGAATTTGTGGATGTGTTTGTCTGTCTGTGAGAATTAAGGTGAAGGTTTGATTGGCAGGGGGCAGGGTGTAGTTGAGGTAGATCGATTGCGTATATATATATATATATATATATATATATGTGTGTGTGTGGTTGTATGTGTGTATGTTTGTAGGAATTTAACTGTTTGTATTTCTGTAGTAGCTTAAGGCTGATCGTGATTTATGAGGGGTGAGGTGTTCTAGTAATATGCAACCGGGGGAGTCTGTGAGTTTGTATGTCTGTAGGAGTTTAAGGCTGAGCATGATTTGGGTGGGCAGGTTTCTTGACGTAATATGTAGCCATGGGGATTTGTGGATGTGTCTGTCTATAGTAGTTTAAGGCTGGTCGTGATTTGAGGTTGATAAGGATGTTGTTGAGGTAAATTGGTTATGTGTATGTATGTATGTATTTCTGTGAGAATTTAAGATGATTGTGATTTATTAGGGGCGAGGTGGTCTTGTAATTGTAGCCGTGAGAATCTATGTGTACATATGTCTGTATGAGCTTAAGACTATCTGTAATTTCGGGTAGGTGAGAGTGTTGTGTTATTGACATTAATCTCGTATATTGTGTATGTATGTATGTATGTATGACCATAAGAATTTGTGTATGTATATATGAGGGAGAATTTAAGGCTCGTCATGATTTGTAAAAGGTGGGGTGTTGTTGAAATTTTCTTGGATATTTCTTATATGAATTCTGCTATGTGTGTAATTGCGCTGGTATTTATATACAGGTAGAAATAAATTGTTTTCAATATAGACATTTGATACTATAAAATACTATTTTATATCTGAACTTCCCTAATCCTAGTATGCTTTAATACTTACGATCAGTGCTGGAAAATAAACTTTATTTAATGTACTTTAATGTACCGTAAGGTACAACCTCACACACACAAGCGCTAATAATGTAGGCACACCGATTACATTAAAAGTACAAGTACTTATAATTTTAGTTAACTTCTGCACAACAAGAATAATTATCAGTTCTCGTTGAACCTTCATAGTGAAGAGACATTAAAGCGGATTTTTTTTACATACATACATACGAAACAAATATAAAAAACAACAAAATCAAAAATTATACAAAAAATATTCGTAATACATATTCACCTTGATAAATAAGCTTATTGGCTTTACTAATATTTTTTACATAGCAAGAAATAGCAAAAACAAAAAAAAAACCGTAACACAAACAAAGTTCCCTTGAGGAATAATACTCTGTATGAGTACCTCAAAGGAAAAAAATTTTGAAGTGAGTTCTAACGGCAGAAATGCTTATTTTACTGTGAGTTCTGAAACTCTTAATGAAAAAAATATAAATAATAAATCTGATGAAAATCTTTTTTTAACGGCAAAGCCAATTTTTCGTCAGCGATCAACTTCGCTTTGTCCAATGCCAACTAGTAAATCGTTAACATTACCATTGCCTAGTACTTCTTCATTTAAGTCTGCGATATCATCCGCATCGGGCTTGCCTTCATCACTAAACCAAGTTATCACTACAGATAACAGTAGCTCAAAACCCAAGGTACAAGTGGGAATGGACAGATATATAACAGTGGTAAAGCGTGGGCGAAGCCCAAATTCTTCAAAAATTTCATCTGCTCCAAAGATGTCTAGGGATAACAGCGCATCATCTATCAATCGTCAAAATCGTTTTTCATTATTGCAAGACACCGACGACAAGCCCTCTACATCATCGCAAAAGTCTTTTAAGCCACCACCTACTTATCTGAGAGAAAAAATTCTAACGCGCTTATAAAAAAACTACTTTCGACCATTGGTGAAAATACTTTTCACATCATTCCAATTAAACGATGTAATATTGATGAAACTAAAATCCAAATATATAATGAAAAAGATTTCCGAAAAATTGTTAGTGAATTCGAAAAAAATAAAACAAATTTTTACACATACCAACTTAAGAGTGCTAAAGGCCTACAGATACTATTAAAGGGCATAGATTCATATGTTGAACCCGAAGAAGTAAAATGTGCACTTGTCGACCAAGGATTCAAGGTAAGAAATGTTACCAACATATTTAATAGAGAAAAGGTCCCCCAACCCCTATTTCGGGTTGAACGGGAGCCGAATGACATACAATTGAAAAAAATGAAGCCCATCCAGTTTATAACGTAAAGTATCTCTTACATCGAAAAATCACAGTTGAAGAGCCACGTAAGCGTTCAGGTCCCGTACAGTACCATAATTGCCAAGAATATGGCCATACGAAAACTTACTGCAAGTTACCTACAGTGTGTGTTATCTGCGGTGAATTGCATGGTGCTGCTAGCTGCACTAAGCCAAAAGATCAAGCAGAAAAAAAATGTAGTAATTGTGGAGGTAATCACACAGCTAACTATAGAGAGTGCCCTGTATTTTCTTTCGTTAAACAGACTATGGGTCAAAAACCCAAGTTAACTCCAGCTCTACAAGTAAACGCGAACTCCGACACTTTTGCTCAAATCAGCCAACCAGTTACTTCACGTGTATCGTATGCTGATGCTGCTAAGACTAGTTCAATTCTCACGCAAAATGTTCCACCGCCAAATAATTCAACGAATTCAAACTCAAGCCTTAACTTTAGTCGCCTTGAAGCTACTATTGAGAATCTGGTGCTAACTATAAACAACTTTACTACAAATATGACAAGTATGATGCAAGAAATGCTGCGACTGCAGAATACACTGCTTCAAGCATTAGTTAAGAAACCATAAAGACGTTAAAAATATGTTTCTGGAACGCAAACGGCATTCGCCAACATAAAAATGAACTTGAGCACTTCCTCATGGAAAAAAATATTGATATAATGTTGGTTTCTGAGACTCATTTGACCTCAAGAAGCTTATTTAAAATAAATGGTTACACTTTATATGATACAAAGGACCCGAGAGAGAGAGCATGTGGTGGATCAGCAATTCTGATTAAGTCAAGACTCAAGCACTATGTCCTTGACAATGTTAGTGAAGAATATTTGCAAGCAACGAATATTTTCGTAGAAAATTTTTGTGCGAATTTCGTGATATCATCAATTTACTCACCTCCCAGATTTTCAGTTACCGAAGATCAGTATGAGAAGTTCTACAAATCGCTTGGATCTTGTTTCGTGGCAGCTGGTGACTACAATGCAAAACATACGTACTGGGGATCGCGTCTTGTTACACCTAGAGGTCGAGCCTTGTTCAATACAATTTCAAAAATGGGCTTAGATGTCATTTCGAGTGGGGAGCCTACTTACTGGCCTACTAACGTAAGAAAAATTCCAGATGTTATAGATTTTGCGGTCACGAAAAATATTCATAGGGACTTAATTCATGTAGAGGTCTCTCTAGATCTGTCCTCCGATCACTCTCCAACAATAGTTACAATTTTCAACCCACTAAGGAGTGATTTAACTAACTCATATGTGAAGATGATTAATGGAATCAACTGGCTGGTATTCAAAAAATATTTTAGTAGTCACTGCGTAGAAAACATTCAGCTTAGATCATGCGATGATATTGAATTTAACATTGCCAATCTTAACGAAAATATTAAACAGGCTGCTGAACACGCCACTACCTCCTATCCGCAGACCGGCTTTAACAGAATTTATTCTACGGAAATTGAACGTCTTGTATGTGAAAAAAGGAGAGCTAGAAGAGAATGGCAACAACACAGATCACCCCTAAATAAAATCAGACTTAAAGAATGTACTAAACGACTCAAAGAGCTGCTATCATCGGAAAAAACTGCACTACTGGAAAAGTATTTAGAAGGTCTTGATGTAACGTCCGCATCTAATTACTCTTTATGGCGCGCTACTAGAAATCTTAAACGACCCGTTGATCTTAAATCACCATTGCGTACTGCGACCGGAGGCTGGACAAGAAGTGATAGTGAGAAAGGTAAGTTATTTTCTGAGCATTTAAAATCTGTATTCACTCCCAATTCATGTACGGGTGCTGCTGATTTACCGAGTGTAGTTTCTCTACCCCCTCGTCCCTTAAGGTTTAAGATGCGTGAAGTACAAAAAGTATTTGCTGAATTCAACCCGAAGAAAGCTCTAGGTATTGATGGCATTAGTAACAAAATGCTCATGAACTTGCCTCATATTGCAATAAGAATCCTGCTATTTACTTTTAATGCTATTTTAAGAATGCAGTATTTTCCACATAACTGGAAACTGGCCAAGATCAAAATGATTCCAAAGGCGGGCAAAGATCTTACCAAGACTAAGTCATATAGGCCTATAAGCTTACTATCTACAATCTCAAAGCTTTTCGAAAAGCTGCTCATGACTAAATTGTCCAAAATTTTAACTGATAATGGGTGCATCCCGGACCATCAATTTGGCTTTAGAAGTCAGCACAGCACGATTGAGCAAACGCATAGACTGGTCCAAGTTGTAAGAAGAACATTTGAAGAAAAGAAGTATTGTTCTGCTCTCTTTATTGATGTTTCTCAGGCATTTGATAAAGTATTGCACGAAGGCCTAGTTTTAAAATTGAAGACATATCTGCCAATAAACATTCAAAAGCTTTTGGAAAGTTATATTATTGATAGGAAGTTCACTGTTGTGGAAGGAGAGTTCACGAGTGTGCCCGAATCTATATCTTCTGGTGTGCCACAGGGTAGTATTCTGGGTCCTGTCTTGTATTTAATATATACTTGTGATATGCCTGTGAGCAATAACATCCATATATCTACTTTTGCCGATGATACAGCCTGTATGAGTGTGCTCGAAAACCCTTATGAGGCATCCCGCAATCTCCAGGCACATATCACTCAGCTGGAAATAGGGTTGAACTTATGGAGAATTAAAGTCAATGAACAAAAGTGTGTCCATATACCGTTCACCCTAAGAAGAGATACTTGCTCTCCCATTCGAATCAACAACCAAAATATTCCTCAACATTCCCAAGTGAAATACCTTGGTATACACCTTGATCGAAGACTTACATGGAAACATCATATTGACTCTAAGTTAACTCAGATGAAACTTAAGTTAACTCAAATATATTGGTTGATTGGCAGAAACTCAACACTCAGCTTAGACTGCAAACTTTTACTGTACAAGTCGCTTTTGAAACCAATATGGTGCTACGGAATTCAGTTATGGGGCACTGCTTCAGCTTCCAATGTCGAGAGAATCCAACGAAGGCAAAACAAAATTTTACGGTTAATAACATCGGCTCCATGGTACATCCAAAATTCTATTATACATCGTGATTTAAATATGCCACTAGTGACTGAAGAAATTGCAAAATACGCAGGCAAATATTTAACAAAACTCGAATCACATCCTAATCCGCTTGCTCGTAATATTTTGAACTTTACTGGACACATCCGCTTAAAAAAGAGGGACACATGGGCTCTTATACCTAACACTCCAGATGGGACTACTTGAAAATACTTTCCCCCCCCCTTTTTTTTGATTATCACTACTAATGTATTATTTATAACTACCACTAAGTTTATGTCCGACACTGGTCGGGCCTAATAATTTTTTTTTATAGATTTAAGATTTGAATACTTATTGTTAGTTCACATATGAAGATACAATAAATAAATACATGCATTATAAAAAAAAAAGAATAATTATGTTAACCTACTCAAAATGATTATGATCAACACTTCTTTTTGTAAGGTTAAAGACATTATTATTAAAGTATATTTAATGCATATAGCTACACTCAAAAAACTTTTACAATAACTGAATATACAATAAGTTTCTGTTAACTAAAATTAGAGTAAATTTTAAAGGTAGGTATATTTTTAACAAGGTATTTGTGTGTGAAGTCTGTGTTTATTGTTCAAGAAGCAAACCTTTCAATATAATAAATTATTTAGAAT
Organism: Tachina grossa; assembly: GCA_949987645.1. Classification (NCBI taxonomy): domain Eukaryota; kingdom Metazoa; phylum Arthropoda; class Insecta; order Diptera; family Tachinidae; genus Tachina; species Tachina grossa. The sequence continues at coordinate 83,246,433 of OX465275.1, forward strand.
GTGTGTATAGTAAAACAATTTCATCAGAAAATTTTTTTCGTACAATTTTTACTTAAGTGTTTAGTAAATGCTACATACGAATGTTGGTGAATTTTGAATTTTGTTTTTAATTAGTAGTAGTGGCTATATGACGTTAAATTTTCATATTATTTTTGTTCCAAAATCTAAATGTGAAACATTTAGCCGAGTTGGTCACATTTTTAAAAGCAGCAAAAAGTGCCAAAAAGTAAGTTAATAATAAAGAAATGATTATAATTAATTTTCATTGCAAAAAGAAATATAGTTATATAACTTGGAACTTGTTGAACTACTCTTAAGCTTGAAAATAAGTTCCAGATGCATCTACTTCTGAAATTATTGGTCCAATTCTCAAGTTTTATGTAAGTAATTATTTTAGAGTATAATTTTATACATATACTGTACATATTTATGTATGTTAATTTTAAAGATTCGGAACCAAAGCAGAGGTTTGCATTAGAACCCTCAGATATGACAATTCGAGTGCAGAGGAATTCAATAGCACTTGACAGGCAGAATTAATGAAGTAAACCAAGCTTCCACTTTAGCCGAGGTTTTTAAAATATGGCCCGAGTATACGAAACCGAGTAGATTTCGATATGTGAGTATACAAATCTTTACTGTTTTATACTTTAGTATTTATTGCAAAATAAATATTTATAACTATATTTCAGATTGACAAAGACTTTGGCGTTGCTTTTGGGAAATGTGAAGGAGTTTTCTTTAACTGGCCGGAATGATTCGCGAAGAGAACAACACCAAAGATAAAGCTTTGATAGAAATACTGAATAATTTGGATAAGTCGGAGAGCATCTAAAAATTTAAGTTTATTTTATTTTAAAGTAACAACTGCATTTTTAAATTTATACATGAATTATAAATTAACAGTCTTATTTCTCAAAATTATTAAGGCTTTATGAAGGGTTTATAAAACAGATTTAAATATTTACCCTTTATAAAGCTTTAATAATTTTTATAAATAAGGCAGTAATAATGATACTATCATTACCAAATTTTTTTATGTAAATACATACTTACATACATATATATATATGTACATATGTGAATTATTTCTTATTATATGACTTTTTAAATAAAATGATCAATTTAATATGAACTTGTCTATTATTATATTTATTAAAGTGAAATTTTGAATGTATAGGTCAAAGAATAAATTCATAAAAATCAATGAATGTGTTCATTTGGTCAAGGAATAGGTTCTTTAAATTCAAGGAACTATTTCATTAAATTCAAAGTATGTATACGTTGATTCAATGAATATATTCATAAAATCAATGATTGCGTCAAGGAAAAGGTTCCTTAAACTTAAGGAACTATTTCATTAAATTCAAAGAATAAATATATATGTAGGTTTAATGAATTGACGTAAGGTTTCAACGTATGGATTCTTAACTTCAACGAACTGGTACGTTGAATTCAACAAGCCAATGATTGGCATATGTTGAATTCAATGAACTTGTTCCTTAGGTGAAAAATAAGGAATAAATTATTGAATCAACGAATTTTGGTTCAGTGTAGCCAATGTAGCTTCATGGTGACGTCAAAACTACGTCAGAGCCACATGCGCATGTGAAATTCACATATGTACGTAAGTTTTGTAGAAAGCGGGTAGTGGGAAATACATATCAATTTAATCGTAAACGATAAAAATTAAAGTTTTGAGAAGAATTTTTATATATCGACCCTTATTTTCGATTTGATCGTAAGCAACAAAAATTAAAGTTTTCAGGAGAAGGTTTTTTTAATATTCAATATGTTTTTGTTACGTACAAAAAAATGTTCGCTTACGATAAAATTTTATCTTAAAAAGTTATTAATAATTAGCATTTTGATAATTCTAAACTATGGATATTTATGGTCCATAAACTTTTAATTTCAATAAAAAAGTAAATTTTCGATAACATGTCGCTACGGTAAAATCGAAAATATGGCTCGATATTCAAATATGTTTTACATGCATGAATTGTCGCTTACAATAAATTTTTACAGCATCTATGTTAAAAGTTATGAAGAATTTTGGCATTTTGATAACTCTTAACAATGGATTGGCCCCCAAAATTTCAATTTCATATACATACATGATTGAAGTTTTGTTACATAATAAAGGGTGTTTTTTTTAAAGGTATAGAACTTTGAATTGAAATAAAACACAAGAAAATCGTTTTAATGTCCATCAATTTGGCTTTATTGAAAGGATAATTTTATGCCCTTAATGTTTAAATATGAGTTCGGGCATGTGGCCGCCGCGGCTGGCTCGAATAAAGCCAATTCTACAGGTCCAATTTTCAACCACTTTTTCGAGCATATGGGGCCGTATGTTGGCAATAACGCCACGAATGTTGGCTTCCAAGTCCCCTAACGTTTCTGGTTTGTTGGCGTAGACGAGCGACTTCACATATCCCCAAAGAAAATAATCCAATGGTGTCAAATCACACGATCTGGGTGGCCAATTGACAGGTCCATTCCGCGAAATTATGCGCTCATCGAATGTTTCCTTCAATAAATCGATTGTGACGTGCGCTGTGTGGCATGTAGTGCCGTCTTGTTGGAACCACAACTCATCCACATTCATGCCATCCAATTCGGGAACAAAATAGTCGGTGATCATGGCTCTATACCGGTCTCCATTAACGGTAACTGACTCTCCAGCATTATTTCGGAAGAAGTATGGCCCAATGACTCCACCAGCCCATAGAGCACACCAAACAGTCAGTTTTTGTGGATGTAATGGCGTCTCAAGGGTCTCATGTGGATTCTCTTCACTCCAAATGCGGCAATTTTGCTTGTTGACGTAGCCATTCAACCAAAAATGAGCCTCATCACTGAACAAAATTTTGCGATGAAAATCAGCATCGAGATCAATCTCATTTTCGGCCCATACACCAAAATCACGACGCATTGCATGGTCTCGCGGCTTTAATTCTTGCACAAGCTGGATCTTGTAAGGTCGCAAGCCAAGATCTTTGCGCAAAATCTTCCATAAAGTTGATGGACAAGTTCCAATTGCTGTGCACGGTGGCGAATCGATTCATTCGGGTCCTCTTCAACACTTTGCTCTACAGCGGCAATTGTTTCTTCGGTGCGCACTGTTCGACGTCTCTGCGGATGCGTATTATCACATAGAATAAACGTAGTGCGAAAACGATCCATGGTTAACCGAATTAATTGCTCTGATGGACGATTATGTCGACCATAAAATGGACGGAGCTTGCGGTAAACTTCGCGAACTGAACCATTATTTTCGAAACAAATTTGCACGATTTTGCAAGCGTTGTTCTTTTGTCAACCTGTTCATGATGAAATGGCAAACCAAACTAAATATTAATCACTTGACAGCTGACAAAATGGCCGCCAGTTAAAAAAGTGATGCCAACTTAAAGTTCTATACCTCAATAAAAAATATGTTTTGACGAAGATGAGGAAAGAGCATTTGTTTTCCTATGATTTTGTACGAATATGAAAAAAATATGTTCTTAGATTACTTACATATATTTTTTCCATACTACCTAATTATCTCAGCAATATGTACTTTGCATATTTATAAACAATAAAAATGATTTATAAAAAAATCTTTAAAATTATATTTATTTAATTTATAATCCTAGTTGTGTTGCTAGAGGTCGTATTTGAAAAAAAAAGGTTTAATCAAAATTTCTCTAAATGAAAACAAGTTATTTCTATAAGGTATGTATATGTGTATATATATCTATTTGGATAGATTTTGTTTGAAGCTGTGTTTTCAAATACGACTTTAAATGACACAACAATGCTTGTGAATCAAGCAATTGTAATTGTATTAACATGTGTTAAAAATAAATACTATAATGCATTAAAATAAATTAAGGAAACAGTAGTTTCAGTTAGTTAGGTAGATAATTTGTTATCTATTAAAATAAGTGAAAATTTTTTTTATAGTTTTATATACGTTATGTGATAGCTTCCGAGTCGTGTGACGTATTTTCTTGATGTGAGTTCAGCTGTTAAAAGACATGCCACCCCTGCTTAACTTAAAATTTTGAATCCACAAATTAATAGTATGTGTTCCCAGTTAGAAGAAAAATATTTTGAAACAGACGATTTAAAATCAGTAGTTTTAATTATGTGTATATAGGTTGTTTGTTGGTGTTGAAAATAAAAGAAAAAACATTATTTTTTACTGAAGTTTGAAATTAAAATAACTAATATTCAAAATAACTTAAAGCGCATGTAGCTTGGGCGTAATATTGACGTCACTATGAAGCTGCATATGGTACATACCACGTTGTAGGTAGGGCCTATTACGGCCCTTAAAATTTAACCACTTTACATAACGCTGTTAATTTGTAAGTGCAAAGTAAATCAAAATGTTCACATCTACAACAAAACGTAGGTAAATTTGTATTCAACGCACAAGAGTGGTTAAATTTTTAGGGCCTATTTATATATAAATTTAAAGTGCTGCTTATAAAAAATATGTGTTACATTTTTAGCCGCTACTGCTTACTTAACAAAATGCAACCAACATGCTGGAAATTTTCCTGACGTCATTATGTGTCTTTCTACATGTCATGTATCATATTGTTTGAAATTATGTTTCATTTGAATTTACTAACAGCATATTTTGAGTGTAACATGTATCAGGAACTGCCCTGCAGAAAGTGAGAATAGTGAAATTGTGGTGATTTACTATTGACGTTGTCAATAGCTCTACTGACAAGGTGTACCCTAGCCAATGGTATCATCTATTGACATTCAACATTAGCTTGTCATTGAAAATCCACCACTAGACTATAGAACTACTGATTTAGTAATTCTTTCGGGACCACATGAAGACATTGGCCCCAAAGATTCACTAGTAAATTTTAGGGGCTCTAGTCTACAATATCGATATATCCTCTCTCGTTGTCAATAGTGAACTTATAGTGATTTTCTAGTGACATTGTCAATAGTGCTACTAACTAGGTGCACCCCAGCCAATGTAAATGCTTATTGACAAATAACATATGGTTGTCATTCAAAATCTATCAGTAGACTTTAGCATTATTGAGAATGTAGTTCTTTTACGACCATATGGAGATATTTGAACCGAAGATTCACTCGAAGATTTTAGTGACCCTCGTCTACATATATTTATTTAATATTATTGCAACACATAATAAAAAATAAAAACAAACTATTGAAGTCTTCATTGACAATATCACCAGAAATACACTAGAACTGTCGTCTCTAACGTATCTCTACTCGCACATAAAAGGAAAGTTGTCGACATTTTAACTAGTGCAATTGTCGCTGGAGAAAGAGTATTGACATAGAGACATATGGTTCAAGGTTGACTAAAGGGTGTTGTGACCACACATATACTATCTTAGTCTTTGGTAGTGTATGTGCTTCGTGAGTATCATACACAGCGTACAAGTGTTGATGGTAAAAAGTAACAGATTATACTCGCCTTGCAATGCTGTCATCTCTTGAAATTTTAAACGCGGAAAAATTTGAAGATAGTGCTTTTTAAATTAATTTTTTTTTTCCGTTGAAGTGCACTAAACTCAAAATTTCAAATCTATTTTATTTCGAGCAACCCTGTAATTTAAGAACTTAAATTGAGCATTTCAAGATATTTGTTTGTATTATTAGAAGACTGATTCAAGTGTAATTTATTAAATTAAAGTCTAATACACAAGCGTGATCAAAGTCAATTGATAATTTATTTAATCATTTCTTTAGCTTTTATACTTCCTTATTTCTAATATACATGCATTCAGACATTTATACATTCATACATTTAGATTACATTTCATTAAATATACATACTTACATTGTATTTAATAACTATACATTGTACCAGGCACACGTTTGAAGTTCAGTGCCTTTCGCTTTACTCATAGTAACAATTTATTCAAGTCAGCATAATTCAAACTATTTAGCAATAGCGAGCGTTGACTGATAATTGTAAGAATATTAAGTTACCGAAATCCCAGCGTTTATGACTAAGTGTGTTTGCAATTAAAAATCGTCACTGACCTATCACAACAAGACGTTGACTTTAAGTTAGTTCAATTTGTTTACATATTTTAGAATATTATTGTTTTTTATGAATATCAGATTGCTGTGACTGTTTGTTGAGGTTCATGCATATGTCATACAATGTATACACCACACCCCTACTCTTTCAGTTAAAATTACACAATTTTGTGTATGTTTTCTTCAAAATTTTGTAATTTTATATAATAATTATTTGTTAATGTGTTGCCTGCGTGATACAATGTTTATATTATTATCATTTTTTTTATACATAGGTAAATATTGAATTCTTATTGTATTTATTTATTTAGAAAAAATAAGTAGTGTGTTGTTTAAGTGGTACAATATTGGTTGATTTTTTATAGTTCTTAATTTTAGTGTTATATTCTTATGATAACTAATAAATTTTTTTTTGTATTTTGTAAATAAATATTTGCACTTCTTATGCTAAAAATATTTTATTCTTATGTTTAATAGTTTTTATTTCTTATATTTCTTTAATAAATTTTTATGTACAGTTTTGATTTTTCCATTAATTTTTAATTATACATTTACATTATCCATATTTATTATTTCGTAGGGACCATAATATGGTGCTTCATATTTTCTTCTATTTTCCTTTTTCATTAAAACTAAGTCTCCTATTCTAAGATATATTCTGTTAGTTTTATTATACTGCTTCTATAAGTCTAGTGACATTGTCAATAGTGCTACTAACTAGGTGCACCCCAGCCAATGTAAATGCTTATTGACAAATAACATATGGTTGTCATTCAAAATCTATCAGTAGACTTTAGCATTATTGAGAATGTAGTTCTTTTACGACCATATGGAGATATTTGAACCGAAGATTCACTCGAAGATTTTAGTGACCCTCGTCTACATATATTTATTTAATATTATTGCAACACATAATAAAAAATAAAAACAAACTATTGAAGTCTTCATTGACAATATCACCAGAAATACACTAGAACTGTCGTCTCTAACGTATCTCTACTCGCACATAAAAGGAAAGTTGTCGACATTTTAACTAGTGCAATTGTCGCTGGAGAAAGAGTATTGACATAGAGACATATGGTTCAAGGTTGACTAAAGGGTGTTGTGACCACACATATACTATCTTAGTCTTTGGTAGTGTATGTGCTTCGTGAGTATCATACACAGCGTACAAGTGTTGATGGTAAAAAGTAACAGATTATACTCGCCTTGCAATGCTGTCATCTCTTGAAATTTTAAACGCGGAAAAATTTGAAGATAGTGCTTTTTAAATTAGTTTTTTTTCCGTTGAAGTGCACTAAACTCAAAATTTCAAATCTATTTTATTTCGAGCAACCCTGTAATTTAAGAACTTAAATTGAGCATTTCAAGATATTTGTTTGTATTATTAGAAGACTGATTCAAGTGTAATTTATTAAATTAAAGTCTAATACACAAGCGTGATCAAAGTCAATTGATAATTTATTTAATCATTTCTTTAGCTTTTATACTTCCTTATTTCTAATATACATGCATTCAGACATTTATACATTCATACATTTAGATTACATTTCATTAAATATACATACTTACATTGTATTTAATAACTATACATTGTACCAGGCACACGTTTGAAGTTCAGTGCCTTTCGCTTTACTCATAGTAACAATTTATTCAAGTCAGCATAATTCAAACTATTTAGCAATAGCGAGCGTTGACTGATAATTGTAAGAATATTAAGTTACCGAAATCCCAGCGTTTATGACTAAGTGTGTTTGCAATTAAAAATCGTCACTGACCTATCACAACAAGACGTTGACTTTAAGTTAGTTCAATTTGTTTACATATTTTAGAATATTATTGTTTTTTATGAATATCAGATTGCTGTGACTGTTTGTTGAGGTTCATGCATATGTCATACAATGTATACACCACACCCCTACTCTTTCAGTTAAAATTACACAATTTTGTGTATGTTTTCTTCAAAATTTTGTAATTTTATATAATAATTATTTGTTAATGTGTTGCCTGCGTGATACAATGTTTATATTATTATCATTTTTTTTATACATAGGTAAATATTGAATTCTTATTGTATTTATTTATTTAGAAAAAATAAGTAGTGTGTTGTTTAAGTGGTACAATATTGGTTGATTTTTTATAGTTCTTAATTTTAGTGTTATATTCTTATGATAACTAATAAATTTTTTTTTGTATTTTGTAAATAAATATTTGCACTTCTTATGCTAAAAATATTTTATTCTTATGTTTAATAGTTTTTATTTCTTATATTTCTTTAATAAATTTTTATGTACAGTTTTGATTTTTCCATTAATTTTTAATTATACATTTACATTATCCATATTTATTATTTCGTAGGGACCATAATATGGTGCTTCATATTTTCTTCTATTTTCCTTTTTCATTAAAACTAAGTCTCCTATTCTAAGATATATTCTGTTAGTTTTATTATACTGCTTCTATAAACTTTCTAGTATATGCTAGTGAATTTTTAATTCTAACTCTTAATTCACATACGTAATTGTCTAAATTATAAGTTCTATTGTCATTATTTCTTCACCTGTAAGGTAGGTATTTTCCAAAATATTAACTCAAATGGTGTGTAATTTGTGTCTACGTGAGTCGTTATATTGTATGCAATAGAATAATAAGTTATCCAGTCATGCCAGTAGTCATCATTCACGAAATACCAAAAAGTATTCATTTAGAACTCTATGATTTCTTTCTACAGTACCAAGTGTTTCATGATGGTATGGTGTGGATATTTTATGTTCTATTTTTAACAATGTACATATTTCTTTCACTAATTCATTTACAAACTCTGTACCTCTGTCCGATTTTAGAGTTTTAAATATGCCATACTTCAATATTAAATTTTCGGTCAAACATTTTGCGATTGATTTGGCTTCCTTTGTTGCCATTGGTGCCGCTATTATGTCTTTAATTAATTCACATTGCATTGTTAATATATATCGATAGTTTCCAGAAGGTCGTAAAGGGCCAACTGTATCTATGACAATAGTGGAAAAACTATTTTTTGGTGTGTCTGTAATGCATAACGGTTCTTTAGTGTGTCTTATTTGTTTGTTTCTCTGACATATGTAGACAGAGATCAGATTGAATGCCTTATTTTTCTGTTTTGAATGCAATCACAAAAAACCTGCATATTGTTGTCAATCCACATTTGAAAAAAAACAACGCATGGCACAATCAAAAGAGATGAGTGTGGCGAATATTATTGCATGCATTGCTTGTTTTATATAAATGTTCACTGGTCTTGTCAAAAGCAGCGAATACTCAGTGAATGGTGCGAATACTTTTTATTGTGAATGAGGTAGTTTAGACGAGAACAATTTTTAAGCCGCATAATTTTTGTTCTTTTCCAAATTACACGAGACTAATTTATCTGGCACAAAATGTATAGGTATATACAGCTTTGTGTGTGTTAGTGTTTTTCGTATTCATTTAACAATTGCTGTTTTTTTAAGTTGTGTGTGTATTTGTTTTATGCTGCTAATGCGGGGTTGAAGCTGGTTGAAAAATTATGCCAACCGCAAAACCACTCTGCATCTCTCACCTACAAACTGGCATGTTATGCCAGCACAATTATGCCCGTGTAAATCAGAGCATTGAACACAACGTAATCTTGTATAAAACGTTCATATGTACATATGTGTGCTCTTACATTTGTATTCTTAAAACGCGATATAGATTTGAAATGTATGTATTTATATGTATGTATGTATTTATATGTATGTATGTATTATACAAAAGATCAACGAATGCTCCAGTGAATGGTATGAAAGAAATACATTCTTTCATGCTGCATCATTTCATTTCGCTGCTTGTATTATAACAGCATTGCAATAATAGATTGTGTCAGAGCAATCAACAAAAACAACGAATTATAGCAAGGCAACTACATTTGTTATTGTTGTCGAATAAATGCATGGCAAAAGCAACGAATTTATGAATAGTTAGCAAATGTGAATGGTCTCACTCTGTTCACTGATGTAGATCACACTCTAAAACTTACTTTTTTACCATTTTGTACATATTTTTCCATATGTATTTTTGTTTAGATTTTATTAAAGTTTTTCTTACTCCGAAATGTCCTCCGCATGGTGTGTTGTGATACAATTTAATTAATTCATTTTTTCTGTTTTCATTTGTTATTCTTTGAGGATTGTTATAAAACAATATTTTTACATCATTTTCTTTGCACGTGTCTAACTTTTCTTTAAACTTTTCTATACTTAGTTTCTTAAACATTTCGTCACCTTTTTCTGGTGAGAATCTTACATAAGTTGTTCTGCCTAAAACAGAAAGTAGTTTCTCCAATATATTATCTAGATAATAAGGATTATAGCTACATCTGATGCGCATTTCATTTAGGACAGAATCGTTTTCGATTTTCATTTCTTTTTCTGATTTTTCAAATAAAAATTTCAATTTTCTTGCAAGCTTTATATCATTTATGGATTTACAATCCCAAACTTTGAGTTGATGAATCTTATTAGGATCTGTATTACCATTCTTTTTATTTTTCTTGTATTTACCTAGGTTTTTGGTTTCTTCATTTTGTATCCTCTTTTTATTCATATTTCTTGTTATCACCAACGATTATTTTTACCGTTTCATCAATTTTATTCGGAATCATTTCTTTTAACATTTCTGAGTTCAATTCTATTCTTGACAATGCATCTGCGTTAGTATTATTACTTCCCTTTTTGTATAATATTTCAAAATCATAGTCCGATAATTCCATAAGTAGATAGGTAATTGAGGATGGAAAAATCCGTCTCTTTCTAACAATATATCTATCTCTTTCTCTCTTGGTCTGTTGTGTAAGGTCATAGTTTGTGACGTCAGAAATGAGTATGTGTGTGTGCAATTGAGAGAGAGTGGGCGTTGACTTTAATATTTTGTTGTATTAGAGAGAGAGATGGAGGTGTTGCCTTATGATTTCTGATATCCCATCAATAGGTATTTGTAGGTTCGGTATTTGGTATTAATAATATAGTGATCATAGAAATTTGGTTCTCCAGTTCAATATATATGAATTCATTAGGGATTTAGAGGTTCGCCATTGGATGCCTATCAATAATATTGTAATCATAGAAATTTGTTTTCTGTAGATATACATACCTACTCACTTACTAAAAATTTATTATTGGATATACATATGTATGTATGTGTGTACTGGTATCAGAGGGGTTGGTTCTTCAGTTGGGATACATGCTCGCTCTCCTACTACAAAAAATTATGTAGTGGGTGTGTACATTTTTAGAGTTGGATCTATGTATGTGTGCCCGTATCAGAGAGGTAGAGATATAGTGTTAGAAAGAGATAGATTTTGGGGGAACTTATCCATAATTGATAGCGCTTAGTTGTATGTGTTCATATGTATTTGTTATTTTTAATATTCTATGTGTGGATTAATTTTTTCTCGTGCTAGAATAGATGCTCCCCCAGTAAAAAATTTATATGCTGCTATATTGCTTGAACTACATACTTAGTCCCCGTTCACACTACGCAAGCCTTATTGCTAAGATTAACACTTTTTCTTATATGAACTTTCATCAGCGTCCTCACAAAACAAGTGTTATTTTTGAGCTCATATTTTTTATGCATAGGTTTGCGTATGCTTGAGTTCTTGACTTAGTAAGCTGAACATATTGGAAGTACATGTATGGTGTGAACTGGGACTTCTATTATTTGTTCTTTACTTTTTATATATATTTTGTGCGTGTGTGGTCAGTTTTTAGCGTTTCATCTAGTTAAATTGCTTGTGTGGTAATTGTATACGTGTATGTATGTATGTAGGTAAGTGCAAATGCGTGTGTGTAGTTCAATAATCTTTGGGGATCATAGGAATGGTTTAACGTGCTGGAATAGCTGTTCTCCTTGCTCAAATTTGTTTGCTGATGCTAATTGCTTTTGCTATTATTGTTATTTCTTTTTCTTCTTCTATTACTCTGAACGGAAGCGCTTGGTTTACGATTACATATGTACATACATACATACGTATATACATTCATATTCGTACTTGACAATTTTTGATTTTTTGCATATACAAACATACATACATATGTATGTACATACATATATACATACTTATTCAAATGTGCTGATATTGCTTTTTTCTCATTTTATAATATCCGAGGGAACTTTTTAGCCGTCATGTGGTTTTATGCTTTATTTTTATCGTTCCTGGTATGTTTATCGGATACTTTTTTTCTAATACGCATGTACATGCGTGTGTATATTTTGCTATGCAAATTTAATCTGGCTGGATCTTGTTAGAATTTGATGTTTTGTAGCAAATTCAGCGATTTTTTTCTATGTACATATTTATATAGAATAAAGCATAATGTAAAAAATTAAAATAAGCAATATGGGATCACAGCATATTTTATTATGATAGAAGACATGTACTTCCAGGTCCAATTTATGTGCGATCATGTATGTGTGAATGTGTTTGGCTTGTTCAATAGTTTTGACTTGAAGAAGTGTCGTCATAGCTTTTGCGATTGTTTGCCTTTTTTATTGGGGAAGGTTATGGTTTTCAGTTTGGTGTGCAAAGTGAAGCTACTTACATACAGGGTGGGCCAAAAGAAACCAAGGGGTGTAAAAGTTTAATAACTTTTTTGTTTATTAATTTTTTTTTATTTTTTCTTTCAGATTATATAGACAACACTTGGAGAATTTATAATGGAGAGGTTTACAACTGAACAGAGAACCAGAACAATAGAATTTTACTATTTAAACCAGAGATCAATTATTTTAACGGTTTTTTTTAATGGCTTTGTTAATAAGCAGAACTGTAGGTTCTAGGGTTCTCAAAATCCAAGAGCCATTCATCAACGCCAATTGCACCCCATCAGGTGTACAGTATGGTGTGGAATCACATCTGAAAATGTCATTGGGTCCTACTTCTTCGAGAATGTAGATGGAAGTGCTGTAACCGTAAATGGAGAGCTTTATCGGTTTATGATAGAAAATTTTTTACGTCCTGCTCTTGAAAACAGACCTGGTATGTGGTTTCAGCAGGACGGAGCCACTGCCCATACTGCCCGAGACACAATGGGACTTTTAAGTCAAATTTTTGGAGAGCGAATAATTTCTCGAAATTCGGAAATTATTTGGCCAGCGCGATCGCCAGATTTGACAGCACCCGACTATTTTCTTTGGGGTTTTTTGAAGGAGCGAGTGTATGTGAACAAGCCAGAGACAATCCTTGAACTCAACTCAACGACACAGCCACAAGTTTTGAAAGATGTTACGGAAAATGCTCTAAAAAGAGCCCATCAGTGCGAAGTTGAAAACGGTGGTCATTTAAGACACATCATTTCTCATACTTAGTGCAAAAAAATTTCCATTTTGTATATTATATAATCTGAAAGAAAAAACAAAAAAAAGTTAATAAACAAAAAAGTTATTAAAATTTTACACCCCTTGGTTTCTTTTGGCCCACCCTGTACATACATATATACGTATATATATAACATATGTATATATCTTTTAGTTCTTATTTGTTCTTTCATAGGTTTCGCGATTGTTGGAATCTTTTTATTGGGGAAGGTTAGGGTTTTCCGTTTGCTGTGCAAAGTTTAATAATAATATAAAAAAAATTTATCAATATGTAAAAATTTATCAAAAAGCAAAATTAAATATTTAAAAATAAATATTTGTTCACTTTATTTTAAACTATTTTATTTTAGATACTTATGTACATCAATAACATCTTATTCGTTTGAAATTATAAATGTTTTAAAGATTTTTAATTTTTTTTTTTAATATTTATTCATTATTTTAATAATATTTTATAATACATATCTAATAAATTATTTATTATTAACTTTCTTAGAAAATAGATGTAGCACCTACAGGTGTCCGGGCCTGCAATACTATCAGGGTAATACTAGGGACAGCATTTGAAGTGACCTTCATCTTTGTCTTCATCACCCGTAACTCCAATTTTCTCGTTCTCGTCCAGCATATTGATGAAAAATTTTATAAGCTCCGCGTGGTCATATAGCTGGAACCATTTGAAATCTATCAAAAACTGATAGAGTTTGCACCTTAATCCGATGAAATACGGGGCAACTGTGAAGGTAGAAATGGAGGATCACTTCATGTTTCTACCAAACAGGTGCAACTCCCTATCGGATGAGGAGCTCAACCACCTCTCAGATGGTACATTCCGTGTACAAAGACAAGGGGAGCGAAATTTAATTTTGGACAAGGAGGAGGTGGAGGAGTTTTTGAACTCAAATGGCCAATATCCTATTTGGCAATAGTGTAAATTTATTTTATACATACATATATATATATATATATATATATATATATATTGCAACTAATAAAACAAAATTTTATATAAAATATTTAATATTAAATTCTAGTCTTTTTATTTATTTCATAAAGAAATTGAAGGCATAAATGACCACATAAATGATTAAATGTATTAAACTTCTGATATTGATTATAGTCGTATCTTATAGTTTTATCCAGATATTTGATTACTTCTGCAGGAGGTTGTAAGTTTCCAAAGCTATCGAAATATTCTATTTCTTTATTGTTTTTAAAATATGCTACCCAATGTGTGCTAAGTCCTGTTGACATATCTAAATTTATTATTCCACATTCTCTTTTCCTCGCACGTTTTGCTAGAGTATTCAACATATAAACTCCTCTAAAGTATGGAATTTTTGATGAAAAAATTTGTAGATCAACATCGGTCGATGGTCTAGTGGGCAGCATTTGTATTAGTTTTTTTAGTTTTCTTTACAAATCAAACCATAACCTTTCTTATAAGGTTTGAGGAAAAGTCCTTCACCTACTGCTATAGATTCTATCGCTCTATTATGTCTAGCTGCTTCCTCAAGTTGTCTTTTTGCATTTTTTGTTGCAGTTACAGCCTTCGCTATAGCAGCATCCCCAGTCGCTAGACTGCCAATTGCGCCCAGAGCAGTTAAAATTGGAATTAATGGCAGAAAACCACCAATTTTTGGAACACGTATTACACGTGGTGCTATAATTTGTGATTTTTTCCCCTTCAAAGAACTGTTAATAGTTTTTCGTGCAATTTTAATAGCTGAGTTAATATCCAGCGGTTTTTTCTTCTACAATATTTTTGATGCATCTCTAATTGATGTACTAAACAGCTTTTTAGCATTTAAAATATTTTTTTTATCATTTTTCTTTTTCTCCACACCCACACCAAACTTTGATTTGACTTTCATTGCGTTAGTAACCATATATGCAAATTATTTTTCTGTGAGAGTGCTATCTTTTGAAAGAACTTGGTTCCAAGCTTTGTTTTCAAGTATTCTATTAGTTTTATGTCTAGTACTTAAATCCTTATTTTTAGAATAAGCAATGTCGTTCTCTTTACAAGCAGAATCCAATAAATTAATTCCTTTATCACCTCTACCTAAACTTTTTTGTAGCTTTGTTCCAGGTCCACAGTACTGATATCCAGGAAGATGAAGTTCAATAGGTAGAGAGTTTATTATATTGTTAACTAAACCTTCTCCAATGACAGTTTTCTTATGACTAAACGATTTCTGATATCGTATAACCATCAGAAGTGTACATAAAGGAATTGAAATTTATTTGCCGGTAGTTTAGCATGTCTATATACGTATTTCATTGGCGCTTGAACCAAATCATCAGTAGACTTTAACCACAAATTTTAAACAGTCACAAACCTCTTACTTTATGGTTTTTGAAAGTCTATGCATAAAGTAAGAGGTTTGTGACTGTTTAAAATTTGTGGTTAATGTCTACTGATGATTTGGTTCAAGCGCCAATCAAATACGTATATAGTCATGCTAAACTACCGGCAAATAAATTTCAATTATTTTACATATTATTTTATTTTATTTTTTCTATAATAAAACGTAGTATTTATGAATTGCATTTAGTTACAAAAATGCAGTTAGTAAAACAACATAAAAATATTTTAATCCGTAATATTTATGCTTCATCAAACATCAGCTCAAAAATAAAGCATAGTGCCCTCTTAACAAATTCTATTCGTGCTCTAATAGTTGGTCCAGCAAATTGTGGAAAGACTAATATTATGATTAGCTTGATAGAAAGGCCTAATGGACTCAAGTTTAAAAACATCTATTTATACTCAAAATCGTTATATCAGCCGAAATATGAATACTTGAGAAACCTAATTTTACCAATAAAAGGAATGGGATATTACACATTTATAGATAATGAATCCGTTATTTCCCCTAATGAAGCTAAAAGCAATTCAATTATGATATTTGATGAAGCAAAATAATAAACGAGCATATTTTTGTATGGGACGACATAAAAATTTTGATTCATTTTACTTATGTCAAACGTATACCTGAATTCCAAAACATTTGATAAGAGACAATGCCAATGCAATTATAATGTTTAAAAAAGATGAGAAAAATATGAAGTGATCATGTGGCAATCGATATGAATTTTGTAAAGTTTCAAGAAATTTTTCGAGAGTGTTGGAAGGATAAATATGGATTTTTGATGATAAGCAAAGATAATGAACTAAACAATGGTCGTTACAGAAAACAATTTGACTATTTCATAACAATATAATATACTTCACACAAAAGGTAGCCTTTAGTTCTTAATCTGGCTTTAAAATTCATACATCTACTTTTTATAACTGATCAGATGCATAAAAACTGATCTGATAGTGTGATCAGCAACCTAATAATACCGGTCTGATAACATTAACTGATAAACTGATCTGAGAACCTAATCTGATACCTGTTCTGATACCTGATAACTGATCTGATAACCCGTTCCTATACCTGATAACTGATCTGATAACTATTCTGATAGCTGTTAACTGTTCGGATAAACTGTTCTAATAACTGATAACTGATCTGATAACCTGATCTGATACCTGATAACTGATCTGATACTTGATAACTGATCTGTCACCTGATAACTGATCTGTCACCTGATAACTGATCTGATATTTGACGCTACTAAACATGGATGAGAAAGTTTTAAAAGAGCGGGTTACAACAAGAAATGTCTTGAAGAAAAAGCTCCGTAGTATAAAAACTGGTGAAATAGATACACTTGAACAACTAAGAGATACATTTAAACCTATAACAGAACCTTTCAAAGAATTTATAAATAGTTATAATAGTAATAGTTATAAGGATGAAGATGAGTTTTACTCACAGACTTGCAATACTGAAGAGAGTTGTACAGACTTAGCACTCTTGGAAGCGAGAAATGAATTACAATAACGAATGGAAATTTGGTAGTAGTAACATTGAGCTAAATGAAGATAAAATTCAAGTTGGTGGTCAAAGATGTGCTCTAACACTTGGTTTGTTTTCTTTAATATTTCATAAAATACCAAAAAACTGTGACAAGTTTGAACTTGAAATCTACAAAAAAAATTTAATTACAACTAATGCATGCATGAGAGACTATAAACCTGATGGTCAGATCAAGGGGACGAGAGGATATAAATATGAGCATATAATTCAAAAAATATTTAAAGAAAATAGTTACATGAGTGTATCTAATGTACTAGCAAATGCAGCAATTCCTAGTTATAAAGGTGATGGAATGATGCGCTTTAATCTCCGAAAACAAAACTATATATATTTGGATGATCCCAATGAGTTAGTAGATCGTCTTCGACTACTGCTTGCATCACAAGCTGCAGGTCATACTAATCACAATAACGAGATTGTATCAATTATTGAAGAATAACGTGAAACGAATATAATACACTAACTTTAATAAAGTATGTCTGTTGATAAATTTGGACACTATTTAAACGATACTAGTGATATAATTTCTATTAAAAATGCACCTAAACTGTTGGGTTATTTATGGATACGAACAACAACATTGATGTCCAAAACAAAAGGATTAAAAATGTTTGCCAAAGCTCTGGAGGAAAACCATCTTGTCAATAAAATGTTTCTGCAAACTCAGACTAGAAGCCAAATTAGACTAGAAGCCAAATTATTAGATTGTTTTAAGGAAGACAATAATTTAATTCAAGAAAATATTCAAGTGCAGATTGAGGAATTACAAACCGAAATAGAATTACGGATAGAAGACAATTATAAAGTTGAAAAAAACATTTTAAAAATTAAATCAACTTTTGAAGAACAAATTGAACTGCTGAATGAGAAAATTTATAGATAAGTAAATTACATGTTCGTATCAATAGCTGAAAGTGCATCAAGTAGATTACAACACTCCCCCACAAATCCGTAAAACTACTCAATGTCTCCAAAAAGAAACTTAGTTGACGAACTCCATAAGAAAGCCCGAAAAATTTTTGTACGGCGTAAAGTTGTGATGAAAGGATTTTTTTTATTTTTTTTTATTTTTTATTTATGTTATCTTCATATATGAACTAACAATAAGTATTCAAATCTTTTCAAGCAGCTTCATCATCTAGAGTGTTGAATATTAGAGCCCGTGTATCTCTCTCTTTTAAGAGGATGTGTCCAGTAAAGTTCAAAATATTACGAGCAAGCGGATTAGGATGTGACTCAAGTTTTCTTAGATATTTGCCTGCGTATTTTACAATTTCTTCAGTCACTAGTGGCATATTCAAATCGCGATGTATATTTGAATTTTTGATGTACCATGGAGCCGATGTTATCATGCGTAAAATTTTATTTTGCCTTCGTTGAATTTTCTCTACATTTGAAGCTGAAGCAGTGCCCCATAGTTGAATTCCGTAACACCATATTGGCTTTAAAAGCGACTTGTATATTAAAAGTTTGCAGTCTAGGCTAAGTGTTGAATTTCTACCAATCAGCCAATGTACCTGAGTTAATTTAAGTTTCATTTGAGTTAACTTAGAGTCAATGTGGTGTTTCCATGTAAGTCGTCGATCAAGGTGTCTACCAAGATATTTCACATGTGAATGTTGAGGAACAACTTGATTGTTAATCCGAATGGGAGAGCAAGTATCTCTTAGGGTGAACATTATATGGCCACACTTTTGTTCATTGACTTTAATTCTCCATAAGTTTAACCAAAGCTCCATCTGGCTAATATGTTCCTGGAGTCTGCGGGATGCCTCATCAGGGTTTTCGTGCATAGTAAGGCAGGCTGTATCGTCGGCAAATGTCGAAGTATGGATACTACTGCTCACAGGCATATCACAAGTATAAATCAAATATAAAACTGGTCCCAGTATGCTCCCCTGTGGCACACCGGATAAAATAGTTTCAGGCCTACTCGTAAAGTCTCCTTCCACAACAGTGAACTTACGGGAAATAATGTAATTTTCCAAAAGATTTAAAATGTTTATTGGTAAGTTAGTCTTCAATTTTAAAATTAGGCCTTCATGCCACACTTTATCACATGCCTGGGAAACGTCAATAAAGAGCGCAGAACAATACTTTTTTTCCTCAAAAGTTCTTCTTATAAATTGAACCAATCTGTGAGTTTGTTCAAAGGTGCTATGCCGACTTCTAAAGCCAAATTGATGGTCTGGTATGCACCCACTACTAATTAGAATTGGGGACAATTTTGTTTTGAGCAGTTTTTCGAAAAGCTTTGACATAGTTGATATTAGACTTATTGGCCTATATGACTCAGCCTTGGTTAGATCTTTGCCCGGCTTTGGAATCATTTTAACCTTGGCAAGCTTCCAGCTGTGTGGATAATACTCCAGTCGTAAAATGGCATTAAATATGAATAATAGGATTCTCATTGCAATACGAGGCAAGTTCAAAAGCATCTCGTTACTAATTCCATCAATACCCGGAGCTTTCTTCGGGTTGAGTTCGGCAATTAATTTTTGTAAATCACGCGTCTTAAACCTTATGTGTTGAGGGGGTAGAGCGACTACATTCGGCAAATCAGCAACACCAGTACATATGTTTGGCGTAAAAACGGATTTTAAGTGCTCAGCAAATATTTTACCTTTTTCAGTATCGCTTCTTGCCCAACTTCCGGTAGATGTGCGTAGAGGTGGCTTATACTCAATGGGTGTTTTAAGCTTTCTAGCAGCGCGCCACAAAGAGTAATTAGACGCTGGTGTGACATCAAGAGCTTCCAGATAATTTTTAGGAGATGCAGTTTTTTCAGACGCAAGCAACTCTTGGAGTCGTTTAGTGCACTCTTTAAATCTGATTTTATTTTGTGGTGATCTGTGCTGTTACTATTCCCTTCTAGCTCTTCTTTTTTTCACGTACAAGACGGTCAATGTCTGTAGAATAAATTTTATTAAACCCAGTCTGCGGATGGGAGATAGTGGCAGCAGCCTGAGATTGGCAATGTTATATTCAATATCATCGGATGTTCTAAGCGTAGTGTTTTCCGTGCAATGACTACTGAGATATTTTTTGAACCCCAGCCAATTAACACGATTGATCATCTTCACATATGGGTCAGGTAAGTTACTTCTTAATGGACTACAAATTGTAATGATCGTCGGAGAGTGATCGGACGAGAGATCAAGAGAAGCTTGACCTTGAATTAAATCCCTAGAGATATTTTTTATGACGCCAAAATCTATAACATCCGGAATTTTTTGTATGTCAGTAGGCCAAAAAGTGAGCTCCCCACTCGAAATGACATCCAAGCCCATTTTTGAAATAGTGTTGAACAATGCTCGACCTCTGGTGGTCATAAGACGCGAACCCGAGAACGTATGCTTAGCATTGTAGTCGCCAGCTGCTAAAAAACAAGGTCCAAGAGATTTGTAGAAATCCTCATATTGATTCTCAGTGATTGAAAATCTGGGAGGGGAGTAAATTGATGATATAACAAAATTTTTACAAAAACTTTCAATGCAGATATTTGTTGCTTGTAGGTGTTCTTCACAAATGTTATCAAGAACATAGTGCTTGAGTCTTGACTTTATTAGAATTGCTGATCCACCGCAAGCCCTTCCTCTAGGGTCCTTTGTATCATATATAGTGTAGGCATAAATTTTAAAAAGACTTCTCGAAGTCAAATGAGTCTCAGATACTAACATTACATCAATATTTTTTTCCGTGAGGAAGTGATCAAGTTCATTTTTATGTTGGCGAATGCCGTTTGCGTTCCAGAAACACATTGTTAACGTGTTCATGGCTTATTAATTAATGCTTGAAGCAGAGTATTCTGCATTCGCAGCATTTCTTGCATCATGCTAGTCATATTTGTTGAAAAATTGTTTATAGTTTGCACCAGATTTTCAATAGTAGCTTCAAGGCGATTAAAATTAAAGCTTGCGTCAGTATTTTTTGAATTATTTGGCGGAGAAACATTTTGTGTGGGAACTGAATTTGTCTTAGCAGCATCTGCATACGATACACGGGAAGTAACTGGTTGGCTCATTTGCGCAAAAGTGGCAGAGTAAGCGTTTGCTGATTGACCTGGAGCTAATTTAGGTTTTTGCACCATAGTCTTCTTTACGAAAGAGTACACAGGACAACCTCTGCAGTTAGCGGTGTGATTACCTCCACAATTACTGCATTTTTTATCACTTTGATCTTTTGGCTTATTGCAACTAGCAGTGTCGTGTAATTTGCCGCACACAACACAAACAGAGGGTAAACTGCAGTATGTTTTTGTATGGCCATATTCTTGGCAATTATGGCACTGTACAGGACCTGAACGCTTATGTAGTTCTTCAACTGTGATTTTTCGGTACAAAAGGTATTTCAAATTATAAATTGGATGTGATGAAAGGATTAGATGATCTTTGGCAAGCTGATCTAGTTGAAATGGGAAACAAGCAAGGCAATGGAAAATATTTTTCAATTAGGACGAGTTCCAAAAAACTTGCAAACAGATGATGGTAAAGAATTTTTCAATATACACTTTGGAAAATTAATGCATAAACACAATATTAATCACTACTCAACATATAGCAGTATAAAAGCATCAATAGTAGAACGATTTAATAGAACATTAAAGGGATGATGTGGAAAGAATTTAGCTTTAATGGTTCATATAATTGGCTTGATATGTATAAAGACTTACTTTATGCATATAATAACAAATTTCGTCGCTCAATTAAAATGTCTTCTATTAAAGTCAACTCAGCAAATGAGAAAAAAGTTGTTAAATACAGTATACAGTTATTTAAAGATGTATAAAATGTCTAAATTTAATGTAGGAGCTCATGTACGCATAAGCAAATATAAGCATACTTTTAAAAAGGGGTATACACCAAATTGGACAGCAGAAATTTTCACAATTAAAAGGGTTCAAAATACATATCCTACAACATACATAGTAGAAGATTATCTCGGAAATTCTATTGAAGGTGGATTCTATGAAGAAGAACTTTCAAAAACTAGATATCCCAATACATATCTGGTTGAAAAAATTCTTAAAACTAAAGGAGAGGAGACATATGTTAAATGGTTGGGGTTTTCTAGTCAGCATAATTCTTGGATAAGTAAAGATGATATATTGTAGTTGGAGTAAAACAATAACAACAACATTACTTATATTTAGCACATAATGTAATAATATATATATTTAAAATAAGAAATAAATCGTTTTTATAAACAAAATAACAGTAAGTTTTTATATTATTTGTAATCAGGTTGTCATAATGTCAATAACACTTACTTTGAGCTCTAACTCATCAGAGTTGTCTGCAAATTACTTCCCTCCTATAGAGTTAAATGGTGGTTATGAGTACGCTTTAACTGCTTTTCATTCATATTATAGCATACCGAATGTAGACGTCTATAACAATATGTTTCACATGGGAGAACATGTAATTAAAATACCAATTGGATCTTATGAATTAAATGATATAGTTGATTAATTAGATAAGCAATATAAAGTCTGTAGTCCAACAAATAAAATTCGAATAGAAGCTAATAACAATACAATGCGAGTTAAAATTAACAGCTCTAAAGATTTAATAGATTTTAATAAAGAAAATACAAGTGGAAAACTTTTGGGATGCAATACTAAAATCCTGACTCCAAACCATGATCATTACTCAGATCTTCCAGTCAATATATTTAAGGTAAATCTCTTGCGAGTTGAAAGCAGTATCGCTGTTAATACATATATGAACAATTCCAAGGCACATACACTACATGAGTTTCCGATTAATGTTCCTCCTGGCTATAAAATAGATGAAATCCCTAGAAATCTAATTTATTTACCAGTCAACTCCGAAGAGATTAGTTCACTTGCTCTACGCGTGGTTGATCAGCACGGTGACCTAATAAATTTCCGAGGAGAGGAGATAACCAACTAAATAATGATAATATATAACACAAACATATCAAAGAATAAAGCTACATTTAATTCTAAAACTATACCAGAACCTAAGTCTTTAAATTTAAAATTGAAAACGAAAAAATAAGTTCAATAATGGATGTACTAGATAAGCCATTATCTGATGAGAGTATAATCAAAAAGGACTATCATACATATGTACCATATCTACAATCATACAACAATAATGATGAAATTCGTATTTCAAAACAAAATCAATATTTGTACGTATTGCCCAGTGAAAGTTATAATTATATATGTGGAAGGATTTGTTGTAGATGATAAAAGCTCAAAATCCTCTGATTTAAGCTTTAAATTAAAAAACAACTTTGTAGCCTATCTCTTTGATGAAATACGTTATGAACTTAATGGTATTGAAATTGATCTTACAAGGTATTTAAAACAGACAAGCACAATAAAAAATCTGATTTCTTTATCACCAACGGAAAGCATTGTCATGCAAAATGCTGGATGGAACAAAATTGATAATTTGAATATTGAAAATGGATATTTTAATTTCTATGTTCCACTTAAAATGCTCTTAGGATTTGCCGAAGACTATAATAAAATAATACTAAGTGGTAAACATTAATTAATACTCTTGCGTAACAAGAATGATGAAGATCTTGTACAATCGAGCACTCTACTGACAAACCAAAACTTACAATTTCGCTAATCTCATGGAGAATTCCTCATGTACACTTATCCGATCATAGTAAATTGAATATGATTAGAATTATAAATAATGCTGCTGCTATACCAATAGCATTCCGCAGTTGGGATTGTCATGTAAATCCACAATTAACTACAGGAACTAGCCACATCTGGAATGTTAAGATGGCTGCAAGTAGAGAGCGACCCCGTTTTGTATTGATTGTATTTCAATAGAAACAAGTTTGTCCATTGCGATCTCATTAATCTAAAAGTACATTTGAATTCAGTTTCATATCCATATGATGATCTTAACATAAAATTTAAAAATGAACGCTACGCAATTCTATATGATATGTATGTAAGATTTCAACAAAACTATTATATGAAGGAGCAGTGATGGGAAATAAGATTTGCATTTCGGTATCAAAAAAATTTTTTTTCGAGAAATTTTTTGGTCCCGACAGTACCAAAAATTATTATTTTTTTTATTTTAGGATTTGAACAGGCTAAAGTTCGTATCGCTTTGTTAGCGATTTAAATTTTATTAACAAAAATTATATAAAATTCATTTACAAAGAAATAAAAAAGGAACACAAAGCGTATGCATTAAGAGGGAGTAAATTTTTTTCAAAAATTTCATAGAAAAAACGTAAGCTGCACGAAATTTTGAGAAAATTCTCCGAAGAAGCTATGGATCTCAAATCAAACCCTATACCACACCTCTCGACATGAAAATTTATTTCCTCTTCAAAAAAATTGTTTTTAATTAAAACTCTTCCAATCCATTTTCGAATCATTATTATTTTTTCCACGCAAGTACTCCCTGCTTTTAATTTTTTCATGAGCTAGCTTATATTTATCCATAATGATTAGTTCCCTATTTTACTCTTTAAAGCCAATGTCCTTAAATAAGGCAGTAACCAAACAAGAAGCATCTCTATCGGAAATGCCAAATCCATAACAAATCCACTATGGCAAAAGTTTAAGATGTCGTTCTTAGTACGAGTATATGGAATTTTTTGTATCGTATGTGATCTTGCATATTCAAATTCCGATTCAACGTTCATACTCGAGGCAGGTCTATATGAAGTATGTAGGCTTAGTACTGGCTCCTTAGATTGTTGATCAACGATGCTCAGCACGCATCCTGTAATCGTATGTTTCCTGGTGGTATGTTGGTCAATCACGAACTCTTTTAGGTTACAAGGAATAAACCCGCATCATAATTGGGTTGAATTCAAATTTCTTGCACTATTTTTGCACCATAAATTTTTTGTGTAATTTTGCACTATTTGACTTTAACGGCACTTATATTTCTGTGTTTAAAAGCGATAACAGCATAAGATGACCTAGGGTAAATTCGAGTTATATATGGTACAAAATTCTGCAAACGAAACTTCATACTTGCGTGAAACCCCAATGTCTCTAACGAAGTTTATTATAAAGATACATAAAAACAAAACAATTTTGACTTCCATAAGTTTAAAATCAATAAAATTTGTAATAAGGGCCACATTATACCAAATATATGTAGAAGATTTGCTAAGAAATATTGGATTCCATTTCACCCTCAGTTGTTTTAAGGCAATGTAAACTATATAAGATAAGAACTTTTTGAAGATCCTTCAATAATAACTGAATCAATGCTTTTTGCATTGGATGTAAAATCTGCAAAATGTCATAAAAGTTGATTTTTTAAACAAAACTAGTTTTTTTTGGTTCACAATAGAAACGAGAAACTTTTTCTACACAAAAATTAAATTTATTGTAGTAGACCCAAAATTTGCACAATCATTGAGCTAGATTATCAAAAATTAGACAGTGAGTTGAGTTAGGCTAGGTTGAAAGAGGGAAAGTAAAAATTTGCCGAATCTGTTTCGGACTACAGCTACCTATGCTATTATAGCATATTGAGCGCGCTTGATAAGAAATATTGAGGAGATACCCAATAAAAACTACACTGTGTGTAATATTTTAAGCCATTGAAATATAATTATATAAAAGACCTGTGTCCCCCAGTTTTGCCCCAAGTCGTGTACTTTTTTATGGGCCCCCAAAGATTTGGAGACTCGGTGTCATTTTTGCATTTTCTCAGGCTCATATCTTCAAGATCAATATCGCAAAAAATTTAAAAAAATCGATTTTGTGTACCTTTTTTCCCCTGTTAAGTTCCATAGGTAGCAAACCGTTCAAAATTCAGGGAAACAAACAGCTACAAAAATGTACCTAAGAACTCAGTAAACAACTTTCTAGAACATATAAACTTCCTAGAAATGATTCTTAACACCGTTAGGTAGCGCTTAGGTAGCCGTAAAAGTAAAAAACAAACAAATGAAATTAAAAAAAATTCATTAAATTTTGAGGTTGAGGACTTTCTTCTCAAACGCCTAATTTAAATAAATATTTTATGAAATTTCTACACAATTAAAAGAGGAAGACGGCAATGATTTTGCGTTGAAGTAAATAAGCGATGTAAATATGTATGTAGATATTAACCTGACTATTTTTGAATTAGTAAAAAATTATTTCCTTTTATATTTCAACTTAAAATGTAAAGATTACCAAAAAATATATCAAAAAATATATACTTAAATTGTTTTGCACTGTTTCATTCAGTTTTGCACTATTTTAGACTTGCACCTGTGTAACTTCTTGTTCCACTGGTGGCAACGCTGGTTGAATTGCAAATTTCAATAACTTTTTAGCAAATTTCGGAAAAACTCTCATACAATTGTTTTTTTCTATTTTTCCAACGCTCACGATAACTTAGCAAATTTAAATAATTTCATCCACTATGCAAACCAAAAGCACTAAGGTTCTGAATAGACAGAAAAATTCATACGGAAAAATTTTACGAATAAGAAGAGTGGATGATCTATTATTATTTGTTATGTATTTAAAAAACTAGTCAGGAAACATTTTTTTTAATGCGAACTGTAAAGTGCATAAATCAATCAAAACGATAAAAAAATTTTAAAAAATATTCTTTGTTTATATGTAAAAAAAATGGTTAACGCAAATCGGGGCTTGACTGGATTTTTAATAATTGAATATTTTGTTTATTTTGAATAGATACTGTGTATAATATATTATTGAACAAAAAAAAAACTACTGTTATAGCTTTACAAAATTCGCAAAATTTTCTTAGAATTTTATGTAGATTTCGTTTTTGCTATACGATTTTAAATTTTTTTTCATCCATCCAAATCGACCCGGCCTAATATACATATGTCTGTATGTATGTGTGTACATATGCACAAATTTTGAAGTTACAACAAGAAGAGTTTTTAGACTTTAATAAATCTTTGGCCTGGATAAGACTTGATACTGTTGGAACATAAAGTCTGTTCCCTTGTTTTGTTTTCATGAGATTTTGGTAAGATAAAATCCTTTCTACTTTTACAGAGAAGTGAGGTATGGACAAAATTCCGTAAGCTACTCTCGATTTATCAGGAAACATGTATTCATCTGAGGCGTTTTTAGTTTTAGCCACTGTAGACCAGAAGCTGCATATATTTTCTGTTGTTAGTAGCTTCAGTTCGTCCATATCAGCCAATGCTCTATATTAGTTGTTAATATTTTCAAAATTTTGCTTATTGCTGGAAAACATTGCACAGTAGTTTTGATTTAGCTGCCTTTTGTTTGAGTGCACTTTGGACTTAACTGCCTAAACTGATGAATTTCTGTCACTATTCCTTAAAATCGCATACGAATTCGTTTTTTAAGTGCACTTTCTATACCTGCACATTTAAGATAAATGCCCCAAAATTTTGGTAATTTAAAAATATTTTCATACAAAAAATCAATGTTACCTGCACATTGACTTAACTGCACAAAATATATTTTTTCTGTAATTATTGCTCAAAATCCTTTTTTAAGTGCACTTTGTATACCTGCGCATTTAACATATTTTTTGGCAGTTTAAAATTATTCTCATATAAAAATTTTAAGTTAGCTGCACACATTAACAAAATATTGCTACATAAGTATGCAACCATGTATGTGTATAAAATTGAAGTCAACAATTGTATACCTGCACATTTAGGCAGGTAAGTGCATTTAAGATAACAGCATTTTTGACTTATCTGCACAAAAAGTCGTGCAAAGTTGATTGTGCAGCTAAGTCAAAATTACTGTAATTAAAAGTGGTATAATGCTGTTGTTTTTTTGCCAGATAAAACATTTTCAGGTGGAAACTTACTAAACCAATTTAACATTTCATTGTTAAGATCCACTTTTGCCCTCAGAACTTGACAGAATTTAATACAAAATTTTTGCAGTTGCCTTTAAACTGATTTAAAACAGTTGTTTCGACATGTTTTGTGATTACATACATATGTATAGATCAACTTCTGTGCCACAAAAAATATCATTGAGCCAAATATGTTTTTCGTTTATATTTAATAGTGAAGGATTACACTTTTCTAAAATATCTTAACTATGTAATAAAGTTTCGTGCAATTTGTCAAAAAAGAATTTGAATTCTTGGCAAAAATATATGCATACGAGCGTTTGTTTTATTGCATTTCTAAATTGGCCGTATTTGCATGTCAAATAGTATCAAAAAAAAAGTACGATCGTAACAACTTTCCCATCACTGTGAAGGAGTCACAACCTCTTCTAACTTCTCAAGAGTTTAAAAATAACGCGCCCGTTATTGTAGTAGATGTTAGTTATCAAAACGGAACACTTGATAACGGGCCAATTGACATAAAAATTGAATTTGAAACAGCAACAAATATTCCAGCCAAAACATCAGCTTATTGCATTCTTATTCATGATCGTCTAATTGAATACATACCTATAGGAGGACAAGTTCGTAAAATCTTATAAATTAAAAGAGATGAAAAATAATATAGTTTTCATAGACATGCAAGGTTTCAAAAGTAATGCAAATGATTTTATTGCAAAAGAACTCGCAATCGTTTTCAACAATAACCAACACATCAATTTTATCATAAAACCTCCTTTTGACTTTAAATGTTTATCAACAAAAAAGCAAAGAGAAGCAAACTGGTTAACAAAACATTATCATCATCTAAGCTGGAACGATGGGACTGTTTCATTTAAAAGCATTTGCGAATTTCTAAGAGCTAATATAGGTGATTCATATATCTACGTTAAAGGCGAGGAAAAGAGGCAATGGTTAGAAAAAATGGTGCAAAAAAGTGTTTTTAATATTGAAGATATTGGCTATATCAACTTTAGTCAAATGGGGATGAAGTATCCAGGTCTATTTTATTGCAGCTATCAATTCAGTGGTATTTGTGCTTTACGAAATGCAATCTTACTTGAAAAAGAAACACCAGAATGAAAACAAATGTGCATGAGTTATTTTTTAGTATACTACATACTTGTTTTATTTTTAAAAATACATATTAATATATGTACGTTGATATGTTACAATCTTAAATTTAATTAAAGTGTATAAATAAAAATTTTGTAAAAACTAAATAGTAATTATATTTATGTTACAAATTTATAAACTTATGTATACATAAAAATAATATTTAAATTAAAAATATAAAAATAAATACACAAAAACATATACATATCTTAAAAGTGAATGAATCCATGAATGTAATAGAAGTGGAGAAAACATCGATGGTACTATCGATGTATCGATGTTTTTGCATTTTTGTTAAACATCGATGTTTAATGACGACTATCGATGTTTTCTTTGTCATCTCTAAAAAATCGACAAGTTGAAAGAAAACACGCAAAAGGTGAGGATTAACTGAAATTTTATTTATTTCTAGTTTATTAATTTTATTTAACATATAGGAAATTTGTTTCGTGGTTTATAATATAAGGTATTGGTGGCAACCCTGGGGTTATCTATCAAAAATGGAGAAACATCTTAAAAGTTAGTAAAAGTTAAAGCAAACGTGAATTACCTAGTAAAACCTACCTACGAGATCTATCGCTTCACAAAGTTTACGAGAATTTAAAAGACCAACTTCGGTCTGCATTGGAATGTGTGGAGTATGTCGCACTCACAACAGACGGTTGGACTTCAAAAGCAAATGAGGGCTATTTGACTATAACTTGCCATTTTATTAATTCTGAATTCAAGCTAAACTCAGCCGTTTTGTCAACAACTACTCTTTTAACGCCCACCAACCACACTGCTGCGAATATTGCAGCCAGAATTCGCGAGGTTTTGACGGAGTGGGGTCTGATGTTTCTATAGTGACCGACAACGACGTCACTATGAAGAAAGCATGCGAGCTTCTGGAGATTAAGCATTTTCCATGTTTCGCACACACCATAAACTTGCTAGTTCAAGATGACCTTAAACTTGAAGTACTTGTGCCCATTTTGGCTAAATGTAAGTCCATTGTTTCCTTTATGAAACGCAGCACAATTACAATGGCCAAATTTAAGCAGGCCCAAACTATTGAAAACCCACTTGGCCTGATTCAGGAAGTGCCAACTCGATGGAACAGTGCCTTCTAAATGATAAAAAGACTTTTAGAAACGAAGGAAGCGCTATCATCTGTTTTATTATGTACATCTAAGGCTCCGGTTCCATTTTCCGCAGAAGAAATCGATGCTTTGAAGGAGCTTGCGGAACTTCTGACTTCATTCCAAGATGCAACTTTGGCTATTTCTGGCAGCAAAAATGCAACAATTTCTCTTGTCATTCCTCTAAGATGCGAGCTGCATCAAAAATTGCAAAACTTAAGACCTAATCTTAAAACTGCAGAAGTTATCTGTGCCTTCGAAATGTTAAGTAGCCGTTTAAGTGATAGCTTTGCACACTATGAAACACGGACTGTTCCCCGCATATCAGCCCTAACAGATCCTCGATTTAAAAAGGATGGTTTTAAGTCGGTTTCAAATTCAGATCAGGCAGTTAAGGCTTTGGAGCAGGAGATATATACCGTTTTGTCAAGAACTCCGCGGGAGCAACCAATACCACCCGAATCTTCTGAAAAACCACATTTTTCTTTTTTGCAAAACAAAATTAAGTCAAAAATAAAATCATCGCGAGCGGATGCCATTGTAATTTTGAGACAGCACCTAGAAAATATAAATGAACCAGAAGAAGCGACCCTCTTTCGTTTTGGAAGGTAAATTTAATAAATGTAATTATACTTAATATTCTGAAATTAATAAACTTTTTTTAGACGAATGAAGAAAGTATGGTGGCTATCAAAGAGGTAGCAAAAGAATATTTATGCGTACCGGCAACTTCCTGCGAGTCGGAACGAATGTTCAGCAAGGCTGGCCAAATTATTTCCGATCAGCGAACGCTCCTCAAGCCGCTCGTGGTCGATAAACTTATGTTTATTAACAAAAACCAGTAAATTTTTGAAAATTTGTAAAAAAAATCTTCGATCTCTATTTTTTATAAACGATCTCTCATTTTTAAATACGTTAGTGAAACGTATTATTATTTTAACCTATGAATTTTAATGTTGTTTTTTATTATTTTAACCTATGACTTAAAATGTTGTTTTTTTTTATTTTATTCAGTAAATAAAATTTTAAATTTATTATTTTATTTATTTTAACTATTAGTATTGTTACGAAAAGAGCCGTCAACAATGTTAAGTAGCATTACACAGAAATATTCCAATAGGGTTAATGTAAATGCTACGCGAAAATATTCCTACAGGGTCAAAGCAAAGAATAGTCTAGAAAGTAGCCAACAACTAAATAAGCATGCCTAGCTTGATTAAACGTAAACAAGCAAAAGTAACAACAAAAAAGCGTCTGCTTATTAAGAAGATTCACATATTTGTACACATACATACATGCCAATTCAAACGAAAAGCAAAAGATAAACAACCACCGTGTGTTGCTTAGTTAATGATGTACACACGTACGCATATACACATGTATGTACATAGTTACCACATGAACTTAATTAGGCAGCATATAAGATGATAATGATCGTCTAGACATTGCTTGAAACTTCTAGTGGAATTTCTGTGAAATATAAATAGAGGTGACGCATCCAATGAGTTAGTTAGTTGCAGTTGTAAGTCAGTCGCGAACAGTTATAGTTAGTGCTAATCAGAAACTAGTGAAGTTAAGAACTCGTTAGACAGTTGATAATTAAGTTGTGAATTAATAATAGTCTGTCGTGGAATTGAGATTATTGTGGAGTCTATCGTGTCGACTGGAGTAAAGGGAACAGCGCAGCGAATAGACGTGTATAAGGGTGTAAGTAAAGCCAGTGAGTCTTTATTGGTGTATCAACTGTGAGTATCGGCAGAGTGAGTGCCGTGTGTGACAAGCAGCAGACAAAGAGGTATTGGTGTATCAACTGTGAGTGACGGCAGAGTGAGTCTCGTAAGTGACGAGCAGCAGACAAAGAGGTGTCACGTGATTACTTGCGCAGCCAGCTAAGAGACGTGCGTAAACTACAGCGAGGAAGGCGTAGTGGTAACCAGTTGTGAATATCTGTGTATAATTTATTAGTTTAAGTTGTATTATTGTATTTAAGCTCTTGAGTAATTTAGTATAAGTGTATTTGTAAATAAAACTTGTATCATTCTTAACCCTAATTACTACACTCGGCTCTTGTATTCATTTGCAAATCTTCGGATCTACGGAAAAGCGTTTTTATAGAGAGAAAAACGTAACATTTGGTGTCAGAAGTGGGATTTGCAAATACAAGCGATACGTTTTAAAAGGGTTAAGCGAAAAGCAAGAGTAATAAGAAAAGGAGAACCTCACACGTTTGAAAAGCTTAAACGTGAACAAAACCACATACGTTTGAAAAGGTTAAACGTAGTAATTGGTTTTTGAGGAAGAATGAAATTTCAAGAGCTTAAGGTGGAGCAACTCAAGAAAGAGTTGAACAATCTGGACTTGCCAACAACTGGTAATAAGGTCGAACTACAAAAAAGATTGTTGGAAGAGTTCCAGCGGCGCAACATCGATATAGAAAGCTACGAGTTCGATGGAAAAGAAGAAATTGAGGTATGTACTCGTGCAGCAGCAACCAGTACAGACATTGGTGCAATGTTTGCTGCTATGATGAGTAAAATGGAGGCAAACAATGAGAAAATGGAAACAATGCTTCAAGAAACTTCTAGAGCAAAGAATGAAATGAAGGCAAACAACGACAAACTTCTACGCCAAATGGATGAGAGACTTCAGGAGTATTCTAGAACTATGATGAGTGATTTGCATGAAACATTAAGAGCTAACAACGAGAAACTTCTAGGTCAGATGGATGAGGTGTTTGACAAATGGAAATGGAAAACTGTGCCTAATGTTCCAGAATCACCTAGAGCCAGAAATGAGAAAATTCAAGAAATGCCTGAAGCCACAAACAGACGGGCCGGTGGTGTAGAAATCCAAGTCAGTAAATCTAGCGAAAATAATACTGGCTTCAATGACATTTCTGGCAAAGAGGAAAACGTTGACCAAAGACTGAAGGCAGAAGATGAAATTAGCAGTGGTCAGTGTCAACAAGTTGGACGTGAGCCAGAAGTTTCCAGCAAAGAAAATGAAGCTAGTGACGTAGATGTGGTGGTCTGTGAAACAGCGGAACAAGCTATGGGTGAAATGGTCTCGCTTGCTCAGGGTAAAGAAACTGCTACAGCATACAAAGCGCATAGCATAAAAGCAGTCAGGAAGAAAAAGACAACTTCTATACGGAGCCTAAAGCGTGTGGTAAGGCAAGCTCTAGTCAAGGTACAAGGAAGAGTCGGAGCCAAAGGCCATAAATGTGGAATGGTAAGGCAAGCTCTAGTTAAGGGACAAGGTAGAGTCAGAGCCAAGGGCCATAAATGTAGAATGGTAAGGCAAGCTCTAGTCAAGGGACAAGGTAGAGTCAGAGCCAAAGGCCATAAATGTGGAAGGAGTTGTCATATACAGCGTACGGCAAGGCAAGCTGTAGTAGAAATACCAGGCAGATTCAGTACCATGGGCTGCAAATGTGGAAGAACTTGTCATCTTCAGTACAAGGTAAGGCAAGCTGTATTGGAAAGAGGAAGCAGAGTCAGTACCAGGGGCCACAAATGTCAACGAAGTAGTCATCTCCAGCGTATGGCAATACAAGTTCCAGTTGAGAAACGAGGCAGAGCCAGAACTAAAGCCGACAAATATGGAAGAGGTAGTCGTCTCGAGCGTAACTACAAGGCGTTTAGAAAACGCAGAAAAAGAAAGGCGATGATGTGCCTATTCGGGACGAATAGGCTTAAGTGGGCGGCAGTGTTACGAAAAGAGCCGTCAACAATGTTAAGTAGCATTACACAGAAATATTCCAATAGGGTTAATGTAAATGCTACGCGAAAATATTCCTACAGGGTCAAAGCAAAGAATAGTCTAGAAAGTAGCCAACAACTAAATAAGCATGCCTAGCTTGATTAAACGTAAACAAGCAAAAGTAACAACAAAAAAGCGTCTGCTTATTAAGAAGATTCACATATTTGTACACATACATACATGCCAATTCAAACGAAAAGCAAAAGATAAACAACCACCGTGTGTTGCTTAGTTAATGATGTACACACGTACGCATATACACATGTATGTACATAGTTACCACATGAACTTAATTAGGCAGCATATAAGATGATAATGATCGTCTAGACATTGCTTGAAACTTCTAGTGGAATTTCTGTGAAATATAAATAGAGGTGACGCATCCAATGAGTTAGTTAGTTGCAGTTGTAAGTCAGTCGCGAACAGTTATAGTTAGTGCTAATCAGAAACTAGTGAAGTTAAGAACTCGTTAGACAGTTGATAATTAAGTTGTGAATTAATAATAGTCTGTCGTGGAATTGAGATTATTGTGGAGTCTATCGTGTCGACTGGAGTAAAGGGAACAGCGCAGCGAATAGACGTGTATAAGGGTGTAAGTAAAGCCAGTGAGTCTTTATTGGTGTATCAACTGTGAGTATCGGCAGAGTGAGTGCCGTGTGTGACAAGCAGCAGACAAAGAGGTATTGGTGTATCAACTGTGAGTGACGGCAGAGTGAGTCTCGTAAGTGACGAGCAGCAGACAAAGAGGTGTCACGTGATTACTTGCGCAGCCAGCTAAGAGACGTGCGTAAACTACAGCGAGGAAGGCGTAGTGGTAACCAGTTGTGAATATCTGTGTATAATTTATTAGTTTAAGTTGTATTATTGTATTTAAGCTCTTGAGTAATTTAGTATAAGTGTATTTGTAAATAAAACTTGTATCATTCTTAACCCTAATTACTACACTCGGCTCTTGTATTCATTTGCAAATCTTCGGATCTACGGAAAAGCGTTTTTATAGAGAGAAAAACGTAACAGTATTTTTACCAGCTTGGTGTATTTCATTTGCACGTTCATTTTGCATAATAGTAGTAGGGAACTGGGCATTCTGGCGCCGATTAAAATTCTTAAATTGTGGCTGAAATTGTTAAATTGTTGCTGAAATTGTTAAATTTGGGTAATTAAAATTTGAAAATTGTTAAATTCTTGGAAATTTGTGTTTTTTTGTTTACATAAGGAGTTTTTTGTTTACATTAGGAGTTTTTTGTTTACATTAGGAGTTTTTGTTTACATTAAGTGTATGTCTGTCTGTCGGTCTGTCTGTCTGCCTGCCTGACCGTGGGAAGTTTGTGTGTGGAATATTTTGTGTGAATGTATTAAGGCGGTTCATAGTTTGGCGGTTTTTATGTGTGTATGTGACGACGGGGAAAATCATGAAAATGGTTTTTCCTAATGCTGACGGAAAATCATCTAATGATTTTTCGTAATTCCGAAGGCAAAACATGATAATTTTTCATAATACCGAAGGCAAAACATGATAATTTTTCGTAATACCGAAGGCAAAACATGATAATTTTTCCTAATGCCTACTGCAATACATGATAATTTTTCCTAATGCCTACCGCAATACATGATTATTATTTTTTTCAAATGCCGACGGCAAAAAATGAATATAATTTTTTCAAATGCCAACGGGAAAATGATTTTTCCTAATGACGACGGGAAAACGTGAAAGTTATTTTTTCTAATGCTAATGTAGGTGTTGCTAGACTGTGGGAATTTAAGCCTGACCGTGATTTGAGTGGGTGGCGTTGTTGCCGTAATATGTAACGATAGGAATTTGCGGATGTGTCTGTCTGTCTGTGAGAATTTAGGTGAGGGTTCGATTGGAAGGGGCGGGGTGCAGTTGAGGTAGATCGATTGCGTGTGTATGTGTGCGTGTGTATGTGTGCGTGTGTGTGTGTGTGTGTGTGTATGTGTGTGTGTGTGTATGTTTGTAGGAATTTCAATGTGTGTATTTCTGTAGGAGCTTAGGGCTGATTGTGATTTATGAGGGGTGAGGTGTTCTAGTAATATGTAACCGGGGGAATCTGTGTGTTTGTATGTCTGTAGGAGTTTAAGGCTGACCATGATTTGGGTGGGCAGGGTTGTTGACGTAATATGTATCCATGGGGATTTGTGGATGTGTCTGTCTATAGTAGTTTAAGGCTGATCGTGATTTTAGGTAGGTGAGGATGTTGTTGAGGTAAATTGGTTATGTGTATGTATGTATGTATGTATTTTTGTACGAATTTAAGATGATTGTGATTTATTAGGGGCGAGGTGTTCTTGTAATATGTAGCCGTGAGAATCTATGTGTATAGACGTCTGTAGAAGTTTATGACTGTCTGTAATTTCAGGTAGGTGAGAGTGTTGTGTTGTTGAGATTTTATAACTCTCTTCGTTCTCTAATTTTATTTCACGTTGTAGTCCACCAATATGCATTTGAATATATTCTTGAATTATATCAATGGCTTAAGCTATATTATTAATTTGTTCTTTAGTTTGTCGATTTCAGTTTCCAGAAAAATTAACTTATATCATCGTTCTCTGACGGAGAACGATGATGATTCTGTATGCATACATTAGTAGTAATTAAAATCTTTTTATAGATTTCGAGTTCAAATTTATCATAATTTTTTTGGTATTTTATCAAACATTAGAGAAAATAGTCCTAGTGTTAGAGCCCATATTTACCACCAACTTGTATTTTATCTTCATTCAGTTTGAGGTTACTATCACCATTAGTTTGTATCTAATTCATTTCTTCCTTCCAATACTGATAAGTCTTCGGAATTGGAAGTCTTTGAATACAAATCATCGTCATCATCATTCTCAGTATTAGCATCATTAAATAAGATGGTATTATCAAATATTGTTCCTTCTGCTAGTTTCTTTGGTGTACTTGTCTCTATCTTGACTAATGGTTTCTCATGCTTTAAACTTGTATATTTTCAACTTCTGTCTTGATTTTACTTTTTTCTTTCATAAGAATTCTTTTAATATTTTTAGAACTATTTATGAATTCTTCTGTTATAGGTTTAAATGTATCTTTTAGTTGCTCACTTGTATCTATTTCACCAGTTTTTATACTACGAAGCTTTTTCTTCATCACATTTCTTGTCAACACCAAATGCTTTAAATCTTTCTCATCCATGTTTGCTAACAGCAAATTCAGGTATCGGCTACTAGATCAGCTTATCAGGAGCTTATCTGGTTTTCAGATCAGCTTATCAGGAGCTGGTCTAGTTATCAGATCAGCTTATCAGGAGCTGGTCTGGTTATCAGATCAGCTTATCAGGAGCTGGTCTGGTTATCAGATTAGCTTATCAGGAGCTGGTTTGGTTATCAGATCAGCTCCTGATAAGCTGATCTAAAAACCAGACCAGCTCCTGATAAGCTGATCTGAAAACCAGACCAGCGAACATGGATGAGAAAGATTTAAAGCATTTGGTGTTGACAAGAAATGTGATGAAGAAAAAGCTTCGTAGTATAAAAACTGGTGAAATAGATACAAGTGAACAACTAAAAGATATATTTAAACCTATAACAGAAGAATTCAAAAATAGTTCTAAAAATATTAAAAGAATTCTTATGAAAGAAAAAAGTAAAATCAAGACAGAAGTTGAAAATATACAAGTTTAAAGCATGAGAAACCATTAGTCAAGATAGAGACAAGTACACCAAAGAAACTAGCAGAAGGAACAATATTTGATAATACCATCTTATTTAATGATGCTAATACTGAGAATGATGATGACGATGATTTGTATTCAAAGACTTCCAATTCCGAAGACTTATCAGTATTGGAAGGAAGAAATGAATTAGATACAAACTAATGGTGATAGTAACCTCAAACTGAATGAAGATAAAATACAAGTTGGTGGTAAATATGGGCTCTAACACTAGGACTATTTTCTCTAATGTTTGATAAAATACCAAAAAAATTATGATAAATTTGAACTCGAAATCTATAAAAAGATTTTAATTACTACTAATGTATGCATACAGAATCATCATCGTTCTCCGTCAGAGAACGATGATATAAGTTAATTTTTCTGGAAACTGAAATCGACAAACTAAAGAACAAATTAATAATATAGCTTAAGCCATTGATATAATTCAAGAATATATTCAAATGCATATTGGTGGACTACAACGTGAAATAAAATTAGAGAACGAAGAGAGTTATAAAATTGAAAAGCAATTAAAAAATTAAATAATTAAAAATAAATTGAAGAGCTGTACGATTAAATATATAGATTAGAAAATTAAGTACATGTTAGTATAAATAGCTGAAAGTGCAACATGTAGATCACCACACTATCGAAAAAATCTGTAAAACAACTCAATGTCTTTAAAAAGAAATTTAGTGAACGAACTCCATATTAAAACTCGAAAATTGTTTGTGCTTGTAGAGATGCAATGACAGGAATATATGAAGTTTTATGGAGCTAAGTTAGGTGAAATGGAGAACTATTCTACAGAAAATAGAAATTGTTGATTTTTGAAGAGTGTAATTGACATATTATCAAATTGTAGTACAGCTGAAAATAAAAGCTGCACTCAAAAAACCAAGGAAGGGAAAATATTTTTGAAGTGGTACGGGTACCAAAAAAAAAAAAAAAAAACTTACAAACAGATGATTCTAAGGAATTTTTTAATAAATACTTTGGAAAGCTCGTACATAAATAGAAGATTAAACATTACTTAATATGAAAGCATCAATAGTACAATGATTTAATTGAGCATTAAAAGGAATGATGTGAAAAGAATTAGCTTTAATGGTTCATATAAAAGGATTGGTATACATATATAAGGAATTACTTAGTGCATAAAATAGAAAAATTTATCCCACCATTAAAATGTTTACGATTAAAGTTAACTCAACAAATGAGAAAAAGCTGCTTAAAGTATAAAGTAATTTGAAGAATGAATGTTAAATTTAATAAAAATAAAAATTAAATTAAAACGAAAAATCTAGTTTATTTGTAGGATTGATTAGGAATGATGGGTCTTAAGAAAGGTAATTAACTAAATGTAGTGGAATTAGATAATTAGCTAAATGTAGTGGAATTCTCTAAACTTGTTGGTCTGAATGAAATTTACTAAAACTTCAGTGTTTAAAATAAACTATAACATAGTGCAATATTCAGCAGCACATCATATTATCACTTTTTATAAAGTTGTATGTACATTTTCCCATCGAAATTGTTAGAACGCAAAATTTTACAATATGAAAATGGGATTATTATAGAAGATCTTCGCTCTATTTATTTCTTTAGCTATCAGATCTTTAGAAAATATAGATAAACTACGGAATTTGGACTTTGATATCCAATCTTTAAGAATGTACATGTGTATGAATAAGTATCAAGCAAACTTAGTGAGTGAATATACGCTTCAACTAGAATCATGCTGAAGCATGCATACTGCAAACAGATCTTACTTTATATCTGTATGAGTATTAAATAAATTTACAGAAAAAAATGAAAGCATGCCGAAGCATGAATAATTTCAAAAAAAAAAATCCTCACGTCATACAATTTTGTAAGCAAAGAAATTTTATGATTTTGTGGTCACTTAAATACAAACATACATATGTATCTACTTGGCAAAAATTCAAAAGAGCGATCTGGTAAATTCTAATAG
Organism: Tachina grossa; assembly: GCA_949987645.1. Lineage (NCBI taxonomy): Eukaryota > Metazoa > Arthropoda > Insecta > Diptera > Tachinidae > Tachina > Tachina grossa. The sequence goes on from OX465275.1 coordinate 83,286,267, forward strand.
TAAAGATTTTTAATTGTAACACTACTACATCTCGGACTCTTACGTCACTATCGATAGAAGCATGCTAAGGCATGCATACTAGCAAAATATATAAAGCTGTTAGAAAGTGATGAGACAGCAATTGTATCTGGATCAACCCAACTCATGAATGTATTGTATACGGGAGTGATTGATGGTGATGATGACCTTTTTTAAGTGGATAATCATTACATATGAATGCGATAGGAGTCAACCAGCAAACCTCATGTAGAAATACCTACTTGAGGTAAAAAAATTCTCCCAAATATAGATATTTCATTGCTGCTAACACTTTATGAAAACACCGACGGTGAATTGCTGAGATCGATTTGCTACAATAGTTGTTTATTAAACATACATTTCTTTGTAAGTAAACTAATTTTTACATACCTAATTTATATACCCACCAAAAAATTAGACAAAAATACTCTATTCCAAGTAGTAAAATCTGAAAAAAGGAGTGGCACATTAGAAGAAAAAAATAAATAAAAATATAGACTGACTGACCAACTAATACGTACACTCTGTCCAATGGGAACACAAAACACACTTAAACATTTCAGAAATATATACACAATACGCTGAACTTTAATAAAATTAAAAAAAAATCATATATGACAACAAATAAAAGTAAAAGGTGCTCACCCTTCATAAAACATGTACCTTATTAATGTAATAATATTATCAGTATAAAGCAACAGAAATTTCGTCAAACAAAGTCATCTTGTATCCTAGAGGAACCGTCGAAAGGGTATACTCAAAGTCTCTGAAAACCACTTCGTTTTCTGATGATCGCTTTTCAACAAGAAAATATGTTTGTTCAATATGACTAATTTAAAAGTACATTTAAATTCAGTCTCATATCCGATTTTAACTGCATCAGAATTTAAGAAAAAAGCTCCTTTTATTCTATTGAATAAAATTTTAATTTAAAACAGTAAGCAAAGATATCAGCTTCAACTTCAAATGATTTCATCACAAAAAAAAAAAAACTAGTGATTGTTTTCAACAATTATGAAAATAATAATTTCAATATAAAGCTCCCTTTTGATTTTAAATGTTTATCAATAAAAATAAAAAAAGAAGTAAGTTGACTACCAAAGAAAAAAAAAAAAAAAACTATCAGTATATAAGCTGGAGTGCCGGATCAGTTTCATTTAAAAATGTTTATACATTTTCATAAAGCAAAGCAAGATTTCGAAAACAAATGTAGAAAGTGAAGAAAAAAAGTCTTTAGTTAGAAAAAATTATGTACCCCAAAAATTTCTAACGTTAACTTACTAACGTTGCATCAACTTTAAAAAATGTAAATTGAGTATAAGGAATATTTCTATTATAGTTGCTATTACTATAGAGTATGTATCTTCAGGAATTCAGTTTTACTTAAAAACAGAAAATCCTCACAAACTTTTAAGTAAACGCAGATAAAAATTAAAACGTTTTTATTTTCAAATAAAAAAAAAAAACTGAATATATCGCATCTATACACAGACGAATATTTACAACAACAACACCAACAACAAGAAGAACAAAAGACATCAATGAAAAAAAAAATGTATTCAAAGATTGAAATAAACGAAATCTGTAATATAAACAAATTTCATATAGGCAGACTTTAACGCGAGACAAATTTAAGTATGAGAAAATATAAAACAAGCGTAAGTATAAAAACATAATAAGATTAGGGAAGTCCAGACATATGATAGTATTTTATAGTACCAAATGTCGATACTGAAAACAATTTATTTCTATCTACATATAAATATTAGCGCAAATACACACACACACACATAGCAGAATTCATATAAGAAATATCCAAGAAAATTTCAACAACACCCCACCTTTTGCAAATCATGATGAGCCTTAAATTCTCCCTCAGATATACATACACAAATTCCCATGATCACACATACATACATATACAATACATAAGATTAATCTCAACAACACAACACTCTCACCTACCTGAAATTACAGACAGTCTTAAACTTCTACAGACGTCTATACACATAGATTCTCACGGCTACATATTACAAGACCACCTCGCCCCTAATAAATCACAATCATCTTAAATTCGTACAAAAATACATACATACATACATACACATAACCAATTTACCTCAACAACATCCTCACCTACCTAAAATCACGATCAGCCTTAAACTACTATAGACAGACACATCCACAAATCCCCATGGATACATATTACGTCAACAACCCTGCCCACCCAAATCATGGTCAGCCTTAAACTCCTACAGACATACAAACACACAGATTCCCCCGGTTACATATTACTAGAACACCTCACCCCTCATAAATCACAATCAGCCCTAAGCTCCTACAGAAATACACACATTGAAATTCCTACAAACATACACACACACACACATACACACACACACACACACGCACACATACACACGCACACATGCACACGCACACATACACACGCAATCGATCTACCTCAACTGCACCCCGCCCCTTCCAATCGAACCCTCACCTAAATTCTCACAGACAGACAGACACATCCGCAAATTCCTATCGTTACATATTACGGCAACAACGCCACCCACTCAAATCACGGTCAGGCTTAAATTCCCACAGTCTAGCAACACCTACATTAGCATTAGAAAAAATAACTTTCACGTTTTCCCGTCGTCATTAGGAAAAATCATTTTCCCGTCGGCATTTGAAAAAATTATATTCATTTTTTGCCGTCGGCATTTGAAAAAAATAATAATCATGTATTGCGGTAGGCATTAGGAAAAATTATCATGTATTGCAGTAGGCATTAGGAAAAATTATCATGTTTTGCCTTCGGTATTACGAAAAATTATCATGTTTTGCCTTCGGTATTATGAAAAATTATCATGTTTTGCCTTCGGAATTACGAAAAATCATTAGATGATTTTCCGTCAGCATTAGGAAAAACCATTTTCATGATTTTCCCCGTCGTCACATACACACATAAAAACCGCCAAACTATGAACCGCCTTAATACATTCACACAAAATATTCCACACACAAACTTCCCACGGTCAGGCAGGCAGACAGACAGACCGACAGACAGACATACACTTAATGTAAACAAAAACTCCTAATGTAAACAAAAAACTCCTAATGTAAACAAAAAACTCCTTATGTAAACAAAAAAACACAAATTTCCAAGAATTTAACAATTTTCAAATTTTAATTACCCAAATTTAACAATTTCAGCAACAATTTAACAATTTCAGCCAAAATTTAAGAATTTTAATCGGCGCCAGAATGCCCAGTTCCCTACTACTCATAATTTACAATAATAAGTGCGTTCGAGAACTGAAAAATTTGTAAAATTTTTACTATTTTTTACTGGATTGCGTTCGAGTACACAAAATCCAGTAAATGAGAGGGCGAATTGAGAGAGAAAAGTGACACTTCATTTACTGAGTAAATGCAAGTTTTTACTGGATCAATTTTTGCCAGTAAAATCCAGTAAAACGAAACCATATGTTTTTTAATATAAACAAACAAAAGTAAAGGGAAACAACAATTTTTAGTTTTTGATGAAATTTTTAAAATAACAAAAAAAAAACAAATGTATTAAGTTATAAGCATTATAACATTTATTTTAGTTTGATGCTAGAAAAATATTCGGGTATGTTATATATTCCACGTGAAATTAAAACGTGAGGAATTTCCATAGAATTTTTGGAAATATGTATGTATATTTTCTTAAGAAACATCGATGTAACATCGATGTTTCGCTTAAAAATATCGAAAACATCGATGGTAGCGAACATCGATGTTTCTCCACCTCTAGAATGTATACATAAGCATTTGAATGTAATATATAAACATAAAAAAAAATATATTTGGATTAAATATACATTCACGATTAAATATTGTATATATTTTTATTAATTAATTAATTCTTTTGTAATATATAAGAAATTTATTATTCGACATATTGTCAGAAGTTTATTTTAATTTGAAATTTATTTGCTGGCGGTTCAGCGTTGTCTATATATTTCATTGTTGCTGTAACAAATCATCAGTAGACTTCAACCACACATTTTGAATAGTCACAAACCTCTTATCTTATGCACAGACTTTCAAGAACTATTTGCGAATTCACAAATAATAATATTTTTGAAAATCACAAAAGAAAAATAAGCGTAGTAGGCTTAGAAACTAATACAAAAAACCCAGCAAATAATTTATATTCCATTTGAATCTATTTTATTTTTCTACACCTTTATACAATTAGAAATCCATTGGATAACAATAAAAGTAATTATAAGGCAAAATGAAAAATAAAATCTAAATTTAACATTTAAGAAATTTATTATTCGACATATTGTTAGAAGTTTATTTTAATTTGAAATTTATTTGCTGGTGGTTCAGCGTTGTCTATATATTTCATTGTTGCTGTAACAAATCATCAGTAGACTTCAACCACACATTTTGAAAAGTCACAAAACTCTTATCTTATGCACAGACTTTCAAGAACTATTTGAGAATTCACAAATAATAATATTTTTGAAAATCACAAAGGAAAAATAAGCGTAGTAGGCTTAGAAACTAATACAAAAAACCCAGCAAATAATTTGTATTCGATTTGAATCTATTTTATTTTTCTACACCTTCATACAATTAGAAATCCATTGGATAACAATAAAAGTAATTATAAGGCAAAATGAAAAATAAAATCTAAATTTAACATTTAAGAAATTTATTATTCGACATATTGTCAGAAGTTTATTTTAATTTGAAATTTATTTGCTGGTGGTTGAGCGTTGTCTATATATTTCATTGTTGCTGTAACAAAGCATCAGTAGACTTCAACCACACATTTTGAATAGTCACAAACCTCTTATCTTATGCACAGACTTTCAAGAACTATTTGAGAATTCACAAATAATAATATTTTTGAAAATCACAAAGGAAAAATAAGCGTAGTAGGCTTAGAAACTAATACAAAAAACCCAGCAAATAATTTATATTCGATTTGAATCTACTTTATTTTTCTACACCTTTAACAATTAGAAATCCATTGGATAACAATAAAAGTAATTATAAGGCAAAATGAAAAATAAAATCTAAATTTAACATTAAGAAATTTATTATTATTATTATAGACAACGCTTATTATTATTATTATAGACAACGCTGAACCACTTTTGATATATATGTTATATATATATATATATATATATATATATATAATTAACAGGCGAACATGTTTTTTGTAATCCCTTTTACGCTGGTACCACCGCACCGATTTTAAAAAGATTTATATGGTTTTAAAAGATTTTTTATACAGATGTGCAGAAACTATATTTTATTGAAATCGGTTTAGTGTTTTGGGAGCTACAAGCGTTCAAAGTTGCTACTACTACATGCACACATATTACACACGCATTTATTAGCTTACAAGTAAAAAAAGAAACAAAACATGAGTGTGTGTGTGTGTGTGTTTGTAGTATTTCTCTTGACCTTACATTGTAAGGATTACAATTGTTTTTCTCTTATTTGTTGTTGTATTAAAGCCATAATACCAGTGATGCCATCTTTTGAGACTCAAAACGCGTAAAAATTTTTCAAAAAAGGTCTAGAAAGGGCTAAATTGAAAATATATTCAAAAATAAAAAAAAAATTGTAAAATTTTTCGAAAAAGCGCGAAAAGGGGCTAGTATTAAAATGTTTCTGTTGAAAATAAAAACATCAAATCAATTTTTGTAAAGTAATTTATTAGAATATAAATTACTATCATGAGATCAACACATACATAGCTTTAGAGCTTCAATATTGTACATATTTCACTTACATTTCATATTACATTTCAATAAGGTATGTACATACGTAGATTAAATAGTTAGCACACATGTATATACATATATAATAGAAATATATATACATATGTATGTTTAAATAAGTAGATACATTTAAATTTGGCCGTTGTTAAATAAAATTTCGATTTCTCGCTCTTCCAAAAACAGACATTATCTGTTTTAGGCTGTATTGAATAACTTTCAAGGCAAAAAAATTTGGGAGAAATAAAAGATTACTCTATATTATTCTTCTTTTTTAAATTGGTAAAGCAATGTCGACTTTTTACTCATTTTATTTTGCTAGATTAAAGGAAGGAAAAGTTCGCTAAAGTTTAAATGTAGCCATATCGAGCAAAAACTAAAAGGGGGCTAAAAGGGCTGAAAGATTATTGTAAAAGGTGCTAGGTTTGCGCCTTTTTTAGTTTGGGGCTAAAAATTTTTTTTCGCGTTTTGACTGATTGAAAACGGGCTAAGTCTAGCCCTAAAAGGGCTTAGTTGGCATCACTGCATAATACTTAAAGGAAGAGAGTTCAATAAATTGAATTAGGTTGGTTGAAGGGATTTTGTTTATATTTTTTTTAATTTCATGTATTATTTGATTATTCTTGCATATGTACATATGTAAGTTTGTGTGTGGCTGTGTTTTAATGAATTTTTTTATGACGTTTAGATACATTTTCTTTGAATCTTAAGTTATTTACATTTTGATTCTAGAATACGGACGAGTGTGTCGTCCGTTTGGTATATCTAGTATATATAAACGTTTCAATAGATTACTCACTAACTCGATCTCTATAATGACCCCAAGCTCTTGTTTTTACTTGATCCTCCAAAATATTTCTTTTATCATCATTGTAGTTAAGGACTACTTTAAATAGCTTTCGTCTGATCAAATAAACAATTTTTATAATGTTTTTTTTTATTTTCGGCCAAATCAAATTTGTTGTGAATTGAATTCTTTTTATTATTTAGCTGGTGAGGCCTATATTGTTTTATGTCAATAAAAACTCAATTTTTGGCCATTTACAGTGTGATAATAAGGAACAGCTAAAGCCATCTTTCTTAATATTGTAATCTTTAGTTCAAGTAAACTTGTATATTTTTTATTTTTGATGTTTTAACAACAACACAACTCGATTGTTAACAAAATCCCCTGAAGAAGTGAACATAAAATTCACGAAACGTCGGGAAAAATATGTAATAAAAATTGAGTTTTTATTGACATAAAACAATATAGGCCTCACCAGCTAAATAATAAAAAGAATTCAATTCACAATTTTTATAATCGTTTAGAGTTAACTTTTTGACGGCAGATTTTTTAACTCCTTTAGATTTTTTACTTCTTCAGAGCTATGGGTTGAAAATGAGTACATTTAAGATCTTAAACCTACAAACTCTGTCATTATATCACCCCTATTCTCATCCTTCATCATTCCTAAAACCTTTTTATTTGCTAGAGGTAAGCTGAACTGATTCTCTTCAGAATAATCCGAAGTATCAAAATTGGAATCAATATCATTACGAATATCATTATAAAAATCTTCAGTTTGAATAGTGTAGATGAAAGAATCTATATCCATATAGTTAAGAGAAATTTTATCTTTAAACTTTTGTTTCATATAGCAGTAGTGGAAGTCGTACATCTTCCACTTAGATAATTCTAAAACTGCTAGACCTATATATGTGGGTTTATCGTAATATGGTTCCAGTTCTTTTAACTTAACTGCATACATATTATCCCCAAATTTTATTAAACTTAAAAAATTCGGTTTAGAAATCAATGCCCTCAATCCCAAATGATTTATGTTTATAGTTTCCCACTCTGTCGCAATATGGATAACTTTTCTTTTATCTACGTTTTCCATAGTCTTCCCATAAACCGCATTATTAAGAAGCTTGAAAAATTCCTTCTCAAATGCATTTTTGGCATTCGTACGATATAAAGTATTTAGGTCAATGTATTTTTTAAGCCAAGGGGACTGCTTAAATCTTTATATTCTTTGTATTTTATGCAATACAAGCCCGTTTGAAATACATTGAAGTAAGATTTTATGATGAATAACATAATTCTTTGTGAAAGTAAAGTCTGCTATTAACTTCTTAGTATTATACTGTGTAGTTCTTTTGATTTGGGGGCAAAAAGGGAGGTCATTATGATCGTCATGAAGTGAGTCTGAATACTCAATATATACTTCCAAATAGTAACCAACTTCTGGTGTATTAGTAACTTCATTGATATTAAAGGCTTCAATTTCACTAGAACTTAACCATTCGAATCCTCCATAAGGTAAAGGTTGAGACATTGCCCAACCATATAAATTGTTAGCATCTAAATACATCAAATATTCTGAAGGCTTATTATTTTCAAAATCATTCATGTATTTGTTGTTAGATTTTGAATATCTTCTTGAGCACTGCACTAGCCCACCCCTTATACCATTTTGAACAAATGAATGCATTTCACAGTCTGTTATTAGCTCTAAAGTTACTTCTGTAGTGCTCAACATGGCATCCCATGATAGTCCTGGCGCAGTATAATAATGAGCTGGATCTAGATTATAAATACTCTTACATATTTTTCGAAAATTTTCAAAAATATCTGTAAGAAGTAAGACATCAGTTTTGAGGTAAAGCTCAGTATAATCCAGAAGGTTTCCACAATCGAACTCACTCCAGACTTTTTGTGCATGTTCATAGTCATCAACAGAACATTCATCATTGCTTAAAATATTAAAAAAGTTCTGTCTACTTGGAAGTTCAGTTTCATCAAACTTTAAAATAGAGTCCATATAAGAGTATGGATACACTCCTTTTCTTCTTAATAATTGAAATTGGTTACCATTTGGAAATATTTCACGAACTGTATGCAAATCAGAAACATCAAGATTTTTTGCTAAAGAATCTAGACTTGAGGCCATAAACCTGAAAGAGTCTATAAAGCGTATTTCGAATCCATGATTCTTTTTTATGGTAGCATTTTTTATTGAAGAAAGATGATGAAAAAAGAGATGTAAATCATACGCAGAAAGATTGTGAAAAAGAACAGGTATAAAATTAGGTACTCTATAATTTAAATTGCATACATTATGAGCTGCACCACGATAACTACCCGTAAGATGACAGTGATCTATAACTTTATCATTAATCAATTCTTTCTTACAAATATGACACACTTGTTCATTATTGTGATCTTGTATATTTTCGGTAGTCATATTAATACATTTATTTTTTGACAAATGTTCATCAAATATGTTTGATGCATCTTCCACTATTTTTTTAACAAACATAATTGCCGCATCTTCTCCAAAGTAATATCTATTCATATTATATTCTTTCTTAAAGCTACACTTAACATAGTAGCTGAAGGCACAAGGAATATGCTTTTGAATGTTTGTAGTATTACTACTTACTTTTTCGTCAACTCTTTCTAAAATTGACTCAAAATCAGCATAAATTACAAATGGAACATCCATCTGTTTCTGAATGTTTTTGAAGCTCTTGAAGACATCTTCGGGCTTAGGCATTTTGACGACTTTCTTTAAACAAATGCTCTTGTGATGTTTCTACACATATTCATCGTGAGTGTGCTATAAACAGGTGTTAGAAAGAATGATTTTAGATGTGTGTGATGTAATGCTGGATCGTAAAAGTCTTAAATTGAAAAGTATGGATGATATCAAAGAAAACTTTATGTATTTGGAAAATAAACTTAAAAAAAATATATAAATATTTATGATTATTAGAAAAGACTTACTTTGAAATATCTTTGATATAGTGGAAATTTTCATTTGAATTGAACAAAAGTAAGTTTATATGATTTTGTTTTTCTCCACTAGTGACATAATATGGACCTATTAGTGATGATTCATTATGTCCAAAAACGTTAACACTAATTTCATTCAGCACTTCAAACTTTTTAGTTGTTTTAATGGAAGTGGAAAATCTAACCCTTTAAAGTTTATTTCTAAGGCCGCTAAAACAATCCTTTCACTTCTTATGTTTTCAATGTTATACGAGTAGTGAAGTTTTCTTTGCATATCATCTTGATATAAAGGAGCAACTAAGCACCATTTGAAGCAATAAATATCATCATTCTCGATATTGATGCATGCACCTTTATTAGCTATAGCTTTTGGCAAGGGTATGAAATATGAGCTTCTTATAATCGATGACTTGTTAATATATATTTCAAGCAATTTTGTACAGATTAATGTCCATCCACTGTCTCTCTCTTGAAATTCATCCATTTTTATAGTAATTTCATTCACATGCTTCCTATATAATTCTTCAACATCATCCGAAATGGTGACTAATGTCATTTTTGATATGTGCACCAGTGGAGAAACAATCATATCATCATTCAGCAGTTTCATGTATTCACATGTTAACTCAAAATTAAATTCAAATGTAACATGCTTCCTGCTGCATTCATTTAGTTGTTTAGTCACACTATTTCTTGCATTTGAGAAAAATTCTTCTGGAAACAATATTCCTTCATTCTTATTTATGAAGGAATATACTTCAAGCCTCCCATTGAAGTTGCTGCTGATCTTTGTCAGATCATTGCTAATATTTACTTGCTTAGAATTTCTCTATGCCGTGTGGTTCTAATATGAGCAGTCCATGATGAAAGAGCTATTACGTAATTGCAAGCTTTGCAATGTCTGCATAAAATATTCCTAGTATTCTCCATCCTGACATAAGAATGCGTTTTTATATGATCTTTCAGCTTACCATGCGACATGAATAGTTTTTTGCAAACACTGCAATACAGCTTCATATGCACCTCCAACATTTTGAAACTGCTAAGAGACATCGAGCAAACTGAGCCAATTGTGGAATTCATTTCTCTTTAATTATTGTTGCTATTATTTTTTAACGCAATTTTAATAATAATAGTTTTACACTGCTTTTATTACTTTTTTATTTTAATTCACTATAAAAATTTTAGAAATTTTTAATAATAAAATGTATTTACTTATTAATGGACACCGCTTTAAATGGATTGTACATAACAGGAGTACTACAGCACACTAATCAGAGTTGAAATATTACTTTTCATTAAGTGCGATCAGAACTGTTCACTGCGAAAAGGAAAAAATATAAAATTTTTATAAAACCATATAAAAGCTAAATTTATTAGAAAGCAATGGAAGCATCGCTCTATAGACTTCCGCACCCCTTCTAGCAGGGATATAGTTTCCCAATAAAAAAATTCCAACAATCGCGAAACCTATGAAAGAACAAATAAGAACTAGCAGATATATACATATGTTACATATTTATGTATATATGTATGTATGTAAGTAGCTTCACTTTGCACACCAAACTGAAAACCATAACCTTCCCCAATAAAAGTGGCATACAATCGCAAAAGCTATGACGACACTTCTTCAAGTCAAAACTATTGAACAAGCCAAACACACTCACACATACATACATGATCGCACATAAATTGGGCCTGGAAATACATGTCTTCTATCATAATAAAATATGCTGTGATCCCATATTTCTTATTTTCATTTCTTACATTATGCTTTATTCTATATAAATATGTACATCGAAAAAAATCGCTGAATTTGCTACAAAACATCAAATTCTAACAAGATCCAGCCAGATTAAATTTGCATAGCAAAATATACACACGCATGTACATGCGTATTTGAAAAAAAGTATCCGATAAACATACCAGGAACGATAAAAATAAAGCATAAAACCACATGACGGCTAAAAAGTTCCCTCGGATATTATAAAATGAGAAAAAAGCAATATCAGCACATTTGAATAAGTATGTATATATGTAGGTACATACATATGTATGTATGTTTGTATATGCAAAAAATCAAAAATTGTCAAGTACGAATATGAATGTATATACGTATGTATGTATGTACATATGTACTCGTAAACCAAGCGCTTCCGGTCAGAGTAATAGAAGAAGAAAAAGAAATAACAATAATAGTAGAAGCAATCAGCATCAGCAAACAAATTTGAGCAAGGAGAACAGCTATTCCAGCACGTTAAACCATTCCTATGATCCCCAAAGATTATTGAACTACACACACGCATTTGCACTTACTTACATACATACATGCACTTCTACAATTACCACACAAGCAATTCAACTAGATGAAACGCTAAAAAGTGACCACACACGCACAAAATATAAAAAGTAAAGAACAAATAATAGAAGTCCCAGTTCACACCATACATGTACTTCCAATATGTTTAGCTTACTAAGTCAAGAACTCAAGCATACGCAAACCTATGCATAAAAAATATGAGCTCAAAAATAACACTTGTTTTGTGAGGACGCTGATGAAAGTTCAAATAAGACAAAGTGATAAGCTTAGCAATAAGACTTGCGTAGTGTGAACGGGGACTAAGTATGTAGTTCAAGGAATATAGCAGCATATAAATTTTTTACTGGGGGAGCATCTATTCTAGCACGAGAAAAAATTAATCCATACATAGAATATTAAAAATAACAAATACATATGAGCACATACAACTAAGCGCTATCAATTATGGATAAGTTCCCGCAAAATCAATCTCTTTCTAACACTATATCTCTACCTCTCTGATACGGGCACACATACATAGATCCAACTCTTAAAATGTACACACCCACTACATAATTTTTTGTAGTAGGAGAGCGAGCATGTATCCCTGAAGAACCAACCCCTCTGATACCAGTACACACATACATACATATATCCAATAATAAATTTTTAGTAAGTGAGTAGGTATGTATATCTACAGAAAACAAATTTCTATGATTACAATATTATTGATAGGCATCCAATGGCGAACCTCTAATTACCTAATGAATTCATATATATTGAACTGGAGAACCAAATTTCTATGATCACTATATTATTAATACCAAATAACGAACCTACAAATCCCTATTGATGCGATATCAGAAATCATAAAGCAACACCTCCATCTCTCTCTCTCTCTAATAAAACAAAATATTAAAGTCAACGCCCACTCTCTCTCAATTACACACACATACTCATTTCTGACGTCACAAACCATGACCTTACACAACAGACCAAGAGAGAAAGATATAGATATAGTGTTAGAAAGAGACGGATTTTTCCATCCTCCATTACCTATCTACTTCCATACGAATTCTAGTTAATTTTGAGCTTGGAGTTTTATGTTTGAATAGTGAAATTAGTGGACGATGGTCTGTGACGACAATAAATTTTCTGCCGTCCAGGTAGGGTCTAAAAATTTGTATTCTCCAATGTATACCAAGTAGTTCTTTTTCTATCACTGGCTTATTCCTTTCATGTTTGTTAAGCGATCGACTAGCAAAGGATATCGGTCTATCTGTTCCAATTTCTCCTTGTGACAGAACAGCTCCTAGTGCAAGATTAGATGCGTCTGCCATCAGTATGAATGGTTTGTCGAAATTCGGGTATTGTAGAATTGGTCGGCTTATTAGTTTCTTCTTTAATGTTTCAAAGGCACTTTGACATTGTTCTGTCGAGTTCAATTTGGTTCCCTTTTTCGATAGAGCATTTAAGCAGTTCGTAATATCTGCAAAATTCTTAACAAATCGTCTATAATAGTTGCAAAAGGCCACGAATCTTCTAACTTCGTCTGCATTCTTTGATATTGGATATCTTGTTATTGCGTCAAATTTTTTTGGATCTGGTTTTATTCCGTCTGCTGTTATTAAGTGTCCAAGATATACTACTTCTGATTTCAAAAAGCAGCATTTATTAGCATTGAGTTTTAAGTTATATTATTGTAGTCTGTTGAATACCTTAATGAGATTTTTATTGATGTTTAAGACTAGTTCCAAAGACTATTATATCGTCTACATACAAGAAAGCTTCACATTCCAGACCTGATGGAGCTATCGTCAACATAAGTTGAAAACTGTTCGATGATATCTTCAAAATAAAGGGCAATCGTGTATATTGGTAATGTCCGTCAGATGTTGAAAATGCTGTGTATGGTCGAGATTCTTGTTCAAGTTTGATTTAGTGGAAAGAGCTTGTCATGTCTAGTGTCGAGATATATTTTGCTCTACCCAATTTGTCAAGTATATCTTCCAAGCGAGTTAAAGGAAATTTGTCATTGACAATTTTGTCGTTTAATTTTCTAAAATCTACAACTAATCTCCATTTTTGCAATTCTGTATGACCCTTTTTTGGTACCAATAACAGTGGTGCATTGTATGGGCTTATGGATAGTTCTATAATGTTGTTTTCCAACAGTTTATTTACTTGAGAGTTTATTTCTGTGGCTTGTGCATGTGGGAGACGGTAGTTTTTTATATATACGGGGTTATTGTCGTTTAATTCTATAGTTTGTTTATAAAAGTTATTAGTTGCTAAATATTCATCTTCTAGGTGGAATATATTTTGATATTTTTTTAGTATTGTAATAATGTTTTCCTTGTCTTTACCACTCAAGTTTTTTAGGTCGAGGTTGCTTAGTAGTTTTTTAAATCTTTCTGACGTATGATGATTTTCATATTTATGGTTATTAATTGAAAGAATTTCGTAATTTTGTAGTGGAATTGTTTCTATTTTAAAATTTTTAATGTTTGCTATTTTGCCCGTAACGTTTATTATACTAATATGTTGATATCCATTTTTTGGTACTATCGCGTTTGCTAGGTATAGCCTTCTAACAATTTCTCTGTTTAATACTACTGCATCTTCTTCTAACTCGATACCAAATGGTAAAATTATTTCGCTTCTCCGAGGAACTATTATTTGATTAATTCTAAAAGTGTTATATATTGGAATAGTGACTGTTTCATTTTTGTAGTTAAAAGTGAGTATAAGTGAGTCGTAGTCTATATTACATATGTGTTTTGTCAAAAGGTCTGGCCCAAGAATTCCGTCGGTGTTGATTGGAAAACTATTTTCTACCAATTGTATTTTTTGTCTAATTATTTCGTTATTTATGCAAATCTTAATAACTTTTGAGCCCAAGGATTTAGTAATATCATCCGATATAGCAGTCAAATTGCAATAATCATTTACATTGTCTTCATATCTATTAAGGAATTTTGCTTTACAGAGTGAAACGTCTGCTCCTGTGTCTATTAAAAATGTCAGTTTGGTTTCTTCATCCACTATTTTTAATTTTACATAATTTCTGAGGTTGGATGAAATGCAATATATGTGTTTTGCTTCTAATATGTTCCCATTGGAGACTCCATCTGTGTGGTCTCCGGGATAGTCGAGTTTCCCTGATCTTTTATTTGGTTAATGTTACGGTTTATATTATTGTAATTTTGTCTTCTTTGGTCATTGTTCCATCGGTTTCGGTTGTTATTGTTTGCTCTATTATAATTATTGTTGTTATTATTTGTTCTATTATTGTTGGTATTATTTGTTCTAATGTTATTATTTTTTCTGGTATTATTACGCTTTTTTGAATAACACTCTTTTGAAAAATGGTTAATTTGGATACAATTATTACATCTCTTGCCTTCAGCGGGGCATCGATTCCCGTGAATGCCACCACATTTCCTACATTTTTGTTGCTGTCTAGAATTAACGTATTGTGCTTTTTGATGAAATATTTGTTTCTGAGTTGCTCTTGCTGCAACTTGTTCTGCAATTTTGACAGCCTCAGAAAAAGTTTTCACTTGACCTGCATCAACTGTGGTTATAATTTGTGGATCTTTAAGTCCATTCATAAAAGCACTGAATGCTATTTTACTATTTGTACTTATTATAGTATTACTATTATTTTCTCCTTCGTCTGGTATTTGTATTTCGTTTAAATCTGCAATCTATCTTAGTAGCAGACCCTAGTACATTGTCATCTTTTTGAATTTTTTTATTTTTATTATGGGTCAAGATTTTTATTTTTTTTATTTATTTATTTACTTACTAAGTCTATGAATTTACAATTCTTACAGACTATTTATACATGTACGTATATACAATTTTTGCAAAAGTTATTAATTATTCAATGCGATTAGAATATTACTTTTGATTAAATGATCTTTCAAAGGGAAATCAACATAAAAATAAAGTTTATTAAAATCTCTACAATTTCTTATAAAGGTTTCAGAATTAGCATAATTGGTTCTAAACGCTTTAATAGAAAGTGGTGAGTAATGTCGTGTAGGACACTGCGGAACACAAAAAGAAACGTTTTCAATTAAAAAATTGCAGCCAGTATTACCATTAATTACATTTAAAATACACATAACATTTAGCATAGTTCTTCGACTACTTAAAGATCGTAGTTTAATAAGCGCAAGCTTAGCTTGATACGAAGGAAGACATAGGGGATTCCATTGCAATCCGCGAAGGCAAAAATTAAAAATTAGTTTTGTACCGATTCAATTGCATTAATATATATTTTATATGTTGGGTCCCAAATTATTGAGCCATATTCCAGAACAGGACGAACAAGAGATGTAAACAGTTGCTTAGTAGTATAGGGGTCTTCAAATTCCTTAGCCCAACGTTTGATGAAGCCGAGTAGACATCTTGCTTTATTTATAATCAATGTAATATGTTGAATAAAATTAAGTTTAGGATCCAGTAATATTCCAAGATCAGTAAAAGCACAAACAGTTTCCAGCTCATAGGTGCCTAAGAAGTATTTAACGGCCAAATGGTTCTATCGGTAGAAACACATATGCTTACATTTTTTAAAATTGAATTGCATAAAGTTCATATCACAGCAGGAATGTAAGGAATTTAAGTCTTCTTGTAGTAACATATGATCTTTGTAGTCATTGTAGCTAAGGAATATTTTTACATCATCAGCGTACATTAATATGGATGAATTCTTGATTACACTGGGTAAATCATTGATAGATAAAGAAAAAAGGAGTGGTCCAAGATGACTTCCTTGTGGAACACCAGATGTAACGGGAATAGATTTAGATGTAATATTTTTAAATATGACATTTTGTTTCCTGTTAGTTAAGTATGAACTGATCCAATTTAAGGAGTTTTTCGAAAAACACATGGAGTGCAACTTCTTCAAAAGAAGTTTATGGTTGACCTTATCAAATGCCTTACTGAAATCTGTATAAACAACATCAGTTTGTTGTTTATTGCAAAAACCACGATTGACCAAAGTTGTGAATTGTAAGAGATTAGTTACAGTTCAACAGCCTTTACGAAAACCATGTTGGTTAGGCGATAATAAAGATGATACGTGATGACACAAATAATCAGTAATAAGTTTTTCAAAGAGTTTTGGTATGATACTCAATTTAGCGATTCCCCTGTAATTTTTGATGTCAGCTTTGCTACCAGATTTAAACAACGGGATAATAAAGGAATGCTTCCATAGATCTGGAAATATACCAAACTTTATCGACAAATTGAATAATAAAGTAAGAGGGAGCACAAAAGCATCAGCACATTTAATAAGGAGACAACTAGGTGCATTATCAGGTCTACTTTTATACGAAAATTTCAGCTTTTTTAAGCCTTCAAGAACTGAGCATCTATTAAATTATGGAATTATAATGAAATGACTTCCATGGCCCTAGAATGATCGTATATCAGAATCATTTATTTAATCGTTGGCATAAGTAGATGAAAAGAAGTCTGCAAATAAATTACTTATTTCAGAATGATTGTCAGTTTCGTATTCATTTATCTTCATAGATGGTAGGAAGGAAGTTGTGTTTCTTTTTAGATTTACAAAGTTGTAGAAAGACCTTGGGTTCGTCTTAAAGTTGTTTTTAAGTTTGAGTAAATAGCAGTTATAACATTTTTGATTTAGTTTATTATATTCAGCACGAGCGGCACAGTATTTGGTAAAGTTCACGGATAATCCAGACTTTTTATACATTTTGTAGTATTTATTTTTTTTTATTTTTAATTTTAGACAGAAGTTTATAATTCCATGGGGGACCGGAGGAAACATAAACAGTTTGGCTTGGAATACATTGGTTCATGATACAGTATACCTTGTCATAAAATTTTTTGATAATATGATTAAAGGAAACAGCATTGATGATTAAGTTCGAAATGCATAGCAAACTATTCCAGTTGGTGTTATATAGCAATTCATTTATTCGGTGATAGTTTGTTTTTTGGAAACAAAACTTTTTTAATTTCGAGGCTTTAGCGGCGAGCGATATATGATATGACGAAAAATGTACATTTACTTCGATTGTAGGATGATGATGGTCTTCCGGTATGGTCATTGGATCAGTTCGAACGACAGAGGTATCAACACAATCATTTATAAAAACTAAGTCCAAAAGTTTATGGTTACCATTAAAGTTGCCATTTATCTGATAAAGATTCAAATCCAGTAAAGAATTTATAAATTCAGCGTATTTAAAGTTGCCACCAGAATTATATGGCACAAAGTAACCATTGTCAGTTGAAAAATTCCAAGAAATCATAGGCATATTAAAATCACCAACGGCAATGATAGTGTCATTTAAATGAGACATATGTACAACAGTAGAAATAGCATCAGAATGTTTCTGGTAAATTGTTTCAGGTGAGTTGGGAGGGATATAGGAACAGGTAACGAAAATTCTTTTATATTTAAGCTTTACTAACACACCAGTAAATTCAATATCCAGTGTAGAAGATAATGATAATACTTCAGATACTAGCAGATTAGATACAGCAATTAAAACACCACCTCCTCTTATATTATTGCCCCGATCCCGTCTATATGTTATATAATTTGTACATAGTATTTCTGTGTCCAATACATTATCAGTGAGCCAAGTTTCAGTAAAAGCTATAATTTGAAAGTTAAATGCATAACTCTGATTAAATAGTGCAGATAATTTCGTGTTAATGCCGCTAACAGTTTGGTATAATAGAGTAAAATTTTCAACACAAGAACTTAGTTTTTTGAGATGTTAGTTTCAGGCAGTCGCACAGGATACCTCTGTCTTGCCTTAAATACAAATTTACGTATATATATTCCAGGGGGCCAAAATCCAGGAGCAATAATGATGTTAAAGATTTCATCAGCAACAGTTATTTTGAAATATGACACAATTCTAGGCTCAGAATATGAAAATTTGTATACTGAAGTAAATACGCCGGTACCACACTTTGAATATAAGTAAGATTTTACATCCTCTACAGTAGTATCAGAGGCCAAGCGAGAAACGAAAATTGTTTTGGTCGGAGGTATAACTCTAAGCGGCTTATGAGTGTTAAGACAATTATTCACAGCAATATCAGTAGATGCTAAAGATTTAGCATAACTAGTTTGATCGTCTAATAAATTATTAGCGGCAGTATTTGGATTATATATTTATTCGTTATTAACAGGTGGTTATATGTTATTAATAGACGTTTGAATACGACAGACAACATGTTCCACCGTAGAAACAGTATTTTCATCAACAGAGACTACTTCATCCGGTGAAAAATTATATACCAGCTCAGAATTTATTATATAAGATTTATTAGAACCAAAGGAAGACATGGGTAAAGAACGCTGGGTGGCCACAGTTTTAACGTTTTTCTGTTTATGCTTTGGTGACAAGTTTTGTAATGAGTTCATAAATTTGTCCAAGTTATTATACTTAGAAAAAAGCCCACCAAAACCGGCGAGTTTCGCCTGCAGCGACAGAAATTCTTGGGTAATTTTTTCGAATTCAGCCTTGGAATTTTTAAATAGACTATAGAATTCTATCCCGACGTCTCTACAGCTTACACACGTCCAATTCAAAGACTTCTGTGAGTCAGCAAGAGCATCAACATCACGTGGCCTAAGATTACTACTACAGCATTTAAGGTGATAATATTTGAGGCATAACCAACACGATACCATGCGATCTGTTTCAGGATTAAGGCATTTTACGTTCGAACACTCCATATGTAATAATTAAAGCAGCAAAAAAATCAAAAATAATATGTATGTATTTGTAATTATTTAATTGTAGATGTATTGTTTGTTGGGAAATTATGGATTTAATGAATAGCTATTTTCCAATAGATGGCGCTACTTGTTTATTTTTGTCTTGATATATATCAGCTGTTTATTAAATAGCAATAAATAAAAATGAAAGCAACAACAACTCTATCACAGCCTTATGACCAAAAATTTGCAAACCTTTTTTTGGTTTAAAAAGATCCCTCGTTACAGCAAGACGCCAAACAGAATTCACAGTAATATCGCTGCATACGTTCAAAACAATATCAATACCAATTTAAATCTTCTGATCAAGATACACTACAAATTATCAGTTGAGACACCAGACCAAAGGAGACTTCTTTCTTCCTCTGTTTTTGTGAAACAATCAATGTACATACGTAGATTAAATAGTTAGCATACATGTATATACATATATAATAGAAATATATATACATATGTATGTTTAAATAAGTAGATACATTTAAATTTGGCCGTTGTTAAATAAAATTTCGATTTCTCGCTCTTCCAAAAACAGACATTATCTGTTTTAGGCTGTATTGAATAACTTTCAAGGCAAAAAAATTTGGGAGAAATAAAAGATTACTCTATATTATTCTTCTTTTTTAAATTGGTAAAGCAATGTCGACTTTTTACTCATTTTATTTTGCTAGATTAAAGGAAGGAAAAGTTCGCTAAAGTTTAAATGTAGCCATATCGAGCAAAAACTAAAAGGGGGCTAAAAGGGCTGAAAGATTATTGTAAAAGGTGCTAGGTTTGCGCCTTTTTTAGTTTGGGGCTAAAATTTTTTTTTCGCGTTTTGACTGACTGAAAACGGGCTAAGTCTAGCCCTAAAAGGGCTTAGTTGGCATCACTGCATAATACTTAAAGGAAGAGAGTTCAATAAATTGAATTAGGTTGGTTGAAGGGATTTTGTTTATATTTTTTTTTAATTTCATGTATTATTTGATTATTCTTGCATATGTACATATGTAAGTTTGTGTGTGGCTGTGTTTTAATGAATTTTTTTATGACGTTTAGATACATTTTCTTTGAATCTTAAGTTATTTACATTTTGATTCTAGAATACGGACGAGTGTGTCGTCCGTTTGGTATATCTAGTATATATAAACGTTTCAATAGATTACTCACTAACTCGATCTCTATAATGACCCCAAGCTCTTGTTTTTACTTGATCCTCCAAAATATTTCTTTTATCATCATTGTAGTTAAGGACTACTTTAAATAGCTTTCGTCTGATCAAATAAACAATTTTTATAATGTTTTTTTTTATTTTCGGCCAAATCAAATTTGTTGTGAATTGAATTCTTTTTATTATTTAGCTGGTGAGGCCTATATTGTTTTATGTCAATAAAAACTCAATTTTTGGCCATTTACAGTGTGATAATAAGGAACAGCTAAAGCCATCTTTCTTAATATTGTAATCTTTAGTTCAAGTAAACTTGTATATTTTTTATTTTTGATGTTTTAACAACAACACAACTCGATTGTTAACAAAATCCCCTGAAGAAGTGAACATAAAATTCACGAAACGTCGGGAAAAATATGTAATAAAAATTGAGTTTTTATTGACATAAAACAATATAGGCCTCACCAGCTAAATAATAAAAAGAATTCAATTCACAATTTTTATAATCGTTTAGAGTTAACTTTTTGACGGCAGATTTTTTAACTCCTTTAGATTTTTCACTTCTTCAGAGCTATGGGTTGAAAATGAGTACATTTAAGATCTTAAACCTACAAACTCTGTCATTATATCACCCCTATTCTCATCCTTCATCATTCCTAAAACCTTTTTATTTGCTAGAGGTAAGCTGAACTGATTCTCTTCAGAATAATCCGAAGTATCAAAATTGGAACCAATATCATTACGAATATCATTATAAAAATCTTCAGTTTGAATAGTGTAGATGAAAGAATCTATATCCATATAGTTAAGAGAAATTTTATCTTTAAACTTTTGTTTCATATAGCAGTAGTGGAAGTCGTACATCTTCCACTTAGATAATTCTAAAACTGCTAGACCTATATATGTGGGTTTATCGTAATATGGTTCCAGTTCTTTTAACTTAACTGCATACATATTATCCCCAAATTTTATTAAACTTAAAAAATTCGGTTTAGAAATCAATGCCCTCAATCCCAAATGATTTATGTTTATAGTTTCCCACTCTGTCGCAATATGGATAACTTTTCTTTTATCTACGTTTTCCATAGTCTTCCCATAAACCGCATTATTAAGAAGCTTGAAAAATTCCTTCTCAAATGCATTTTTGGCATTCGTACGATATAAAGTATTTAGGTCAATGTATTTTTTAAGCCAAGGGGACTGCTTAAATCTTTATATTCTTTGTATTTTATGCAATACAAGCCCGTTTGAAATACATTGAAGTAAGATTTTATGATGACTAACATAATTCTTTTTGAAAGTAAAGTCTGCTATTAACTTCTTAGTATTATACTGTGTAGTTCTTTTGATTTGGGGGCAAAAAGGGAGGTCATTATGATCGTCATGAAGTGAGTCTGAATACTCAATATATACTTCCAAATAGTAACCAACTTCTGGTGTATTAGTAACTTCATTGATATTAAAGGCTTCAATTTCACTAGAACTTAACCATTCGAATCCTCCATAAGGTAAAGGTTGAGACATTGCCCAACCATATAAATTGTTAGCATCTAAATACATCAAATATTCTGAAGGCTTATTATTTTCAAAATCATTCATGTATTTGTTGTTAGATTTTGAATATCTTTTTGAGCACTGCACTAGCCCACCCCTTATACCATTTTGAACAAATGAATGCATTTCACAGTCTGTTATTAGCTCTAAAGTTACTTCTGTAGTGCTCAACATGGCATCCCATGATAGTCCTGGTGCAGTATAATAATGAGCTGGATCTAGATTATAAATACTCTTACATATTTTTCGAAAATTTTCAAAAATATCTGTAAGAAGTAAGACATCAGTTTTGAGGTAAAGCTCAGTATAATCCAGAAGGTTTCCACAATCGAACTCACTCCAGACTTTTTGTGCATGTTCATAGTCATCAACAGAACATTCATCATTGCTTAAAATATTAAAAAAGTTCTGTCTACTTGGAAGTTCAGTTTCATCAAACTTTAAAATAGAGTCCATATAAGAGTATGGATACACTCCTTTTCTTCTTAATAATTGAAATTGGTTACCATTTGGAAATATTTCACGAACTGTATGCAAATCACAAACATCAAGATTTTTTGCTAAAGAATCTAGACTTGAGGCCATAAACCTGAAAGAGTCTATAAAGCGTATTTCGAATCCATGATTCTCTTTTATGGTAGCATTTTTTATTGAAGAAAGATGATGAAAAAAGAGATGTAAATCATACGCAAAAAGATTGTGAAAAAGAACAGGTATAAAATTAGGTACTCTATAATTTAAATTGCATACATTATGAGCTGCACCACGATAACTACCCGTAAGATGACAGTGATCTATAACTTTATCATTAATCAATTCTTTCTTACAAATATGACACACTTGTTCATTATTGTGATCTTGCATATTTTCGGTAGTCATATTAATACATTTATTTTTTGACAAATGTTCATCAAATATGTTTGATGCATCTTCCACTATTTTTTTAACAAACATAATTGCCGCATCTTCTCCAAAGTAATATCTATGCATATTATATTCTTTCTTAAAGCTACACTTAACATAGTAGCTGAAGGCACAAGGAATATGCTTTTGAATGTTTGTAGTATTACTACTTACTTTTTCGTCAACTCTTTCTAAAATTGACTCAAAATCAGCATAAATTACAAATGGAACATCCATCTGTTTCTGAATGTTTTTGAAGCTCTTGAAGACATCTTCGGGCTTAGGCATTTTGACGACTTTCTTTAAACAAATGCTCTTGTGATGTTTCTACACATATTCATCGTGAGTGTGCTATAAACAGGTGTTAGAAAGAATGATTTTAGATGTGTGTGATGTAATGCTGGATCGTAAAAGTCTTAAATTGAAAAGTATGGATGATATCAAAGAAAACTTTATGTAGTTGGAAAATAAACTTAAAAAAAATATATAAATATTTATGATTATTAGAAAAGACTTACTTTGAAATATCTTTGATATAGTGGAAATTTTCATTTGAATTGAACAAAAGTAAGTTTATATGATTTTGTTTTTCTCCACTAGTGACATAATATGGACCTATTAGTGATGATTCATTATGTCCAAAAACGTTAACACTAATTTCATTCAGCACTTCAAACTTTTTAGTTGTTTTAATGGAAGTGGAAAATCTAACCCTTTAAAGTTTATTTCTAAGGCCGCTAAAACAATCCTTTCACTTCTTATGTTTTCAATGTTATACGAGTAGTGAAGTTTTCTTTGCATATCATCTTGATATAAAGCAGCAACTAAGCACCATTTGAAGCAATAAATATCATTATTCTCGATATTGATGCATGCACCTTTATTAGCTATAGCTTTTGGCAAGGGTATGAAATATGAGCTTCTTATAATCGATGACTTGTTAATATATATTTCAAGCAATTTTGTACAGATTAATGTCCATCCACTGTCTCTCTCTTGAAATTCATCCATTTTTATAGTAATTTCATTCACATGCTTCCTATATAATTCTTCAACATCATCCGAAATGGTGACTAATGTCATTTTTGATATGTGCACCAGTGGAGAAACAATCATATCATCATTCAGCAGTTTCATGTATTCACATGTTAACTCAAAATTAAATTCAAATGTAACATGCTTCCTGCTGCATTCATTTAGTTGTTTAGTCACACTATTTCTTTCATTTGAGAAAAATTCTTCTGGAAACAATATTCCTTCATTCTTATTTATGAAGGAATATACTTCAAGCCTCCCATTGAAGTTGCTGCTGATCTTTGTCAGATCATTGCTAATATTTACTTGCTTAGAATTTCTCTATGCCGTGTGGTTCTAATATGAGCAGTCCATGATGAAAGAGCAAGCTTTGCAATGTCTGCATAAAATATTCCTAGTATTCTCCATCCTGACATAAGAATGCGTTTTTATATGATCTTTCAGCTTACCATGCGACATGAATAGTTTTTTGCAAACACTGCAATACAGCTTCATATGCACCTCCAACATTTTGAAACTGCTAAGAGACATCGAGCAAACTGAGCCAATTGTGGAATTCATTTCTCTTTAATTATTGTTGCTATTATTTTTTAACGCAATTTTAATAATAATAGTTTTACACTGCTTTTATTACTTTTTTATTTTAATTCACTATAAAAATTTTAGAAATTTTTAATAATAAAATGTATTTACTTATTAATGGACACCGCTTTAAATGGATTGTACATAACAGGAGTACTACAGCACACTAATCAGAGTTGAAATATTACTTTTCATTAAGTGCGATCAGAACTGTTCACTGCGAAAAGGAAAAAATATAAAATTTTTATAAAACCATATAAAAGCTAAATTTATTAGAAAGCAATGGAAGCATCGCTCTATAGACTTCCGCACCCCTTCTAGCAGGGATATAGTTTCCCAATAAAAAAATTCCAACA
The DNA here is from genome assembly GCA_949987645.1 of Tachina grossa. Classification (NCBI taxonomy): domain Eukaryota; kingdom Metazoa; phylum Arthropoda; class Insecta; order Diptera; family Tachinidae; genus Tachina; species Tachina grossa. The sequence goes on from OX465275.1 coordinate 83,311,526, forward strand.
ATCGCGAAACCTATGAAAGAACAAATAAGAACTAGCAGATATATACATATGTTACATATTTATGTATATATGTATGTATGTAAGTAGCTTCACTTTGCACACCAAACTGAAAACCATAACCTTCCCCAATAAAAGTGGCATACAATCGCAAAAGCTATGACGACACTTCTTCAAGTCAAAACTATTGAACAAGCCAAACACACTCACACATACATACATGATCGCACATAAATTGGGCCTGGAAATACATGTCTTCTATCATAATAAAATATGCTGTGATCCCATATTTCTTATTTTCATTTCTTACATTATGCTTTATTCTATATAAATATGTACATCGAAAAAAATCGCTGAATTTGCTACAAAACATCAAATTCTAACAAGATCCAGCCAGATTAAATTTGCATAGCAAAATATATACACGCATGTACATGCGTATTTGAAAAAAAGTATCCGATAAACATACCAGGAACGATAAAAATAAAGCATAAAACCACATGACGGCTAAAAAGTTCCCTCGGATATTATAAAATGAGAAAAAAGCAATATCAGCACATTTGAATAAGTATGTATATATGTAGGTACATACATATGTATGTATGTTTGTATATGCAAAAAATCAAAAATTGTCAAGTACGAATATGAATGTATATACGTATGTATGTATGTACATATGTACTCGTAAACCAAGCGCTTCCGTTCAGAGTAATAGAAGAAGAAAAAGAAATAACAATAATAGTAGAAGCAATCAGCATCAGCAAACAAATTTGAGCAAGGAGAACAGCTATTCCAGCACGTTAAACCATTCCTATGATCCCCAAAGATTATTGAACTACACACACGCATTTGCACTTACTTACATACATACATGCACGTCTACAATTACCACACAAGCAATTCAACTAGATGAAACGCTAAAAAGTGACCACACACGCACAAAATATAAAAAGTAAAGAACAAATAATAGAAGTCCCAGTTCACACCATACATGTACTTCCAATATGTTTAGCTTACTAAGTCAAGAACTCAAGCATACGCAAACCTATGCATAAAAAATATGAGCTCAAAAATAACACTTGTTTTGTGAGGACGCTGATGAAAGTTCAAATAAGACAAAGTGATAAGCTTAGCAATAAGACTTGCGTAGTGTGAACGGGGACTAAGTATGTAGTTCAAGGAATATAGCAGCATATAAATTTTTTACTGGGGGAGCATCTATTCTAGCACGAGAAAAAATTAATCCATACATAGAATATTAAAAATAACAAATACATATGAGCACATACAACTAAGCGCTATCAATTATGGATAAGTTCCCGCAAAATCAATCTCTTTCTAACACTATATCTCTACCTCTCTGATACGGGCACACATACATAGATCCAACTCTTAAAATGTACACACCCACTACATAATTTTTTGTAGTAGGAGAGCGAGCATGTATCCCTGAAGAACCAACCCCTCTGATACCAGTACACACATACATACATATATCCAATAATAAATTTTTAGTAAGTGAGTAGGTATGTATATCTACAGAAAACAAATTTCTATGATTACAATATTATTGATAGGCATCCAATGGCGAACCTCTAATTACCTAATGAATTCATATATATTGAACTGGAGAACCAAATTTCTATGATCACTATATTATTAATACCAAATAACGAACCTACAAATCCCTATTGATGCGATATCAGAAATCATAAAGCAACACCTCTATCTCTCTCTCTCTCTAATAAAACAAAATATTAAAGTCAACGCCCACTCTCTCTCAATTACACACACATACTCATTTCTGACGTCACAAACCATGACCTTACACAACAGACCAAGAGAGAAAGAGATAGATATAGTGTTAGAAAGAGACGGATTTTCCATCCTCCATTACCTATCTACTTCCATACGAATTCTAGTTAATTTTGAGCTTGGATTTTTATGTTTGAATAGTGAAATTAGTGGACGATGGTCTGTGACGACAATAAATTTTCTGCCGTCCAGGTAGGGTCTAAAAATTTGTATTCTCCAATGTATACCAAGTAGTTCTTTTTCTATCACTGGCTTATTCCTTTCATGTTTGTTAAGCGATCGACTAGCAAAGAATATCGGTCTATCTGTTCCAATTTCTCCTTGTGACAGAACAGCTCCTAGTGCAAGATTAGATGCGTCTGCCATCAGTATGAATGGTTTGTCGAAATTCGGGTATTGTAGAATTGGTCGGCTTATTAGTTTCTTCTTTAATGTTTCAAAGGCACTTTGACATTGTTCTGTCGAGTTCAATTTGGTTCCCTTTTTCGATAGAGCATTTAAGCAGTTCGTAATATCTGCAAAATTCTTAACAAATCGTCTATAATAGTTGCAAAAGGCCACGAATCTTCTAACTTCGTCTGCATTCTTTGATATTGGATATCTTGTTATTGCGTCAAATTTTTTTGGATCTGGTTTTATTCCGTCTGCTGTTATTAAGTGTCCAAGATATACTACTTCTGATTTCAAAAAGCAGCATTTATTAGCATTGAGTTTTAAGTTATATTGTTGTAGTCTGTTGAATACCTTAATGAGATTTTTATTGATGTTTAAGACTAGTTCCAAAGACTATTATATCGTCTACATACAAGAAAGCTTCACATTCCAGACCTGATGGAGCTATCGTCAACATAAGTTGAAAACTGTTCGATGATATCTTCAAAATAAAGGGCAATCGTGTATATTGGTAATGTCCGTCAGATGTTGAAAATGCTGTGTATGGTCGAGATTCTTGTTCAAGTTTGATTTAGTGGAAAGAGCTTGTCATGTCTAGTGTCGAGATATATTTTGCTCTACCCAATTTGTCAAGTATATCTTCCAAGCGAGTTAAAGGAAATTTGTCATTGACAATTTTGTCGTTTAATTTTCTAAAATCTACAACTAATCTCCATTTTTGCAATTCTGTATGACCCTTTTTTGGTACCAATAACAGTGGTGCATTGTATGGGCTTATGGATAGTTCTATAATGTTGTTTTCCAACAGTTTATTTACTTGAGAGTTTATTTCTGTGGCTTGTGCATGTGGGAGACGGTAGTTTTTTATATATACGGGGTTATTGTCGTTTAATTCTATAGTTTGTTTATAAAAGTTATTAGTTGCTAAATATTCATCTTCTAGGTGGAATATATTTTGATATTTTTTTAGTATTGTAATAATGTTTTCCTTGTCTTTACCACTCAAGTTTTTTAGGTCGAGGTTGCTTAGTAGTTTTTTAAATCTTTCTGACGTATGATGATTTTCATATTTATGGTTATTAATTGAAAGAATTTCGTAATTTTGTAGTGGAATTGTTTCTATTTTAAAATTTTTAATGTTTGCTATTTTGCCCGTAACGTTTATTATTCTAATATGTTGATATCCATTTTTTGGTACTATCGCGTTTGCTAGGTATAGCCCTCTAACAATTTCTCTGTTTAATACTACTGCATCTTCTTCTAACTCGATACCAAATGGTAAAATTATTTCGCTTCTCCGAGGAACTATTATTTGATTAATTCTAAAAGTGTTATATATTGGAATAGTGACTGTTTCATTTTTGTAGTTAAAAGTGAGTATATGTGAGTCGTAGTCTATATTACATATGTGTTTTGTCAAAAGGTCTGGCCCAAGAATTCCGTCGGTGTTGATTGGAAAACTATTTTCTACCAATTGTATTTTTTGTCTAATTATTTCGTTATTTATGCAAATCTTAATAACTTTTGAGCCCAAGGATTTAGTAATATCATCCGATATAGCAGTCAAATTGTAATAATCATTTATATTGTCTTCATATCTATTAAGGAATTTTGCTTTACAGAGTGAAACGTCTGCTCCTGTGTCTATTAAAAATGTCAGTTTGGTTTCTTCATCCACTATTTTTAATTTTACATAATTTCTGAGGTTGGATGAAATGCAATATATGTGTTTTGCTTCTAATATGTTCCCATTGGAGACTCCATCTGTGTGGTCTCCGGGATAGTCGAGTTTCCCTGATCTTTTATTTGGTTAATGTTACGGTTTATATTATTGTAATTTTGTCTTCTTTGGTCATTGTTCCATCGGTTTCGGTTGTTATTGTTTGCTCTATTATAATTATTGTTGTTATTATTTGTTCTATTATTGTTGGTATTATTTGTTCTAATGTTATTATTTTTTCTGGTATTATTACGCTTTTTTGAATAACACTCTTTTGAAAAATGGTTAATTTGGATACAATTATTACATCTCTTGCCTTCAGCGGGGCATCGATTCCCGTGAATGCCACCACATTTCCTACATTTTTGTTCCTGTCTAGAATTAACGTATTGTGCTTTTTGATGAAATATTTGTTTCTGAGTTGCTCTTGCTGCAACTTGTTCTGCAATTTTGACAGCCTCAGAAAAAGTTTTCACTTGACCTGCATCAACTGTGGTTATAATTTGTGGATCCTTAAGTCCATTCATAAAAGCACTGAATGCTATTTTACTATTTGTACTTATTATAGTATTTCTATTATTTTCTCCTTCGTCTGGTATTTGTATTTCGTTTAAATCTGCAATCTATCTTAGTAGCAGACCCTAGTACATTGTCATCTTTTTGAATTTTTTTATTTTTATTATGGGTCAAGATTTTTATTTTTTTTATTTATTTATTTACTTACTAAGTCTATGAATTTACAATTCTTACAGACTATTTATACATGTACGTATATACAATTTTTGCAAAAGTTATTAATTATTCAATGCGATTAGAATATTACTTTTGATTAAATGATCTTTCAAAGGGAAATCAACATAAAAATAAAGTTTATTAAAATCTCTACAATTTCTTATAAAGGTTTCAGAATTAGCATAATTGGTTCTAAACGCTTTAATAGAAAGTGGTGAGTAATGTCGTGTAGGACACTGCGGAACACAAAAAGAAACGTTTTCAATTAAAAAATTGCAGCCAGTATTACCATTAATTACATTTAAAATACACATAACATTTAGCATAGTTCTTCGACTACTTAAAGATCGTAGTTTAATAAGCGCAAGCTTAGCTTGATACGAAGGAAGACATAGGGGATTCCATTGCAATCCGCGAAGGCAAAAATTAAAAATTAGTTTTGTACCGATTCAATTGCATTAATATATATTTTATATGTTGGGTCCCAAATTATTGAGCCATATTCCAGAACAGGACGAACAAGAGATGTAAACAGTTGCTTAGTAGTATAGGGGTCTTCAAATTCCTTAGCCCAACGTTTGATGAAGCCGAGTAGACATCTTGCTTTATTTATAATCAATGTAATATGTTGAATAAAATTAAGTTTAGGATCCAGTAATATTCCAAGATCAGTAAAAGCACAAACAGTTTCCAGCTCATAGGTGCCTAAGAAGTATTTAACGGCCAAATGGTTCTATCGGTAGAAACACATATGCTTACATTTTTTAAAATTGAATTGCATAAAGTTCATATCACAGCAGGAATGTAAGGAATTTAAGTCTTCTTGTAGTAACATATGATCTTTGTAGTCATTGTAGCTAAGGAATATTTTTACATCATCAGCGTACATTAATATGGATGAATTCTTGATTACACTGGGTAAATCATTGATAGATAAAGAAAAAAGGAGTGGTCCAAGATGACTTCCTTGTGGAACACCAGATGTAACGGGAATAGATTTAGATGTAATATTTTTAAATATGACATTTTGTTTCCTGTTAGTTAAGTATGAACTGATCCAATTTAAGGAGTTTTTCGAAAAACACATGGAGTGCAACTTCTTCAAAAGAAGTTTATGGTTGACCTTATCAAATGCCTTACTGAAATCTGTATAAACAACATCAGTTTGTTGTTTATTGCAAAAACCACGATTGACCAAAGTTGTGAATTGTAAGAGATTAGTTACAGTTCAACAGCCTTTACGAAAACCATGTTGGTTAGGCGATAATAAAGATGATACGTGATGACACAAATAATCAGTAATAAGTTTTTCAAAGAGTTTTGGTATGATACTCAATTTAGCGATTCCCCTGTAATTTTTGATGTCAGCTTTGCTACCAGATTTAAACAACGGGATAATAAAGGAATGCTTCCATAGATCTGGAAATATACCAAACTTTATCGACAAATTGAATAATAAAGTAAGAGGGAGCACAAAAGCATCAGCACATTTAATAAGGAGACAACTAGGTGCATTATCAGGTCTACTTTTATACGAAAATTTCAGCTTTTTTAAGCCTTCAAGAACTGAGCATCTATCAAATTATGGAATTATAATGAAATGACTTCCATGGCCCTAGAATGATCGTATATCAGAATCATTTATTTAATCGTTGGCATAAGTAGATGAAAAGAAGTCTGCAAATAAATTACTTATTTCAGAATGATTGTCAGTTTCGTATTCATTTATCTTCATAGATGGTAGGAAGGAAGTTGTGTTTCTTTTTAGATTTACAAAGTTGTAGAAAGACCTTGGGTTCGTCTTAAAGTTGTTTTTAAGTTTAAGTAAATAGCAGTTATAACATTTTTGATTTAGTTTATTATATTCAGCACGAGCGGCACAGTATTTGGTAAAGTCCACGGATAATCCAGACTTTTTATACATTTTGTAGTATTTATTTTTTTTTATTTTTAATTTTAGACAGAAGTTTATAATTCCATGGGGGACCGGAGGAAACATAAACAGTTTGGCTTGGAATACATTGGTTCATGATACAGTATACCCTGTCATAAAATTTTTTGATAATATGATTAAAGGAAACAGCATTGATGATTAAGTTCGAAATGCATAGCAAACTATTCCAGTTGGTGTTATATAGCAATTCATTTATTCGGTGATAGTTTGTTTTTTGGAAACAAAACTTTTTTAATTTCGAGGCTTTAGCGGCGAGCGATATATGATATGACGAAAAATGTACATTTACTTCGATTGTAGGATGATGATGGTCTTCCGGTATGGTCATTGGATCAGTTCGAACGACAGAGGTATCAACACAATCATTTATAAAAACTAAGTCCAAAAGTTTATGGTTACCATTAAAGTTGCCATTTATCTGATAAAGATTCAAATCCAGTAAAGAATTTATAAATTCAGCGTATTTAAAGTTGCCACCAGAATTATATGGCACAAAGTAACCATTGTCAGTTGAAAAATTCCAAGAAATCATAGGCATATTAAAATCACCAACGGCAATGATAGTGTCATTTAAATGAGACATATGTACAACAGTAGAAATAGCATCAGAATGTTTCTGGTAAATTGTTTCAGGTGAGTTGGGAGGGATATAGGAACAGGTAACGAAAATTCTTTTATATTTAAGCTTTACTAACACACCAGTAAATTCAATATCCAGTGTAGAATATAATGATAATACTTCAGATACTAGCAGATTAGATACAGCAATTAAAACACCACCTCCTCTTATATTATTGCCCCGATCCCGTCTATATGTTATATAATTTGTACATAGTATTTCTGTGTCCAATACATTATCAGTGAGCCAAGTTTCAGTAAAAGCTATAATTTGAAAGTTAAATGCATAACTCTGATTAAATAGTGCAGATAATTTCGTGTTAATGCCGCTAACAGTTTGGTATAATAGAGTAAAATTTTCAACACAAGAACTTAGTTTTTTGAGATGTTAGTTTCAGGCAGTCGCACAGGATACCTCTGTCTTGCCTTAAATACAAATTTACGTATATATATTCCAGGGGGCCAAAATCCAGGAGCAATAATGATGTTAAAGATTTCATCAGCAACAGTTATTTTGAAATATGACACAATTCTAGGCTCAGAATATGAAAATTTGTATACTGAAGTAAATACGCCGGTACCACACTTTGAATATAAGTAAGATTTTACATCCTCTACAGTAGTATCAGAGGCCAAGCGAGAAACGAAAATTGTTTTGGTCGGAGGTATAACTCTAAGCGGCTTATGAGTGTTAAGACAATTATTCACAGCAATATCAGTAGATGCTAAAGATTTAGCATAACTAGTTTGATCGTCTAATAAATTATTAGCGGCAGTATTTGGATTATATATTTATTCGTTATTAACAGGTGGTTATATGTTATTAATAGACGTTTGAATACGACAGACAACATGTTCCACCGTAGAAACAGTATTTTCATCAACAGAGACTACTTCATCCGGTGAAAAATTATATACCAGCTCAGAATTTATTATATAAGATTTATTAGAACCAAAGGAAGACATGGGTAAAGAACGCTGGGTGGCCACAGTTTTAACGTTTTTCTGTTTATGCTTTGGTGACAAGTTTTGTAATGAGTTCATAAATTTGTCCAAGTTATTATACTTAGAAAAAAGCCCACCAAAACCGGCGAGTTTCGCCTGCAGCGACAGAAATTCTTGGGTAATTTTTTCGAATTCAGCCTTGGAATTTTTAAATAGACTATAGAATTCTATCCCGACGTCTCTACAGCTTACACACGTCCAATTCAAAGACTTCTGTGAGTCAGCAAGAGCATCAACATCACATGGCCTAAGATTACTACTACAGCATTTAAGGTGATAATATTTGAGGCATAACCAACACGATACCATGCGATCTGTTTCAGGATTAAGGCATTTTACGTTCGAACACTCCATATGTAATAATTAAAGCAGCAAAAAAATCAAAAATAATATGTATGTATTTGTAATTATTTAATTGTAGATGTATTGTTTGTTGGGAAATTATGGATTTAATGAATAGCTATTTTCCAATAGATGGCGCTACTTGTTTATTTTTGTCTTGATATATATCAGCTGTTTATTAAATAGCAATAAATAAAAATGAAAGCAACAACAACTCTATCACAGCCTTATGACCAAAAATTTGCAAACCTTTTTTTGGTTTAAAAAGATCCCTCGTTACAGCAAGACGCCAAACAGAATTCACAGTAATATCGGTGCATACGTTCAAAACAATATCAATACCAATTTAAATCTTCTGATCAAGATACACTACAAATTATCAGTTGAGACACCAGACCAAAGGAGACTTCTTTCTTCCTCGGTTTTTGTGAAACAATCAATGTACATACGTAGATTAAATAGTTAGCATACATGTATATACATATATAATAGAAATATATATACATATGTATGTTTAAATAAGTAGATACATTTAAATTTGGCCGTTGTTAAATAAAATTTCGATTTCTCGCTCTTCCAAAAACAGACATTATCTGTTTTAGGCTGTATTGAATAACTTTCAAGGCAAAAAAATTTGGGAGAAATAAAAGATTACTCTATATTATTCTTCTTTTTTAAATTGGTAAAGCAATGTCGACTTTTTACTCATTTTATTTTGCTAGATTAAAGGAAGGAAAAGTTCGCTAAAGTTTAAATGTAGCCATATCGAGCAAAAACTAAAAGGGGGCTAAAAGGGCTGAAAGATTATTGTAAAAGGTGCTAGGTTTGCGCCTTTTTTAGTTTGGGGCTAAAATTTTTTTTTCGCGTTTTGACTGACTGAAAACGGGCTAAGTCTAGCCCTAAAAGGGCTTAGTTGGCATCACTGCATAATACTTAAAGGAAGAGAGTTCAATAAATTGAATTAGGTTGGTTGAAGGGATTTTGTTTATATTTTTTTTTAATTTCATGTATAATTTGATTATTCTTGCATATGTACATATGTAAGTTTGTGTGTGGCTGTGTTTTAATGAATTTTTTTATGACGTTTAGATACATTTTCTTTGAATCTTAAGTTATTTACATTTTGATTCTAGAATACGGACGAGTGTGTCGTCCGTTTGGTATATCTAGTATATATAAACGTTTCAATAGATTACTCATTAACTCGATCTCTATAATGACCCCAAGCTCTTGTTTTTACTTGATCCTCCAAAATATTTCTTTTATCATCATTGTAGTTAAGGACTACTTTAAATAGCTTTCGTCTGATCAAATAAACAATTTTTATAATGTTTTTTTTTTTATTTTCGGCCAAATCAAATTTGTTGTGAATTGAATTCTTTTTATTATTTAGCTGGTGAGGCCTATATTGTTTTATGTCAATAAAAACTCAATTTTTGGCCATTTACAGTGTGATAATAAGGAACAGCTAAAGCCATCTTTCTTAATATTGTAATCTTTAGTTCAACTAAACTTGTATATTTTTTATTTTTGATGTTTTAACAACAACACAACTCGATTGTTAACAAAATCCCCTGAAGAAGTGAACATAAAATTCACGAAACGTCGGGAAAAATATGTAATAAAAATTGAGTTTTTATTGACATAAAACAATATAGGCCTCACCAGCTAAATAATAAAAAGAATTCAATTCACAATTTTTATAATCGTTTAGAGTTAACTTTTTGACGGCAGATTTTTTAACTCCTTTAGATTTTTCACTTCTTCAGAGCTATGGGTTGAAAATGAGTACATTTAAGATCTTAAACCTACAAACTCTGTCATTATATCACCCCTATTCTCATCCTTCATCATTCCTAAAACCTTTTTATTTGCTAGAGGTAAGCTGAACTGATTCTCTTCAGAATAATCCGAAGTATCAAAATTGGAATCAATATCATTACGAATATCATTATAAAAATCTTCAGTTTGAATAGTGTAGATAAAAGAATCTATATCCATATAGTTAAGAGAAATTTTATCTTTAAACTTTTGTTTCATATAGCAGTAGTGGAAGTCGTACATCTTCCACTTAGATAATTCTAAAACTGCTAGACCTATATATGTGGGTTTATCGTAATATGGTTCCAGTTCTTTTAACTTAACTGCATACATATTATCCCCAAATTTTATTAAACTTAAAAAATTCGGTTTAGAAATCAATGCCCTCAATCCCAAATGATTTATGTTTATAGTTTCCCACTCTGTCGCAATATGGATAACTTTTCTTTTATCTACGTTTTCCATAGTCTTCCCATAAACCGCATTATTAAGAAGCTTGAAAAATTCCTTCTCAAATGCATTTTTGGCATTCGTACGATATAAAGTATTTAGGTCAATGTATTTTTTAAGCCAAGGGGACTGCTTAAATCTTTATATTCTTTGTATTTTATGCAATACAAGCCCGTTTGAAATACATTGAAGTAAGATTTTATGATGACTAACATAATTCTTTTTGAAAGTAAAGTCTGCTATTAACTTCTTAGTATTATACTGTGTAGTTCTTTTGATTTGGGGGCAAAAAGGGAGGTCATTATGATCGTCATGAAGTGAGTCTGAATACTCAATATATACTTCCAAATAGTAACCAACTTCTGGTGTATTAGTAACTTCATTGATATTAAAGGCTTCAATTTCACTAGAACTTAACCATTCGAATCCTCCATAAGGTAAAGGTTGAGACATTGCCCAACCATATAAATTGTTAGCATCTAAATACATCAAATATTCTGAAGGCTTATTATTTTCAAAATCATTCATGTATTTGTTGTTAGATTTTGAATATCTTTTTGAGCACTGCACTAGCCCACCCCTTATACCATTTTGAACAAATGAATGCATTTCACAGTCTGTTATTAGCTCTAAAGTTACTTCTGTAGTGCTCAACATGGCATCCCATGATAGTCCTGGCGCAGTATAATAATGAGCTGGATCTAGATTATAAATACTCTTACATATTTTTCGAAAATTTTCAAAAATATCTGTAAGAAGTAAGACATCAGTTTTGAGGTAAAGCTCAGTATAATCCAGAAGGTTTCCACAATCGAACTCACTCCAGACTTTTTGTGCATGTTCATAGTCATCAACAGAACATTCATCATTGCTTAAAATATTAAAAAAGTTCTGTCTACTTGGAAGTTCAGTTTCATCAAACTTTAAAATAGAGTCCATATAAGAGTATGGATACACTCCTTTTCTTCTTAATAATTGAAATTGGTTACCATTTGGAAATATTTCACGAACTGTATGCAAATCACAAACATCAAGATTTTTTGCTAAAGAATCTAGACTTGAGGCCATAAACCTGAAAGAGTCTATAAAGCGTATTTCGAATCCATGATTCTTTTTTATGGTAGCATTTTTTATTGAAGAAAGATGATGAAAAAAGAGATGTAAATCATACGCAAAAAGATTGTGAAAAAGAACAGGTATAAAATTAGGTACTCTATAATTTAAATTGCATACATTATGAGCTGCACCACGATAACTACCCGTAAGATGACAGTGATCTATAACTTTATCATTAATCAATTCTTTCTTACAAATATGACACACTTGTTCATTATTGTGATCTTGTATATTTTCGGTAGTCATATTAATACATTTATTTTTTGACAAATGTTCATCAAATATGTTTGATGCATCTTCCACTATTTTTTTAACGAACATAATTGCCGCATCTTCTCCAAAGTAATATCTATGCATATTATATTCTTTCTTAAAGCTACACTTAACATAGTAGCTGAAGGCACAAGGAATATGCTTTTGAATGTTTGTAGTATTACTACTTACTTTTTCGTCAACTCTTTCTAAAATTGACTCAAAATCAGCATAAATTACAAATGGAACATCCATCTGTTTCTGAATGTTTTTGAAGCTCTTGAAGACATCTTCGGGCTTAGGCATTTTGACGACTTTCTTTAAACAAATGCTCTTGTGATGTTTCTACACATATTCATCGTGAGTGTGCTATAAACAGGTGTTAGAAAGAATGATTTTAGATGTGTGTGATGTAATGCTGGATCGTAAAAGTCTTAAATTGAAAAGTATGGATGATATCAAAGAAAACTTTATGTAGTTGGAAAATAAACTTAAAAAAAATATATAAATATTTATGATTATTAGAAAAGACTTACTTTGAAATATCTTTGATATAGTGGAAATTTTCATTTGAATTGAACAAAAGTAAGTTTATATGATTTTGTTTTTCTCCACTAGTGACATAATATGGACCTATTAGTGATGATTCATTATGTCCAAAAACGTTAACACTAATTTCATTCAGCACTTCAAACTTTTTAGTTGTTTTAATGGAAGTGGAAAATCTAACCCTTTAAAGTTTATTTCTAAGGCCGCTAAAACAATCCTTTCACTTCTTATGTTTTCAATGTTATACGAGTAGTGAAGTTTTCTTTGCATATCATCTTGATATAAAGCAGCAACTAAGCACCATTTGAAGCAATAAATATCATCATTCTCGATATTGATGCATGCACCTTTATTAGCTATAGCTTTTGGCAAGGGTATGAAATATGAGCTTCTTATAATCGATGACTTGTTAATATATATTTCAAGCAATTTTGTACAGATTAATGTCCATCCACTGTCTCTCTCTTGAAATTCATCCATTTTTATAGTAATTTCATTCACATGCTTCCTATATAATTCTTCAACATCATCCGAAATGGTGACTAATGTCATTTTTGATATGTGCACCAGTGGAGAAACAATCATATCATCATTCAGCAGTTTCATGTATTCACATGTTAACTCAAAATTAAATTCAAATGTAACATGCTTCCTGCTGCATTCATTTAGTTGTTTAGTCACACTATTTCTTGCATTTGAGAAAAATTCTTCTGGAAACAATATTCCTTCATTCTTATTTATGAAGGAATATACTTCAAGCCTCCCATTGAAGTTGCTGCTGATCTTTGTCAGATCATTGCTAATATTTACTTGCTTAGAATTTCTCTATGCCGTGTGGTTCTAATATGAGCAGTCCATGATGAAAGAGCTATTACGTAATTGCAAGCTTTGCAATGTCTGCATAAAATATTCCTAGTATTCTCCATCCTGACATAAGAATGCGTTTTTATATGATCTTTCAGCTTACCATGCGACATGAATAGTTTTTTGCAAACACTGCAATACAGCTTCATATGCACCTCCAACATTTTGAAACTGCTAAGAGACATCGAGCAAACTGAGCCAATTGTGGAATTCATTTCTCTTTAATTATTGTTGCTATTATTTTTTAACGCAATTTTAATAATAATAGTTTTACACTGCTTTTATTACTTTTTTATTTTAATTCACTATAAAAATTTTAGAAATTTTTAATAATAAAATGTATTTACTTATTAATGGACACCGCTTTAAATGGATTGTACATAACAGGAGTACTACAGCACACTAATCAGAGTTGAAATATTACTTTTCATTAAGTGCGATCAGAACTGTTCACTGCGAAAAGGAAAAAATATAAAATTTTTATAAAACCATATAAAAGCTAAATTTATTAGAAAGCAATGGAAGCATCGCTCTATAGACTTCCGCACCCCTTCTAGCAGGGATATAGTTTCCCAATAAAAAAATTCCAACAATCGCGAAACCTATGAAAGAACAAATAAGAACTAGCAGATATATACATATGTTACATATTTATGTATATATGTATGTATGTAAGTAGCTTCACTTTGCACACCAAACTGAAAACCATAACCTTCCCCAATAAAAGTGGCATACAATCGCAAAAGCTATGACGACACTTCTTCAAGTCAAAACTATTGAACAAGCCAAACACACTCACACATACATACATGATCGCACATAAATTGGGCCTGGAAATACATGTCTTCTATCATAATAAAATATGCTGTGATCCCATATTTCTTATTTTCATTTCTTACATTATGCTTTATTCTATATAAATATGTACATCGAAAAAAATCGCTGAATTTGCTACAAAACATCAAATTCTAACAAGATCCAGCCAGATTAAATTTGCATAGCAAAATATACACACGCATGTACATGCGTATTTGAAAAAAAGTATCCGATAAACATACCAGGAACGATAAAAATAAAGCATAAAACCACATGACGGCTAAAAAGTTCCCTCGGATATTATAAAATGAGAAAAAAGCAATATCAGCACATTTGAATAAGTATGTATATATGTAGGTACATACATATGTATGTATGTTTGTATATGCAAAATATCAAAAATAACAATAATAGTAGAAGCAATCAGCATCAGCAAACAAATTTGAGCAAGGAGAACAGCTATTCCAGCACGTTAAACCATTCCTATGATCCCCAAAGATTATTGAACTACACACACGCATTTGCACTTACTTACATACATACATGCACTTCTACAATTACCACACAAGCAATTCAACTAGATGAAACGCTAAAAAGTGACCACACACGCACAAAATATAAAAAGTAAAGAACAAATAATAGAAGTCCCAGTTCACACCATACATGTACTTCCAATATGTTTAGCTTACTAAGTCAAGAACTCAAGCATACGCAAACCTATGCATAAAAAATATGAGCTCAAAAATAACACTTGTTTTGTGAGGACGCTGATGAAAGTTCAAATAAGACAAAGTGATAAGCTTAGCAATAAGACTTGCGTAGTGTGAACGGGGACTAAGTATGTAGTTCAAGGAATATAGCAGCATATAAATTTTTTACTGGGGGAGCATCTATTCTAGCACGAGAAAAAATTAATCCATACATAGAATATTAAAAATAACAAATACATATGAGCACATACAACTAAGCGCTATCAATTATGGATAAGTTCCCGCAAAATCAATCTCTTTCTAACACTATATCTCTACCTCTCTGATACGGGCACACATACATAGATCCAACTCTTAAAATGTACACACCCACTACATAATTTTTTGTAGTAGGAGAGCGAGCATGTATCCCTGAAGAACCAACCCCTCTGATACCAGTACACACATACATACATATATCCAATAATAAATTTTTAGTAAGTGAGTAGGTATGTATATCTACAGAAAACAAATTTCTATGATTACAATATTATTGATAGGCATCCAATGGCGAACCTCTAATTACCTAATGAATTCATATATATTGAACTGGAGAACCAAATTTCTATGATCACTATATTATTAATACCAAATAACGAACCTACAAATCCCTATTGATGCGATATCAGAAATCATAAAGCAACACCTCTATCTCTCTCTCTCTCTAATAAAACAAAATATTAAAGTCAACGCCCACTCTCTCTCAATTACACACACATACTCATTTCTGACGTCACAAACCATGACCTTACACAACAGACCAAGAGAGAAAGAGATAGATATAGTGTTAGAAAGAGACGGATTTTTCCATCCTCCATTACCTATCTACTTCCATACGAATTCTAGTTAATTTTGAGCTTGGATTTTTATGTTTGAATAGTGAAATTAGTGGACGATGGTCTGTGACGACAATAAATTTTCTGCCGTCCAGGTAGGGTCTAAAAATTTGTATTCTCCAATGTATACCAAGTAGTTCTTTTTCTATCACTGGCTTATTCCTTTCATGTTTGTTAGCGATCGACTAGCAAAGGATATCGGTCTATCTGTTCCAATTTCTCCTTGTGACAGAACAGCTCCTAGTGCAAGATTAGATGCGTCTGCCATCAGTATGAATGGTTTGTCGAAATTCGGGTATTGTAGAATTGGTCGGCTTATTAGTTTCTTCTTTAATGTTTCAAAGGCACTTTGACATTGTTCTGTCGAGTTCAATTTGGTTCCCTTTTTCGATAGAGCATTTAAGCAGTTCGTAATATCTGCAAAATTCTTAACAAATCGTCTATAATAGTTGCAAAAGGCCACGAATCTTCTAACTTCGTCTGCATTCTTTGATATTGGATATCTTGTTATTGCGTCAAATTTTTTTGGATCTGGTTTTATTCCGTCTGCTGTTATTAAGTGTCCAAGATATACTACTTCTGATTTCAAAAAGCAGCATTTATTAGCATTGAGTTTTAAGTTATATTGTTGTAGTCTGTTGAATACCTTAATGAGATTTTTATTGATGTTTAAGACTAGTTCCAAAGACTATTATATCGTCTACATACAAGAAAGCTTCACATTCCAGACCTGATGGAGCTATCGTCAACATAAGTTGAAAACTGTTCGATGATATCTTCAAAATAAAGGGCAATCGTGTATATTGGTAATGTCCGTCAGATGTTGAAAATGCTGTGTATGGTCGAGATTCTTGTTCAAGTTTGATTTAGTGGAAAGAGCTTGTTATGTCTAGTGTCGAGATATATTTTGCTCTACCCAATTTGTCAAGTATATCTTCCAAGCGAGTTAAAGGAAATTTGTCATTGACAATTTTGTCGTTTAATTTTCTAAAATCTACAACTAATCTCCATTTTTGCAATTCTGTATGACCCTTTTTTGGTACCAATAACAGTGGTGCATTGTATGGGCTTATGGATAGTTCTATAATGTTGTTTTCCAACAGTTTATTTACTTGAGAGTTTATTTCTGTGGCTTGTGCATGTGGGAGACGGTAGTTTTTTATATATACGGGGTTATTGTCGTTTAATTCTATAGTTTGTTTATAAAAGTTATTAGTTGCTAAATATTCATCTTCTAGGTGGAATATATTTTGATATTTTTTTAGTATTGTAATAATGTTTTCCTTGTCTTTACCACTCAAGTTTTTTAGGTCGAGGTTGCTTAGTAGTTTTTTAAATCTTTCTGACGTATGATGATTTTCATATTTATGGTTATTAATTGAAAGAATTTCGTAATTTTGTTGTGGAATTGTTTCTATTTTAAAATTTTTAATGTTTGCTATTTTGCCCGTAACGTTTATTATTCTAATATGTTGATATCCATTTTTTGGTACTATCGCGTTTGCTTTGTATAGCCCTCTAACAATTTCTCTGTTTAATACTACTGCATCTTCTTCTAACTCGATACCAAATGGTAAAATTATTTCGCTTCTCCGAGGAACTATTATTTGATTAATTCTAAAAGTGTTATATATTGGAATAGTGACTGTTTCATTTTTGTAGTTAAAAGTGAGTATATGTGAGTCGTAGTCTATATTACATATGTGTTTTGTCAAAAGGTCTGGCCCAAGAATTCCGTCGGTGTTGATTGGAAAACTATTTTCTACCAATTGTATTTTTTGTCTAATTATTTCGTTATTTATGCAAATCTTAATAACTTTTGAGCCCAAGGATTTAGTAATATCATCCGATATAGCAGTCAAATTGCAATAATCATTTACATTGTCTTCATATCTATTAAGGAATTTTGCTTTACAGAGTGAAACGTCTGCTCCTGTGTGTATTAAAAATGTCAGTTTGGTTTCTTCATCCACTATTTTTAATTTAACATAATTTCTGAGGTTGGATGAAATGCAATATATGTGTTTTGCTTCTAATATGTTCCCATTGGAGACTCCATCTGTGTGGTCTCCGGGATAGTCGAGTTTCCCTGATCTTTTATTTGGTTAATGTTACGGTTTATATTATTGTAATTTTGTCTTCTTTGGTCATTGTTCCATCGGTTTCGGTTGTTATTGTTTGCTCTATTATAATTATTGTTGTTATTATTTGTTCTATTATTGTTGGTATTATTTGTTCTAATGTTATTATTTTTTCTGGTATTATTACGCTTTTTTGAATAACACTCTTTTGAAAAATGGTTAATTTGGATACAATTATTACATCTCTTGCCTTCAGCGGGGCATCGATTCCCGTGAATGCCACCACATTTCCTACATTTTTGTTGCTGTCTAGAATTAACGTATTGTGCTTTTTGATGAAATATTTGTTTCTGAGTTGCTCTTGCTGCAACTTGTTCTGCAATTTTGACAGCCTCAGAAAAAGTTTTCACTTGACCTGCATCAACTGTGGTTATAATTTGTGGATCTTTAAGTCCATTCATAAAAGCACTGAATGCTATTTTACTATTTGTACTTATTATAGTATTACTATTATTTTCTCCTTCGTCTGGTATTTGTATTTCGTTTAAATCTGCAATCTATCTTAGTAGCAGACCCTAGTACATTGTCATCTTTTTGAATTTTTTTATTTTTATTATGGGTCAAGATTTTTATTTTTTTTATTTATTTATTTACTTACTAAGTCTATGAATTTACAATTCTTACAGACTATTTATACATGTACGTATATACAATTTTTGCAAAAGTTATTAATTATTCAATGCGATTAGAATATTACTTTTGATTAAATGATCTTTCAAAGGGAAATCAACATAAAAATAAAGTTTATTAAAATCTCTACAATTTCTTATAAAGGTTTCAGAATTAGCATAATTGGTTCTAAACGCTTTAATAGAAAGTGGTGAGTAATGTCGTGTAGGACACTGCGGAACACAAAAAGAAACGTTTTCAATTAAAAAATTGCAGCCAGTATTACCATTAATTACATTTAAAATACACATAACATTTAGCATAGTTCTTCGACTACTTAAAGATCGTAGTTTAATAAGCGCAAGCTTAGCTTGATACGAAGGAAGACATAGGGGATTCCATTGCAATCCGCGAAGGCAAAAATTAAAAATTAGTTTTGTACCGATTCAATTGCATTAATATATATTTTATATGTTGGGTCCCAAATTATTGAGCCATATTCCAGAACAGGACGAACAAGAGATGTAAACAGTTGCTTAGTAGTATAGGGGTCTTCAAATTCCTTAGCCCAACGTTTGATGAAGCCGAGTAGACATCTTGCTTTATTTATAATCAATGTAATATGTTGAATAAAATTAAGTTTAGGATCCAGTAATATTCCAAGATCAGTAAAAGCACAAACAGTTTCCAGCTCATAGGTGCCTAAGAAGTATTTAACGGCCAAATGGTTCTATCGGTAGAAACACATATGCTTACATTTTTTAAAATTGAATTGCATAAAGTTCATATCACAGCAGGAATGTAAGGAATTTAAGTCTTCTTGTAGTAACATATGATCTTTGTAGTCATTGTAGCTAAGGAATATTTTTACATCATCAGCGTACATTAATATGGATGAATTCTTGATTACACTGGGTAAATCATTGATAGATAAAGAAAAAAGGAGTGGTCCAAGATGACTTCCTTGTGGAACACCAGATGTAACGGGAATAGATTTAGATGTAATATTTTTAAATATGACATTTTGTTTCCTGTTAGTTAAGTATGAACTGATCCAATTTAAGGAGTTTTTCGAAAAACACATGGAGTGCAACTTCTTCAAAAGAAGTTTATGGTTGACCTTATCAAATGCCTTACTGAAATCTGTATAAACAACATCAGTTTGTTGTTTATTGCAAAAACCACGATTGACCAAAGTTGTGAATTGTAAGAGATTAGTTACAGTTCAACAGCCTTTACGAAAACCATGTTGGTTAGGCGATAATAAAGATGATACGTGATGACACAAATAATCAGTAATAAGTTTTTCAAAGAGTTTTGGTATGATACTCAATTTAGCGATTCCCCTGTAATTTTTGATGTCAGCTTTGCTACCAGATTTAAACAACGGGATAATAAAGGAATGCTTCCATAGATCTGGAAATACACCAAACTTTATCGACAAATTGAATAATAAAGTAAGAGGGAGCACAAAAGCATCAGCACATTTAATAAGGAGACAACTAGGTGCATTATCAGGTCTACTTTTATACGAAAATTTCAGCTTTTTTAAGCCTTCAAGAACTGAGCATCTATCAAATTATGGAATTATAATGAAATGACTTCCATGGCCCTAGAATGATCGTATATCAGAATCATTTATTTAATCGTTGGCATAAGTAGATGAAAAGAAGTCTGCAAATAAATTACTTATTTCAGAATGATTGTCAGTTTCGTATTCATTTATCTTCATAGATGGTAGGAAGGAAGTTGTGTTTCTTTTTAGATTTACAAAGTTGTAGAAAGACCTTGGGTTCGTCTGAAAGTTGTTTTTAAGTTTAAGTAAATAGCAGTTATAACATTTTTGATTTAGTTTATTATATTCAGCACGAGCGGCACAGTATTTGGTAAAGTCCACGGATAATCCAGACTTTTTATACATTTTGTAGTATTTATTTTTTTTTATTTTTAATTTTAGACAGAAGTTTATAATTCCATGGGGGACCGGAGGAAACATAAACAGTTTGGCTTGGAATACATTGGTTCATGATACAGTATACCCTGTCATAAAATTTTTTGATAATATGATTAAAGGAAACAGCATTGATGATTAAGTTCGAAATGCATAGCAAACTATTCCAGTTGGTGTTATATAGCAATTCATTTATTCGGTGATAATTTGTTTTTTGGAAACAAAACTTTTTTAATTTCGAGGCTTTAGCAGCGAGCGATATATGATATGACGAAAAATGTACATTTACTTCGATTGTAGGATGATGATGGTCTTCCGGTATGGTCATTGGATCAGTTCGAACGACAGAGGTATCAACACAATCATTTATAAAAACTAAGTCCAAAAGTTTATGGTTACCATTAAAGTTGCCATTTATCTGATAAAGATTCAAATCCAGTAAAGAATTTATAAATTCAGCGTATTTAAAGTTGCCACCAGAATTATATGGCACAAAGTAACCATTGTCAGTTGAAAAATTCCAAGAAATCATAGGCATATTAAAATCACCAACGGCAATGATAGTGTCATTTAAATGAGACATATGTACAACAGTAGAAATAGCATCAGAATGTTTCTGGTAAATTGTTTCAGGTGAGTTGGGAGGGATATAGGAACAGGTAACGAAAATTCTTTTATATTTAAGCTTTACTAACACACCAGTAAATTCAATATCCAGTGTAGAAGATAATGATAATACTTCAGATACTAGCAGATTAGATACAGCAATTAAAACACCACCTCCTCTTATATTATTGCCCCGATCCCGTCTATATGTTATATAATTTGTACATAGTATTTCTGTGTCCAATACATTATCAGTGAGCCAAGTTTCAGTAAAAGCTATAATTTGAAAGTTAAATGCATAACTCTGATTAAATAGTGCAGATAATTTCGTGTTAATGCCGCTAACAGTTTGGTATAATAGAGTAAAATTTTCAACACAAGAACTTAGTTTTTTGAGATGTTAGTTTCAGGCAGTCGCACAGGATACCTCTGTCTTGCCTTAAATACAAATTTACGTATATATATTTCAGGGGGCCAAAATCCAGGAGCAATAATGATGTTAAAGATTTCATCAGCAACAGTTATTTTGAAATATGACACAATTCTAGGCTCAGAATATGAAAATTTGTATACTGAAGTAAATACGCCGGTACCACACTTTGAATATAAGTAAGATTTTACATCCTCTACAGTAGTATCAGAGGCCAAGCGAGAAACGAAAATTGTTTTGGTCGGAGGTATAACTCTAAGCGGCTTATGAGTGTTAAGACAATTATTCACAGCAATATCAGTAGATGCTAAAGATTTAGCATAACTAGTTTGATCGTCTAATAAATTATTAGCGGCAGTATTTGGATTATATATTTATTCGTTATTAACAGGTGGTTATATGTTATTAATAGACGTTTGAATACGACAGACAACATGTTCCACCGTAGAAACAGTATTTTCATCAACAGAGACTACTTCATCCGGTGAAAAATTATATACCAGCTCAGAATTTATTATATAAGATTTATTAGAACCAAAGGAAGACATGGGTAAAGAACGCTGGGTGGCCACAGTTTTAACGTTTTTCTGTTTATGCTTTGGTGACAAGTTTTGTAATGAGTTCATAAATTTGTCCAAGTTATTATACTTAGAAAAAAGCCCACCAAAACCGGCGAGTTTCGCCTGCAGCGACAGAAATTCTTGGGTAATTTTTTCGAATTCAGCCTTGGAATTTTTAAATAGACTATAGAATTCTATCCCGACGTCTCTACAGCTTACACACGTCCAATTCAAAGACTTCTGTGAGTCAGCAAGAGCATCAACATCACGTGGCCTAAGATTACTACTACAGCATTTAAGGTGATAATATTTGAGGCATAACCAACACGATACCATGCGATCTGTTTCAGGATTAAGGCATTTTACGTTCGAACACTCCATATGTAATAATTAAAGCAGCAAAAAAATCAAAAATAATATGTATGTATTTGTAATTATTTAATTGTAGATGTATTGTTTGTTGGGAAATTATGGATTTAATGAATATCTATTTTCCAATAGATGGCGCTACTTGTTTATTTTTGTCTTGATATATATCAGCTGTTTATTAAATAGCAATAAATAAAAATGAAAGCAACAACAACTCTATCACAGCCTTATGACCAAAAATTTGAAAACCTTTTTTTGGTTTAAAAAGATCCCTCGTTACAGCAAGACGCCAAACAGAATTCACAGTAATATCGCTGCATACGTTCAAAACAATATCAATACCAATTTAAATCTTCTGATCAAGATACACTACAAATTATCAGTTGAGACACCAGACCAAAGGAGACTTCTTTCTTCCTCTGTTTTTGTGAAACGATCAATGTTTGTACACAGTTTCATAAATAAACACCAAACACTCAGGCAGAATAAATCACAAATCTCCAGATTGAGTTGAATAGTTACGAATAAAAAGCACAGTTTTACTAATTTTAGTAGATTTAATCGAAGAAAAAATTATTTATCAACCATACGCTTCAGTGATGCCGTTCAATTTCTGTCACATCCTTATTTACATGCAGAAATAGAACGCGTTTTAAACTCTATGAATTTAAATAAGTATTTAAAAAGTCCGGCTCTAAATCTTTGACAGAAAAAGTGTTTTTATTCATACAAATAATTTTTCTTCATTCTTGGAGTGAAACTGAAAACAAACGTTTTTTTAAATGTATAAAACTGCAAGTAATTTGGTTTTAATTTGGAATAAGAGACCTCAAACTGTCAATATCAATTGTTTTTTGATGTTTCTTCAGTGATTTATTGGAATAATACCATATTCGATTTATTTTCGACCAGATATGTTTACTCGACTTAAAAAGTAGTAAAACTATGTGAATTCGATTTAGAGAATACCAAAACTGTTATTTCGTTTTGAAAACAATGTTGGAATGGCTATTTATTGAAAGATTTTCATGTAATTTATTCATACATACACATGTATATAAAAACATTGTTATCTCCCCTTACATTCATATGGGTTTGAATGCTACTTAAATGGTTGAAAAAAATGCTATTAAAAATATAGAAAAATACAACATGATAGATGTAAAACCACCTAAGCTGTGTTCACATTATTTACTCTTGTGGAATGTCACTTTTACATGGTATATTTGTACATCTAGTCTGAAAACCTTTAAATAATAGCATGTGATATTTTTCAGTGCAAACATCAATTTTGAAATAGAGCGTCTGACATCAGCTGGTTTTAAACAAAGCAAGTTCTTGTTTCGTTAAAAACTAAGTGAAATTTTAAGATAAAATAAATTATTTAATAGATTAAAAACTAAAATGAAGGAAAAAATTGATAAGGCATTAACAAAAGTAAGCATTTGTTTATCCTTATAGGTAGGGTTGCCAGTCGTACTGATTTTGCCAGTACATGTACTGATTTTTGTTTAAAGTACTGATTTATGCATAACTAGCAAATCAGTACGCAAATTTTTTTTTTTTTTTTTTTTTTTTTTTAAATGCATGTTTATTATTTATTGTATCTTCAAATATGAACTAACAATAAGTATTCAAATCTTAAATCTATAAAAAAAATTATTAGGCCAGACCAATGTCGGACATAAGCTTAGTGATAATTATTAATAATACATAAGTAGTGATAAGCAACAAAAAGAAAAAGGTGTTTTCAAGCAGCTTCATCATCTAGAGTGTTGAATATTAGAGCCCGTGTATCTCTCTTTTTTAAGCGGATGTGTCCAGTAAAGTTCAAAATTACTTTAGGATGTGACTCGAGTTTTGTTAGGTATTTGCCTGCGTATTTTGCAATTTCTTCAGTCACTAGTGGCATATTCAAGTCGCGATGTATATTTGAATTTTTGATGTACCATGGAGCCGATGTTATCATGCGTAGAATTTTATTTTGCCTTCGTTGAATTTTCTCTACATTTGAAGCTGAAGCAGTGCCCCATAGTTGAATTCCGTAACACCATATTGGCTTTAAAAGCGACTTTATATTAAAAGTTTGCAGTCTAGGCTAAGTGTTGAATTTCTACCAATCAGCCAATGTACCTGAGTTAATTTAAGTTTCATTTGAGTTAACTTAGAGTCAATGTGGTGTTTCCATGTAAGTCGTCGATCAAGGTGTATGCCAAGATATTTCACATGTGAATGTTGAGGAACAACTTGATTGTTAATCCGAATGGGGGAGCAAGTATCTCTTCTTAGGGTGAATGTTATATGGACACACTTTTGTTCATTGACTTTAATTCTCCATAAGTTTAACCAAAGCTCCATCTGGCTAATGTGTTCCTGGAGTTTGCGGGATGCCTCATCAGGGCTTTCGTGCATACTAAGGCAGGCTGTATCGTCGGCAAATGTGGAAGTATGGATACTACTGCTCACAGGCATATCACAAGTATAAATCAAATATAAAACTGGTCCCAGTATGCTCCCCTGTGGCACACCGGATGAAATAGTTTCAGGCCTACTCGTAAAGTATCCTTCCACAACAGTGAACTTACGGGAAATAATGTAACTTTCCAAAAGATTTAAAATGTTTATTGGTAAGTAAGTCTTCAATTTTAAAATTAGGCCTTCATGCCACACTTTATCAAATGCCTGGGAAACGTCAATAAAGAGCGCAGAGCAATACTTTTTTTCCTCAAAAATTCTTCTTATAAATTGAACCAGTCTGTGAGTTTGTTCAATGGTGCTATGCTGACTTCTAAAACCAAATTGATGGTCTGGTATGCACCCACTACTAATTAGAATTTGGGACAATTTTGTTTTGAGCAGTTTTTCGAAAAGCTTTGACATAGTTGATAGTAGACTTATTGGCCTATATGACTCAGCCTTGGTTAGATCTTTGCCCGGCTTTGGAATCATTTTAACCTTGGCAAGCTTCCAGCTGTGTGGATAATACTCCAGCCGTAAAATGGCATTAAATATGAATAATAGGATTCTCATTGCAATACGAGGCAAGTTCATAAGCATCTGGTTACTAATTCCATCAATACCCGGAGCTTTCTTCGGGTTGAGTTCGGCAATTAATTTTTGTAAATCACGCGTCTTAAACTTTATGTGTTGAGGGGGTAGAGCGACTATATTCGACAAATCAGCAACACCAGTACATATGTTTGGCGTAAAAACGGATTTTAAGTGCTCAGCAAATATTTTACCTTTTTCAGTATCGCTTCTTGCCCAACTTCCGGTAGATGTGCGTAGAGGTGGCTTATACTCAATGGGTGTTTTAAGCTTTCTAGCAGCGCGCCACAAAGAGTAATTAGACGCTGGTGTGACATCAAGACCTTCCAGATAATTTTTAAGAGATGCAGTTTTTTCAGATGCAAGCAACTCTTGGAGTCGTTCAGTGCACTCTTTAAATCTGATTTTATTTTGTGGTGATCTGTGCTGTTGCCATTCCCTTCTAGCTCTTCTTTTTTCACGTACGAGACGTTCAATGTCTGTAGAATAAATTTTATTAAACCTAGTCTGCGGATGGGAGTTAGTGGCATGTTCAGCAGCCTGTTTAATATTCTCGCTGAGATTGGCAATGTTAGATTCAATATCATCGGATGTTCTAAGCGTAATGTTTTCCGTAAAATAACTACTGAGATATTTTTTGAACCCCAGCCAATTAACACGATTGATCATCTTCACATATGGGTCAGGTAAGTTACTTCTTAATGGACTACAAATTGTAATGATCGTCGGAGAGTGATCGGACGAAAGATCAATAGAAGCTTGAACTTGAATTAAATCCCCAGAGATATTTTTTATGACGCCAAAATCTATAACATCCGGAATTTTTTGTATGTCAGTAGGCCAATAAGTGGGCTCCCCACTCGAAATGACATCCAAGCCCATTTTTGAAATAGTGTTGAACAATGCTCGACCTCTGGGGGTAATAAGACGCGAACCCCAGAACGTATGCTTAGCATTGTAGTCGCCAGCTGCTACAAAACAAGGTCCAAGAGATTTGTAGAAATCCTCATATTAATTCTCAGTGATTGAAAATCTGGGAGGGGAGTAAATTGATGATATAACAAAATTTGTACAAAAACTTTCAATGCCAATATTTGTTGCTTGTAGGTGTTCTTCACAAATGTTATCAAGAACATAGTGCTTGAGTCTTGACTTTATTAGAATTGCTGATCCACCTCAAGCCCTTCCTCTAGGGTCCTTTGTATCATATATAGTGTAGCCATAAATTTTAAAAAGACTTCTCGAAGTCAAATGAGTCTCAGATACTAACATTACATCAATATTTTTTTCCATGAGGAAGTGATCAAGTTCATTTTTATGTTGGCGAATGCCGTTTGCGTTCCAGAAACATATTGTTAACGTGTTCATGGCTTATTAATTAATGCTTGAAGCAGAGTATTCTGCATTCGCAGCATTTCTTGCATCATGCTAGTCATATTTGTTGTAAAATTGTTTATAGTTTGCACCAGATTTTCAATAGTAGCTTCAAGGCGATTAAAATTAAAGCTTGCGTCAGTATTTTTTGAATTATTTGGCGAGGAAACATTTTGTGTGGGAATTGAATTTGTCTTAGCAGCATCTGCATACGATACACGGGAAGTAACTGGTTGGCTCATTTGCGCAAAAGTGGCAGAGTAAGCTTTTGCTGATTGAGCTGGAGCTAATTTAGGTTTTTGCACCATAGTCTTCTTTACGAAAGAGTACACAGGACAACCTCTGCAGTTAGCGGTGTGATTACCTCCACAATTACTACATTTTTTATCACTTTGATCTTTTGGCTTATTGCAACTAGCAGTGCCGTGTAATTCGCCGCACACAACACAAACAGAGGGTAAATTGCAGTATGTTTTTGTATGGCCATATTCTTGGCAATTATGGCACTGTACAGGACCTGAACGCTTATGTGGCTCTTCAACTGTGATTTTTCGGTACAAGAGGTATTTCAAATTATAAATTGGATGCGTTTCATTTTTTTCAATTTTATATCATTAGGCTCAAGTTCAACACGAAATAGGGGTTGGGGAATCTTCTCTCTATTTATTATATTGGACACATTTTTTACCCTAAACCCCTGGAGGACGAGTGCATCTTTTATTTCTTCGGGAACAACATAAGAATCTATGCCCTTCAATACGATCTGCATGCCTTTAGCGCTCTTAAGCTGGTATGTGTAGAAGCTTGTTTTATTTTTTTCAAATTCAGCAACCATTTTGCGGAAATCTTTTTCGTCATAAATTTGGACTTTAGTTTCATCGATGTTGCCACGTTTTATTGGAACAATGTGAAATTTATTCTCACCAATGACCGAAATTAATTTTTAAATAAGGGCATTTGAATTTTTTTGTCTCAAATATATTGGTGGCGGCTTGGATATTTTATTCGAGGCTACCTCGGGTTTGTCGTTGTCATCTTGCAAAATTTCGAAGCGGTTTTGGCGATTAGTTGAGGCTGCGCTGTTATCCCTAGACATTTTTGGAGCAGATGAAATTTTTGAAGAATTCGGGCTTCGCCCACGCTTTACCACGGTTATATATCTGTCCATTCCGACTTGTACCTTGAGTTTCGAGCCGCTGTTATCTGTAGTGATAACTTTGTTAAGTGATGAACACGAGCCTGAAGGGGATGATATTACTGGCTTATATGAAGAAGTACTGGGCAACTGTAATGTTAATGCATCATTACTATTTGGCATTGGACAAAGCGAAGTTGATCGCTGACGAAAAATTGGCTTTGACGTTAAAAAAAGACTTTCATCAGATTTATTATTTATATTTTTTTCATTAAGAGTTTCAGAACTCACAGTAAAATAAGCATTTCTGCCGTTAGAACTCACTTCAATTTTTTTTGTATTTGAGGCACTCATACAAAGAATTCCTCAAGGGATATTCGTTTGTGTTTTTTTTTTGTTTGCGGTCTTTTTTTGTTTTTGTTATTTATGATTGTTTATTTGTTTAGAGGTACACATATATAGCATTCCTCAATATCACTTTGTTTAATTTTTTTTTGTTTGCGGTTTTTTTTTGATTTTGTTATTTTTACTATGTAAAAATATTAGCAAAGCATAAAGCTTATTTATTAAAGACAGTATGTACCTATTACGAATAATATGTACTACGAATATTTTTTGTTTGTTTAATTTTTTGTAAGAAAAATTCCGCTAATCGACTGTTCGCTATGAAGGTACCACGAGAACGCAAATGTACTGATTTTTTCATGTATGTACTGTTTTTGTACTGTTTTTATATATTAATTATGATCAATGTATAAGAAAGCCTGTCATAGTGTTTATTTACTTTCTTTGAATCACCAGTGATCTTTACTTTTCGTTCGCTTTAAGGGAATTTATTTTCAAAGTGGTATCCATATAGTGCTCAAGCAAATTCTGCCAAAACTGTCAGAGATCATATAAATTTTAGTTTAAGTTAATGCTAATGTGTTTTTATATATATTAAGCTTGAGATATTATTTTTTATTATTACTTTTTATAAAAGAATTAACAAATTTTATTTATATTCCAATATTTCGTTGCCACAATGGGTAACTTCTTCAGGCAAATATGTTTGTATAATATTTGACAATGAAAAAATATTTTTTATAAAAAGGCGGTAAATCAAAAAACTCAAAAAATTATAATATGAAGTTTGTTATACATTGAAAAAATAGTATTTTAACTCAAATAAACACATAACAAAACTTATTTTAAATGTTGGTGTCTGTTACAGTTTGAAAAATGTTTTACATTCTCTTATCTATTAACTAACCCCCTTATGCAAAAACGATTGTTAAACTTAAAGTTGGTTTAACAAACGAGTTTTGTATGGCAAAACAGTAGTTGTGAACTGGCGGTTCGGCCCCAATTGAAATTGTTAAATTGTTGCTGAAATTGTTAAATTTGGGTAATTAAAATTTGAAAATTGTTAAATTCTTGGAAATTTGTGTTTTTTTGTTTACATAAGGAGTTTTTTGTTTATATAAGGAGTTTTTTTGTTTACATTAGGAGTTTTCTGTTTACATTAGGAGTTTTTGTTTACATTAAGTGTATGTCTGTCTGTCGGTCTGTCTGTCTGCCTGCCTGACCGTGGGAAGTTTGTGTGTGGAATATTTTGTGTGAATGTATTAAGGCGGTTCATAGTTTGGCGGTTTTTATGTGTGTATGTGACGACGGGGAAAATCATGAAAATGGTTTTTCCTAATGCTGACGGAAAATCATCTAATGATTTTTCGTAATACCGAAGGCAAAACATTATAATTTTTCCTAATGCCTACTGCAATACATGATAATTTTTCCTAATGCCTACTGCAATACATGATAATTTTTCCTAATGCCTACTGCAATACATGATTATTATTTTTTTCAAATGCCGACGGCAAAAAATGAATATAATTTTTTCAAATGCCGACGGGAAAATGATTTTTCCTAATGACGACGGGAAAAAGTGAAAGTTATTTTTTCTAATGCTAATGTAGGTGTTGCTAGACTGTGGGAATTTAAGGCTGACCGTGATTTGAGTGGGCGGCGTTGTTGCCGTAATATGTAACCATAGGAATTTGTGGATGTGTCTGTCTGTCTGTGAGAATTTAGGTGAAGGTTTGATTGGCAGGGGGCGGGGTGTAGTTGAGGTAGATCGATTGCGTGTGTAGTTGTGTGTGAATGTATGTGTGTGTGTGTGTGTGTGTGTGTGTGTGTATGTGTATGTTTGTAGGAATTTCAATGTGTGTATTTCTGTAGGAGCTTAAGGCTGATTGTGATTTATGAGGGGTGAGGTGTTCTAGTAATATGCAACCGGGGGAATCTGTGTGTTTGTATGTCTGTAGGAGTTTAAGGCTGACCATGATTTGGGTGGGCAGGGTTGTTGACGTAATATGTATCCATGGGGATTTGTGGATGTGTCTGTCTATAGTAGTTTAAGGCTGATCGTGATTTGAGGTGGGTGAGAATGTTGTTGAGGTAAATTGGTTATGTGTATGTATGTATATATGTATTTTTGTAAGAATTTAAGATGATTGTGATTTATTAGGGCCGAGGTGTTCTTGTAATATGTAGCCGTGAGAATCTATGTGTATAGACGTCTGTAGAAGTTTAAGACTATCAGTAATTTCAGGTAGGTGAGAGTGTTGTGTTGTTGAGATTAATCTTATATATTGTATATGTATGTATGATCATGGGAATTTGTGTATGTATATCTGAGGGAGAATTTAAGGCTCGTCATGATTTACAAAAGGTGGGGTGTTGTTGAAATTTTCTTGGATATTTCTTATATGAATTCTGCTATGTGTGTGTATTTGAGCTGGTATTTATGTGTAGGTAGAAATAAATTGTTTTCAATATCTACATATGGTACTATAAAATACTATCATATATCTGGACTTCCCTAATCCTAGTATGCTTTTATACTTACGATTGCTTTATATTTTCTCATGCTTAAATTTGTCTCGCGTTGAAGTCAGTCTGTGTGAAATTTGTTTATATTACAGATTTTGTTTATTTAACTACATTCGTCTTCTTTGACTGAAAGAGTTATCTACACACAGAGAAAAGCCAACTTGAAATCAGTAAGAACCATGCTGAATTAATAAGAACCATTAGCGAAGGTTTAGTCATATTGAAATTTCTTATTTCAATATGGACAAAATATTAATTTACAGTATTCATTTATTAAACTCATTAGTTTGTAGATATCTCAATATACATTTTCTATTATATTAAAAATTATTGAATTAATGTGATGAATTCTTATTTTTAAGCTGCAGATTTTCCCTGAGTGTATGGATTGTTTATATTTGCATTGTGCTTTAACTAAACGACGCTTCATATATTTTCATGATGTAGGTCTAATAAATACTTAAGCATTGATAAGAAATTTGATATGTATACATACATATCTACAAATTGATTTTATGTATGTATGTATGTATGTATGTATGTACATATATATGTACATACAAATAAGTGTTCAATTCAATCTTTGAATACATTTTTTATTTTATTTTTTGTCATGTGATGTCTGTTGTTGGTGAAATTAAAAACATTTTAATTTTTATCTGCGTTTACTTAAAAGTTTGTGAGGATTTTCTGTTGTAAGTAAAACTGAATTCTTGAAGATATGTGCTTACATACTCTATAGTAATAGTAACTATAATAGAAATATTTCTTATACTTAATTTACAGTTTTTTAAAGTATAGGGTATAAAATTTTTTCTAGCTATAGCCTTCTACATTTATTTTGGAAAGCTTGCTTTGCTTTTTGAAAATGTATAAACATTTTTAAATGAAACTGATCCGGCACTCCAGCTTAGGTACTGATAGTTTTTTTTTTTTTGTTGTTAGTTAACTTACTTATTTTTTATTTTTTATTGATGAACATTGGAAATCAAAAGGGAGTTTTATATTGTAATTATTATTTTCATAATTGTTGAAAACAATCGCTGCTTTTTGTTTGTTTTTTGCGATGAAATCATTTGAATTACTTTTGCAACTTTACGCGTTTATAAAAATTATGTTATTTTCTATATTTCTTAATTTATAAGACTTTTAGACTTTGTCCTTTAGGGGTTATATATTCTATTATACGATTATGAATAAGAATGCAGTAAGCTGATGTATTTGCTTACTGCTTCAAATTAAAATTTTATTAAATTGAATAAAAGGAGTTTTTTTTCTTAAACTCTGATGCAGTTAGAAGCGCTGGAGATTCTTTCATATAACAGCTTTTTTGAAATTTTTGATACATAGTATAATATAGAATTGGATAACATTTATTTTTAATTTTTATGTTAAGAAGTACGGGTATGAGACTGAATTTAAATGTACTTTTAAATTAGTTAAATCATAATGAACAAACATATTTTCTTCTTTAATAGCGATCAACAGAAAACGAACTCGTTTTCATATAATTTAGGTATACCCTATCGACGGCTCCTCTAGGATACAAGATGACTTTGTATGACGAAATTTCTTTTGCTTTATACTGATAATATGTTTACATTAATAAGATACATATACATATGTTTATTTTATGAACGGTTAGCACCTATGGCTTTTATTTAATGTTCTATATGACTTTTTTTTTCATTTTCTTTAATAATTTTCTCCCCATAATAGCATTCTAAATATTTCAAGGGCTCAAATGCTGTGTAGTCTTCTTCTGCAAACTTAACTAAACGTCTAACTTCTTCCAATGCTTCTTTATAAGAAGATATTTTGTTATGGTCTTCTTCTACGATACGTGCCCATCGGGCAGAGTGTACGTATTAGTTGGTCAGTCAGTTTCTATTTTTCTTTATTTTTTTTTCTTCTAATGTGCCACTCCTTTTTTTAGATTTTACTACTTGGAATAGAGAATTTTTGTCTAATTTTTTGGTGGGTATATACATTAGGTATGTAGAAATTAGTTTAGATACAAAGAAATGCATGTTTAATATACAACTATTGTATCAAATCGATCTCAAATAACTCAGTTACCTCTACCAGCAATTCACCGTTGGTGTATTCATAAAGTGTTAGAAACAATGAAATATCTATGTTTTGAGAGAATTTTTCCCCTCAAGTATTTCTACATGAGGTTTGAGGGGTCAATCACTGTCGCATTCATATGTAATGATTATTCACTTAAAAAACGTCATCATCACCATCAATCATCTCCGTATACAATACATTCATGAGTTGGGTTGATCCAGATACAATTGCTGTCTCATCACCTTCTAACAGCTTTATATATTTTGCTAGTATGCATGCCTTAGCATGCTTTTATCGATAGTGACGTAAGAGTCCGAGATGTAGAGTGTTACAATTAAAAATCTTTACTATTAGAATATACCAGTTCGCTCTTTTGAATTTTTACAAAGTAGATACATATGTATGTATTTCATTGACCACAAAATCATAAAATTTCTTTGCTTACAAAATTGTATGACGTGAGGATTTTTTTTTTTTTTTTTTAAATTATACATGCTTCGGCATGCTTTCATTTTTTTTCTATAAATTTATGTAATACTCATACAGATACAGATATAAAGTAAGATCTGTTTACTGTACATTTTAAAATTTATGCATGCTTCAGCATGATTCTAGTTGAAGCGTATATTCATTCACTAAGTTTGTTTGATACTTATTCATACACATGTACATTCTTAAAGATTGGATATCAAAGTCCAATTTCCGTAGTTTATCTATATTTTCTAAAGATCTGATAGCTAAAGAAATAAATAGAGTGAAGATCTTCTATAATAATCCCATTTTCATATTGTAAAATTTTGCGTGCTAGCGCTTTCGATGGGAAAATATACATACAACTTTATAAAAAGTGATAATATGATGTGCTGCTGAATATTGCACTATGTTATAGTTCATTTTAAACACTGAAGTTTTAGCAATATTTCATTCAGACCAACAAGTTTAGAGAATTCCACTACATTTAGTTAATTATCTTTCTTAAGACTCATCATTCCTAATCAATCCTGCAAAAACAACACAAACTAGATTTTTCGTTTTAATTTTATTTTTTTTAAATTCAACATTCATTCTTCAAATTACTTTATACTATATTAAGTAGCTTTTCCTCATTTGTTGAGTTGACTTTAATAGGAGACATTTTAATGGTACGATGAACTTTTCTATTGCATGCATTGAGTAAATCTTTATACATACCAATCCACTTATATGAACCATTAAAGCTAATTCTTTTCACATCATACCTTTCAATGATCTATTAAATCATTCTAATATTGATGCTTTCATATTAAGTAATCTTTAATCTTCTATTTATGTATGAGTTTTCCCAAGTATTTATTAAAAAATTCTTTAGAATCATCTGTTTGTAAGTTTTTTGGTACCCGTACCACTTCAAAAATATTTTCCATTGCCTTCGTTTTTAGAGTGCAGCTTTTATTTTCAGCTGTACTTTGAGAATGTGTCAATTACAGTCTTCAAAAATCAACAATTTCTATTTTCTGTAGAATAGTTCTACATTTCACCTAACTTAGCTCCATAAAACATCATATATTCCTGTCATTACATCTCTACAAGCACAAACAGTTGTTGAAATTTAATATGGACTTCGTTAACTAAATTCCTTTTTAAAGACATTGAATTGTTTCACAGATTTTTTCGAAAGTGTTGTGATCTACATCTTGCACTTTCAGCTATTTATACTAACATGTAGTTAATTTTCTAATCTATATATTTAACCGTAAACTCTTCAATTTGTTTTTAATTATTTACTTTTTGGAATTGCTTTTTCAATTTTATAACTGTCTTCTTTCTCTAATTTTATTTCACGTTGTTGTTCCTCAATTTGCATTTAAATATATTCTTGAATATTAATGCTTTAAGCTATATTATTAATTTGTCTTGTATTTTATCTTCATTCAGTTTAATGTAACTATCAACAATAGTTTGTATCTAATTCATTTATGCCTTCCAATACTGATAAGTCAGTATAAATGTCTTCAGAATTGGAAGTCTATGAGTAAAATCATCGTCATTATCATTCTCAGTATTAGCATCATTAAATATGATGGTATTATCAAATATTGTTCCTTCTACTAGTTTCTTTTGGGGTACTTGTCTATATCTTGAGTGAAGGTTTCTCAGGCTTTAAACTTGTATATTTTCAACTTCTGTCTTGATTTTACTTTCTTCTTTCATAAGAATTCTTTTAATATTTTTAGAATTATTTATGAATTCTTCTGCTATAGGTTTAAATGTATCTTTTAGTTGTTCACTTGTATCTATTTCACCAGTTTTTATACTACGAAGCTTTTTCTTCAACACATTTCTTGTCAACACCAACTGTTTTAAAATTTTCTCATCCAGGGCAAATAACAGGTATCAGCAATCATATCAGCTTTTCAGGAGCTGGTCTGGTTTTCAGATCAGCTTTTCAGGACCTGGTCTGGTTTTCAGATCAGCTTATCAGGACCTGGTCTGGTTTTCAGATCAGCTTTTCAGGACCTGGTCTGGTTTTCAGATCAGCTTTTCAGGACCTGGTCTGGTTTTCAGATCAGCTTTTCAGGACCTGGTCTGGTTTTCAGATCAGCTTATCAGGACCTGGTCTGGTTTTCAGATCAGCTTATCAGGAGCTGGTCTGGTTTTCAGATCAGTTTATCAGGAGCTGGTCTGGTTATCAGATCACCTTATCAGGAGCTGGTCTGGTTTTCAGATCAGCCTATCAGGAGCTGATCTGATTTTAAGATCAGCTTATCAGGTAACAGATCAGGCTATCAGGAGCTATTCAGATTTTCATTTCAAGATATCTGAGTTAGATTTAGTTATCAGTGTACAAGTAGCTAGCCATTTATAACATTTATATACATGAAGTTTAAAGTCAGATGAAATACGAAAAAGTAAAGTTTTATGTAGTAAAATTATTTTCTATAACGATCATCGTTTAATTCAATATCTTTGCGTATAATCAAAAATTCATATTTAGCCTTTCAACATGCTTTATATTTTTCTCACCTTACTTAAACATTAAAATTACATTATGATGATCTCTTATTAAATGTTTGGTGATTCTGGTGTAAGTTTTACATAAGTAGAATGAATCAACATTCTTATCTCTCCCCATACAAAAATATGCTTCCCACACGCATCACACGAAATATTGATGAATCATCAAAATTTCATACCATCCTATATTTATGTTGTTTTACTAATCGCATTTTGTAAATAAATGCATTTCATAAATATTATCTATTATTATAGAAAGAATCAAATAGTATGGTTATATGATATTAGAAAACATGATTTCTGATATCATATAATCATACTATTTTATTTTTCTATAATAAGAGATAATGACTCATACTCATAGTCAAAACAAAGGATATTTATATGCTGTTTTGATTATGAGTATGCGTCAATATTTATGAA
The DNA here is from genome assembly GCA_949987645.1 of Tachina grossa. Taxonomy (NCBI): domain Eukaryota; kingdom Metazoa; phylum Arthropoda; class Insecta; order Diptera; family Tachinidae; genus Tachina; species Tachina grossa. Next base: position 83,348,142 of record OX465275.1, read on the forward strand.
ATGCATTTAGTTATAAAATGCGGTTAGTAAAACAAAGTATATTTTAAGTGTTTAAGACCACCATTTTATGGTAATACCGGTTTTAAACACTTAAAGCATACTTTGTTTTGACTATGAGCATGAGCTGATATTTATGAAATGGATTTTATAAATATTGACTCATACCCTTAGTCAAAACAACATAAATAATTCTTGGTACGAAATATTGATGAACCATCGAACGATAGTTCAAAAATAAATCATAGTTCCTTTATATCAAATTCTATTCGTGCAACAATAGTTGACCTGTCAAATTACGAAAAAAAAAAACGCTATGATTGGCTTGCTAGAAAGTCCTAATGGACTTAAATTTTGAGAACATTTATTTATACTCAAAATCTTTATATCACCCCAGATATAAATATCTGAAGAAATTAATTACATCAATTAAAATAATAATATATTACAAAATTTACCGATAGTGAATCTGTTATTTCAGTCCAAAGTAATTCCAATATGATATTTAACGATGATGCGTATGGGAAGAATACTTTTGTATGGGGAGAGATAAAAATGTTGATTCATTCTACTTATGTAAAACTTACACCAGAATCACCAACCATTTGATAAGAGATCATCATAATGTAATTTTAATGTTTAAGTAAGGTGAGAAAAATATAAAGCATGTTGAAAGGCTAAATATGAATTTTTGATTATACGCAAAGATATTGAATTAAACGATGATCGTTATAGAAAATAATTTTACTACATAAAACTTTACTTTTTCGTATTTCATTTGACTTTAAACTTCATGTATATAAATGTTATAAATGGCTAGCTACTTGTACACTGATAACTAAATCTAACTCAGATATCTTGAAATGAAAATCTGAATAGCTCCTGATAGCCTGATCTGTTACCTGATAAGCTGATCTTAAAATCAGATCAGCTCCTGATAAGCTGATCTGAAAACCAGACCAGCTCCTGATAAGGTGATCTGATAACCAGACCAGCTCCTGATAAGCTGATCTGAAAACCAGACCAGCTCCTGATAAGCTGATCTGAAAACCAGACCAGGTCCTGATAAGCTGATCTGAAAACCAGACCAGGTCCTGAAAAGCTGATCTGAAAACCAGACCAGGTCCTGAAAAGCTGATCTGAAAACCAGACCAGGTCCTGAAAAGCTGATCTGAAAACCAGACCAGGTCCTGATAAGCTGATCTGAAAACCAGACCAGGTCCTGAAAAGCTGATCTGAAAACCAGACCAGCTCCTGAAAAGCTGATATGATTGCTGATACCTGTTATTTGCCCTGGATGAGAAAATTTTAAAACAGTTGGTGTTGACAAGAAATGTGTTGAAGAAAAAGCTTCGTAGTATAAAAACTGGTGAAATAGATACAAGTGAACAACTAAAAGATACATTTAAACCTATAGCAGAAGAATTCATAAATAATTCTAAAAATATTAAAAGAATTCTTATGAAAGAAGAAAGTAAAATCAAGACAGAAGTTGAAAATATACAAGTTTAAAGCCTGAGAAACCTTCACTCAAGATATAGACAAGTACCCCAAAAGAAACTAGTAGAAGGAACAATATTTGATAATACCATCATATTTAATGATGCTAATACTGAGAATGATGATGACGATGATTTTACTCATAGACTTCCAATTCTGAAGACATTTATACTGACTTATCAGTATTGGAAGGCATAAATGAATTAGATACAAACTATTGTTGATAGTTACATTAAACTGAATGAAGATAAAATACAAGACAAATTAATAATATAGCTTAAAGCATTAATATTCAAGAATATATTTAAATGCAAATTGAGGAACAACAACGTGAAATAAAATTAGAGAAAGAAGACAGTTATAAAATTGAAAAAGCAATTCCAAAAAGTAAATAATTAAAAACAAATTGAAGAGTTTACGGTTAAATATATAGATTAGAAAATTAACTACATGTTAGTATAAATAGCTGAAAGTGCAAGATGTAGATCACAACACTTTCGAAAAAATCTGTGAAACAATTCAATGTCTTTAAAAAGGAATTTAGTTAACGAAGTCCATATTAAATTTCAACAACTGTTTGTGCTTGTAGAGATGTAATGACAGGAATATATGATGTTTTATGGAGCTAAGTTAGGTGAAATGTAGAACTATTCTACAGAAAATAGAAATTGTTGATTTTTGAAGACTGTAATTGACACATTCTCAAAGTACAGCTGAAAATAAAAGCTGCACTCTAAAAACCAAGGCAATGGAAAATATTTTTGAAGTGGTACGGGTACCAAAAAACTTACAAACAGATGATTCTAAAGAATTTTTTAATAAATACTTGGGAAAACTCATACATAAATAGAAGATTAAAGATTACTTAATATGAAAGCATCAATATTAGAATGATTTAATAGATCATTGAAAGGTATGATGTGAAAAGAATTAGCTTTAATGGTTCATATAAGTGGATTGGTATGTATAAAGATTTACTCAATGCATGCAATAGAAAAGTTCATCGTACCATTAAAATGTCTCCTATTAAAGTCAACTCAACAAATGAGGAAAAGCTACTTAATATAGTATAAAGTAATTTGAAGAATGAATGTTGAATTTAAAAAAAATAAAATTAAAACGAAAAATCTAGTTTGTGTTGTTTTTGCAGGATTGATTAGGAATGATGAGTCTTAAGAAAGATAATTAACTAAATGTAGTGGAATTCTGGTCGGAATGAAATATTGCTAAAACTTCAGTGTTTAAAATGAACTATAACATAGTGCAATATTCAGCAGCACATCATATTATCACTTTTTATAAAGTTGTATGTATATTTTCCCATCGAAAGCGCTAGCACGCAAAATTTTACAATATGAAAATGGGATTATTATAGAAGATCTTCACTCTATTTATTTCTTTAGCTATCAGATCTTTAGAAAATATAGATAAACTACGGAAATTGGACTTTGATATCCAATCTTTAAGAATGTACATGTGTATGAATAAGTATCAAACAAACTTAGTGAATGAATATACGCTTCAACTAGAATCATGCTGAAGCATGCATAAATTTTAAAATGTACAGTAAACAGATCTTACTTTATATCTGTATCTGTATGAGTATTACATAAATTTATAGAAAAAAAATGAAAGCATGCCGAAGCATGTATAATTTAAAAAAAAAAAAAAAAAAATCCTCACGTCATACAATTTTGTAAGCAAAGAAATTTTATGATTTTGTGGTCAATGAAATACATACATATGTATCTACTTTGTAAAAATTCAAAAGAGCGAACTGGTATATTCTAATAGTAAAGATTTTTAATTGTAACACTCTACATCTCGGACTCTTACGTCACTATCGATAAAAGCATGCTAAGGCATGCATACTAGCAAAATATATAAAGCTGTTAGAAGGTGATGAGACAGCAATTGTATCTGGATCAACCCAACTCATGAATGTATTGTATACGGAGATGATTGATGGTGATGATGACGTTTTTTAAGTGAATAATCATTACATATGAATGCGACAGTGATTGACCCCTCAAACCTCATGTAGAAATACTTGAGGGGAAAAATTCTCTCAAAACATAGATATTTCATTGTTTCTAACACTTTATGAATACACCAACGGTGAATTGCTGGTAGAGGTAACTGAGTTATTTGAGATCGATTTGATACAATAGTTGTATATTAAACATGCATTTCTTTGTATCTAAACTAATTTCTACATACCTAATGTATATACCCACCAAAAAATTAGACAAAAATTCTCTATTCCAAGTAGTAAAATCTAAAAAAAGGAGTGGCACATTAGAAGAAAAAAAAATAAAGAAAAATAGAGACTGACTGACCAACTAATACGTACACTCTGCCCGATGGGCACGTATCGTAGAAGAAGACCATAACAAAATATCTGCTTATAAAGAAGCATTGGAAGAAGTTAGACGTTTAGTTAAGTTTGCAGAAGAAGACTACACAGCATTTGAGCCCTTGAAATATTTAGAATGCTATTATGGGGAGAAAATTATTAAAGAAAATGAAAAAAAAAGTCATATAGAACATTAAATAAAAGCCATAGGTGCTCACCGTTCATAAAATAAACATATGTATATGTATCTTATTAATGTAAGCATATTATCAGTATAAAGCAACAGAAATTTCGTCATACAAAGTCATCTTGTATCCTAGAGGAGCCGTCGATAGGGTATACCTAAATTATATGAAAACGAGTTCGTTTTCTGTTGATCGCTATTAAAGAAGAAAATATGTTTGTTCATTATGATTTAACTAATTTAAAAGTACATTTAAATTCAGTCTCATACCCGTACTTCTTAACATAAAAATTAAAAATAAATGTTATCCAATTCTATATTATACTATGTATCAAAAATTTCAAAAAAGCTGTTATATGAAAGAATCTCCAGCGCTTCTAACTGCATCAGAGTTTAAGAAAAAAAAACTCCTTTTATTCAATTTAATAAAATTTTAATTTGAAGCAGTAAGCAAATACATCAGCTTACTGCATTCTTATTCATAATCGTATAATAGAATATATAACCCCTAAAGGACAAAGTCTAAAAGTCTTATAAATTAAGAAATATAGAAAATAACATAATTTTTATAAACGCGTAAAGTTGCAAAAGTAATTCAAATGATTTCATCGCAAAAAACAAACAAAAAGCAGCTATTGTTTTCAACAATTATGAAAATAATAATTACAATATAAAACTCCCTTTTGATTTCCAATGTTTATCAATAAAAAATAAAAAAATAAGTAAGTTAACTAACAACAAAAAAAAAACTATCAGTACCTAAGCTGGAGTGCCGGATCAGTTTCATTTAAAAATGTTTATACATTTTCAAAAAGCAAAGCAAGCTTTCCAAAATAAATGTAGAAGGCTATAGCTAGAAAAAATTTTATACCCTATACTTTAAAAAACTGTAAATTAAGTATAAGAAATATTTCTATTATAGTTACTATTACTATAGAGTATGTAAGCACATATCTTCAAGAATTCAGTTTTACTTACAACAGAAAATCCTCACAAACTTTTAAGTAAACGCAGATAAAAATTAAAATGTTTTTAATTTCACCAACAACAGACATCACATGACAAAAAATAAAATAAAAAATGTATTCAAAGATTGAATTGAACACTTATTTGTATGTACATATATATGTACATACATACATACATACATACATACATAAAATCAATTTGTAGATATGTATGTATACATATCAAATTTCTTATCAATGCTTAAGTATTTATTAGACCTACATCATGAAAATATATGAAGCGTCGTTTAGTTAAAGCACAATGCAAATATAAACAATCCATACACTCAGGGAAAATCTGCAGCTTAAAAATAAGAATTCATCACATTAATTCAATAATTTTTAATATAATAGAAAATGTATATTGAGATATCTACAAACTAATGAGTTTAATAAATGAATACTGTAAATTAATATTTTGTCCATATTGAAATAAGAAATTTCAATATGACTAAACCTTCGCTAATGGTTCTTATTAATTCAGCATGGTTCTTACTGATTTCAAGTTGGCTTTTCTCTGTGTGTAGATAACTCTTTCAGTCAAAGAAGACGAATGTAGTTAAATAAACAAAATCTGTAATATAAACAAATTTCACACAGACTGACTTCAACGCGAGACAAATTTAAGCATGAGAAAATATAAAGCAATCGTAAGTATAAAAGCATACTAGGATTAGGGAAGTCCAGATATATGATAGTATTTTATAGTACCATATGTCGATATTGAAAACAATTTATTTCTACCTACACATAAATACCAGCTCAAATACACACACATAGCAGAATTCATATAAGAAATATCCAAGAAAATTTCAACAACACCCCACCTTTTGTAAATCATGACGAGCCTTAAATTCTCCCTCAGATATACATACACAAATTCCCATGATCATACATACATATACAATATATAAGATTAATCTCAACAACACAACACTCTCACCTACCTGAAATTACAGATAGTCTTAAACTTCTACAGACGTCTATACACATAGATTCTCACGGCTACATATTACAAGAACACCTCGGCCCTAATAAATCACAATCATCTTAAATTCTTACAAAAATACATATATACATACATACACATAACCAATTTACCTCAACAACATTCTCACCCACCTCAAATCACGATCAGCCTTAAACTACTATAGACAGACACATCCACAAATCCCCATGGATACATATTACGTCAACAACCCTGCCCACCCAAATCATGGTCAGCCTTAAACTCCTACAGACATACAAACACACAGATTCCCCCGGTTGCATATTACTAGAACACCTCACCCCTCATAAATCACAATCAGCCTTAAGCTCCTACAGAAATACACACATTGAAATTCCTACAAACATACACATACACACACACACACACATACACATACATTCACACACAACTACACACGCAATCGATCTACCTCAACTACACCCCGCCCCCTGCCAATCAAACCTTCACCTAAATTCTCACAGACAGACAGACACATCCACAAATTCCTATGGTTACATATTACGGCAACAACGCCGCCCACTCAAATCACGGTCAGCCTTAAATTCCCACAGTCTAGCAACACCTACATTAGCATTAGAAAAAATAACTTTCACGTTTTCCCGTCGTCATTAGGAAAAATCATTTTCCCGTCGGCATTTGAAAAAATTATATTCATTTTTTGCCGTCGGCATTTGAAAAAAATAATAATCATGTATTGCAGTAGGCATTAGGAAAAATTATCATGTATTGCAGTAGGCATTAGGAAAAATTATCATGTATTGCAGTAGGCATTAGGAAAAATTATAATGTTTTGCCTTCGGTATTACGAAAAATCATTAGATGATTTTCCGTCAGCATTAGGAAAAACCATTTTCATGATTTTCCCCGTCGTCACATACACACATAAAAACCGCCAAACTATGAACCGCCTTAATACATTCACACAAAATATTCCACACACAAACTTCCCACGGTCAGGCAGGCAGACAGACATACACTTAATGTAAACAAAAACTCCTAATGTAAACAAAAAACTCCTAATGTAAACAAAAAAACTCCTTATATAAACAAAAAACTCCTTATGTAAACAAAAAAACACAAATTTCCAAGAATTTAACAATTTTCAAATTTTAATTACCCAAATTTAACAATTTCAGCAACAATTTAACAATTTTAATTGGGGCCGAACCGCCAGTTCACAACTACTCAAAACCGGTTTTAGCACATGCTTTAACTTTAACAAACGTTTTTGCATAAGGGGGTAAATGTCTATAACATTGTGCAACATTTAGTGTACCTGTTCTGTAGTTTATTCGTTGTATTGATGGTAGTTTTATAATATGTAACATTTCTAACATATATCTACGTCTGAAAATAATGTTAATTTTATTGAGATTTTTTTAATATAAATATGCAAAAAAATTTGCTATAAGTGATTTCTGATACATACAAATAATGAATTTAAAGTTTTTTTTTCGAAAATTTTTTTGATAATATTATTTTATGTATGATAATTAATACCGCAACAAATTTCATAAGAAGAGTGCTGGATATAAGTGATGAAAAATTCCACGAAGTAAATAAAGATAAGATAGTAAATATCCTCCGGAAAAATGCATTTCCAAGTAGAACGCTATTTGAACTTGTGAAACATGTGGAATTAAAACGTAACAGAGTGGCCAACAATGATAAAACCGACAAAATATATAAATCCATGTCTTATTACCGGGTTTATCTGAAAGGATAAAGAATTCTGACATTTATGACAATAACAAATATAAATTAGCTATGAAACCCAACAATTCACTTAATAAATTATTTAGTAAAACTAAAGATGTAATAAAAACAAAAGATAAAGCTAACGTAATATATAAAAATAATTGTATTGGAGATGGTACAAATAAAGGCCCAACTATAATATGAATAAGCTAGCTTAAGCAACTGTGCGGTTACATATAAAACGCATGTGGCAAACTATAATGTACTTAACAAACTTTTCGTCAAGTTTCGTCAAATGTCATTTGCTTAAGTAAAGTGCCAAACTGAACGCACATTCCGTAAGGAAACAACTGTTTGTGCATTTTTTAAACTCAAACAAGCAGCTGCAGAAAATATTCATTGATTTTAAATATTTTTTTATTGTTTCTTATTTTAAACTCGGAAAATAAAGCAAAACTTTTATTTTCATTGTTTGTTTTACAATACACACATACACATGTATTTACTTATGTATATTCACTGTTGTACTTTTTAGTAGGCAAAACAAATAATAAGGTGATGGATATATTTATATGTGAATTTTTAATAGATTAGGACATTCTTTCAAGTTAGTTTGATTGAAATGCGTTCATTTATGAGTTATGAGAAAAAACAAAATTAATACAAAATTATTGACAATACCAAGATGTTCAGCTGTGGCTAAAGAATACTTAAGTGCATGTAAGTACATTGTGGCCGCCTAAAAGTCACATATGAATTGTTTAAGCATTTGACAGACTTATCGTTCAATTCTGACATTAGCTTAAGCCAGCTTATTCATATTATAGTTGGGCCTTAATTGTAATAAAAAGTATATTGGTACTGCTAAAAAAAACTAAAACAAGAATTTCGTCACATAAATCAGATTTGAAACAAAAGAATAAACCCCTAGAACAAAAAACTGCCCTCGTTGCCCACTGTGCAGTAAGCGGTCACAAACCTGACTTTGATACTATTAGAGTATTACAAGAAGAGAACAACCAAGAATGATAAACTACAAGATTGCGCCAATCAGAGAGTTTACCGTCAGACGTGACGTCACACGTCTAATGTAAGAGTTGCCATAAAGGCTGGGAAAAATCAAATGAAAGACTTAAAGCATAAGTATTGGAAACTAACAAATTTGAACAAAGAAATCGCAACAATCAAATTATATTCTATTATTTTATTTTCTCTACAAAAATTTTTCTTATTTATTGTTGAGCGTTTCTTTTAATTTTTGAAATTAAACTTGTTTTATTAATCTTAACAAAGCGCCTAATATGGATTTTATTACTTATTTAATATTTTCTGTGTTAATACATATGTAGCATCAAATCGAAACATACCAAAACTCTATGATATATTTTTAAATAGCTATTTTCTAATATAGTTCACACTGAATTTCTGGGAGGGATAACTAGAATTTTTTATGTGAGCGGCTCTAATGTACAAAGTCATGTACATTTGTATATGTATACATACATACATACAAATATGTATGTATATTTCAATATATAAAACTTAAACTAGTTTTTTGTGGTTATAAATAGCCAATGTACCAGCTTTGCACTGCATAAATACTTACATATATGTATACTTACCTATGAATATGCGTATGTAGTATGTATATCCATACAAACATAACATCTATATACATACGCATAGCGGTCAGTTAATTATTAAAAAAATATTTTAAAATTTTTCATGGAAAAAATTTTTTACAAATACTTTTGGTTACCTGCTAACAACATACACAAACTGAACTGCTTAAAAGTTCACGGGTCTCAATTTGTATATCGCTTAAAAATCAATTATCTAATTACGGATAATATTAAAAAAGGGTAAATACCTACAATAAAAACAATATTGATTTGTCTTCTTGTTTGTAAGTAACTGCAAAAGTAAAAAAGTGGGATTATTATATGTCCACTTTTCTTCACCGAACTTAGCAAAACCAGTACTTGTATAGTGGTTGGCAATCCTGCAGTCAAAATAGCTTTAAAGAGTTTTATAAAAAAAAATAAACCAAATTATCAGCCAATAGAAACGCTGTGCGCGTGACGTCACACGTCTACTATTTTTTTTTGCACTGGCGTAATCTTGTAGTTTATAATTCTTGAGAACAACTACAAGAATAGATTTATATTGGAAATGCTACACATAATCAACCCTGCAGAACGTGCGAATAGTGAAAATGTACTGAGTCGCTTTTGACTTTGTCACCAGTACTACTCTACAATTATTCCCCATACAATACTTTATGCTATAGATATTTAGCATGTGCTTGTCATTGAAAATCTACTAGTAACACTAAAACAATTGACTACGTAGTGAATTCATAGTTCTTATGGGAACACGGAGACATACCAACCAGACATTTACTGGTACATTACTACACCTTACGTATATACAAATTTATGTATATTGTCAAGTTGTTGCAAAATCCACCAGAAATACACCACATCTGTTTTCTCTATTTCTTTTATACTGACGATTAGAAGAAAAATTGTAGACAATGTAACTACTACTAGAATTTTAGTGTTGACTTAGAGACACTTGGCCCCAGTCTGACTGCAGGGAATGTACCAACTAATAAACGTCTCAACTACAAGACTGACACAGACAAGTGCGCGAGTTATAGTTTAAAGAAACTAATCGTAGAAAAAAACACGTCTGAGTTTTTCTGTTGTACGATTTAGAATGAATTTTTATTATTTCTTTTCTTTTAGTGAAACTTATTAACTAAATATAAAAGTGCTTTTTCTATTGATTTAATTTTAAAAATAATATTTTTAATAATTAGCAATTTTATTTATTTGTATTTCGCAATTTATATTAAAAAGGTTAATAAACGACATTTTAAAGAGTCTGCATTTTTTATATTTCGCAACTTATTACTTCAAATCAATATTTTACAATTTATGTTTGTTTTGCATTTTATTGATATGAGGTGTTTGAACTAATTTTGTGTTTTATTTATGTATGTGTGTTGTTATGGCTTAGTAGCTTTGGTGGGGGTAGATGTGGTGACATAACTCCTCCCTCCCTAAAATGAAGTGACGGCCAAAGGGGCTTTGCCTGATTTGTAGCCGGAACTTCATTAATTATCTGGTCGAGTGAGTATGTTATTGTCAATGGTTTTCTTTTTATCACTGCAATTGCTAATATTATGATGAGAATTGTTATTGATCCGAAGACGGAATAAGTATCTTTTTCGTGTGTTTCTGTATTTACTTGTAGTTTTTCAATTACTTTTTTATCTTGTAATCTGTAGTCATTAAGTTTTGGGAGTGTTATCTCGTTTTTGTTTGAAAGAGTTGTAATGTTATTATTTAAATAAAGTGGCGTTTCAATGAATATTCCATTGTCCCAATGTGTATTATTTTCGTTATTGTACCATATGTTATTTATGGCAATTTTGCAGTTGATAAACTGAATTAAAGTTGTGCTATTAATTGTGTGTTGTTTGGTAACATTGTTGCAAATTGTAATAATCTGTTATATTGGAGGATTAATAATTGTTGTGTAAATAAGTTAATATATAAATATTTACATTTTTATTTACACGTACGCTATTTACATTTACATTATATTTAAACATTATACAGGCCACCCTGTCATATTATAGTTTTAAGTTATGAACAAACTTAGTTTATAAGGTTTGACTTTTCTTTATTAAATAAAGGACAATTGAACTCTTAAGGCCCAACTATAATATGAATAAGCTGGCTTAAGCTAATGTCAGAATTGAACGATAAGTCTGTCAAATGCTTAAACAATTCAGATGTGACTTTTAGGTGGCCATAATGTACTTACATGCACTTAAGTATTCTTTAGCCACTGCTGCACATCTAGGTATTGTCAATAATTTTGTTTCTTCTCATATCTCCTAAATGAATGCAATTCAATCAAACTAACTGGAAAGAATGTCCTAATCGATTAGAAATTTACATATAAATATATCCATCGCCTTATCACTTGTTTTATTTGTTTTGCCTACTAAAAAGTACAACAGTGAACATACATAAGCAAATACATGTGTATGTGTTTTGTAAAATAAACATTGAAAATAAAAGTTTTGGTTTATATTCCGAGTTTAAAATAAGAAACAATAAAAAAATATTTAAAATCAATGAATATTTTCTGCTGATGCTTGTTTGAGTTTAAAAAATGTACAAACAGTTGTTTCCTTACGGAATGTGCGTTCAGTTTGGCACTTTACTTAAGCAAATGACATTTGACGAAACTTGACGAAAAGTTTGTTAAGTACATTATAGTTTGCCACATGCGTTTTATATGTAACCGCAAAGTTGCTTAAGCTAGCTTATTCATATTATAGTTGGGCCTTTAACATGGTGTCAGGTTTTTAAGCTTAAAAAAAACCAAATTAATGTCAAAAGTGTGAACTAAATTTAGTGTTTAAAACACTTATAAAAAATAAAATATACGTATGTATGTATATATTTTTTTACAACTCAATGAATCCTGGATCAAGTGGAAAAAAGTAAATACTGATATGTCTACACCTCATCTAATGTCGGTCGCAACAACAATTGCACCACTTAACCTCAAAGAAGGCAACATGTGTGCCACGTGGAAGTCATGGAAAAATCAGTTCAAGATATTTATGAGAGCGTCAAATCTTGAAGGACAAACTGAACAACGAAAAGTAGCTTTATTATTACATCACTTAGGACCAGATTGCTTGCAAATTTTTAATTCATTCGACTATGACATCGATACCGTGAAATATGATGACTTACTTTAGTATTTTATTCCAAGAGCGAATATTGCGATGGAACGTCACATTTTCTTCTCAAGAAAGCAAGCTCCTAATGAGTCTACTGATGAGTAGGTAACGCTGTTGACAAACCAAAGTCTGTTGTGTGAGTTTGGAGATTTTCGTGAAGATTTAGTGAAAGACATTTTCGTCTGTGGTTTACTTCCCAACTACTCCCAGATTAAGGAAAGATTGCTAAGCGAAGGAAAAGCTACACTGGAAAAAGCCTTGGAAATTGCTAAAAACATAAACTCAGCAAAACAAAACACAACTCAGCTGCAACAAGAAACAAATTTTGTAGGATGGCTAAATAAATTAAATATTTATAAGAAGTCACCAAGTCAGTCACCATATAACAATCAATCTCAGTCGTCCTATTCCTCTAAACAGCCTCCATCCACTTCAAGATCTACTTCCAGATCCACTTCATCCAATATCCAACAACAACAATGCAGCCGATGTGGTCAGACACATAGAACAAAATGTCCTGCAGAAAACATAACGTGTCATAATTGCAACAAGAAGGGCCATTTTGCAAAGATGTGTTTTTCGAAATTGCCGCAACATCAAACAAAAAAATTTGTTAAACAAATACAACGCAAAGTTGATGACAATAATCAAAACTTCGAAGATTTTTTTATTGATACACTAACAAACTCCAGTTGTAATACTGTAGCAAATAATGAGTGGAACATTCAGGTATATATAAATAATGCGACAATTACCCTCCAAATTGATACTGGAGCCCAAGTAAATATTCTGTCCAAAGAAACGTCAAAAATGTTAAATCTAAGTTATATGTTAAGACCCACTAATATAAATATTTTAACATTTAGCGGTGAAAAGTTACCTTTAATAGGAAAAATTGATTTAACGCTTTCTTATAATCATAACATTTATACAAATACATTTTTCGTATTAAATTTAAATTGTTAAAATATTATTGGATTAGACTTGGCTAAAGAAATGAATCTGCTTGAGACTGTAAATTTATTAACATCCGATAAGATTATTGAAAATTATTTGCATGTATTTAATGGGTTAGGTCATATAAAAACAAAATGTCATTTTAAACTTAAGCATGACATAACACCTATAGTAGATGCTCCAAGAAAGATCCCTTTTAGTCTTCATGACAAGTTAAGGAATGAGTTAGACAGAATGATAAAACTTAACGTAATACAGCCAGTAAGTGAACCAACTACATGGGTCAATTCCATAGTATTGGTTACTAAGTCAAATGGACAGTTAAAAATTTGGTTAGATCCCCGCAACTTAAATAAAGCCATACTTCGTCCCCACTATCCCTTTCCAAATATAGATGACTGCAAAGCAAAATTAAGTGGTTGAAAATATTTCAGTTCTTTAGACGCCAATAGCGGTTTTTGGATGATTCCATTATATGAATATTCGTCGAAATTATGTACATTTAATACACCGTTTGGCAGGTATCGATTTTTGAGGCTACCATTTGGCATAAATGCAGCACCTGAAATTTTCCATTCTGAGATAGTTAAATTTTTTGGCGATATTGAAGGAGTAGTGATATATATAGTGATATATGATATAAAAGTTCTGCAACGAGCAGCATACATTGGTTTTAAGTTTAACAAAGAGAATTGCAAATTTTTACTTAACGAAATAAAGTTCATTGGGCACATTTTCAATGAGACAGGTATTAAACCAGATGAAGATAAAATTAAGGCAATTAAAGATATGCCCATCCCTAAAAACATTTCCGAACTACAGCGATTTCTCGGAATGATTAACTATGTAGGAAAATTTATTCCAAATTTATCGTCTAAAAACAAACATCTAAGAGATTTGTTAAGAAAAGATATACAATGGCACTGGGAGAAAGCCCAAGACGACGAGTTTAAATATTTGAAATTAGAAATTTCAAAAAGTCCAGTTCTAACTTACTTTGACCCAAATAAACAGTTAGTTTTGAGCGTAGATTCCTCAAAATTCGCGGTCGGAGCTGCTATTTTGCACAACAAAGAACCAATAGCCTACGCTTCTGCGTTACTCACAAGTGCTCAAGAGAACTACGCCCAAATAGAAAAAGACCTATTTGCTATTATTTTTGGTTGCATTAGATTCCACCAGTATACGTATGGTACCAAGGTGTTAGTGGAAACTGATCACAAACCATTGGTTTCTTTATTTAACAAGCCTTTATATAAAATTCCTGCGCGACTTCAACAATTTATGCTTCAGGCATACGATTTAACAGTTTTATACAAGCCCGGAAAATACTTGTACATAGCCGATACCCTATCAAGATGTCCATTAAAAACAAATGCATTAGATGCTATTCATAACGATGTCACACTTCATTGTAATTTCCTTAAGTCTCACCTGGAAGTTCCCTTTTCAAATATAAATGATATAAAAGAGCATAGTATTAATGATACAGTTTTTGCGAAAATAAAAAGCTATATAATAATGGTTGGCCAAGACATAAAAAACTTATTGATAAGGAGGTTATGCCTTATTTTAAAATAAAAGATGAAATTCATATCACTTATGATATCCTTCTTAAAAATAATCAAATTTTAATTCCAAAAAGTCTTCAAAGTTTAATATTGAATAAAATCCATGAGAGTCACATGGGAAT
Source organism: Tachina grossa (assembly GCA_949987645.1). Classification (NCBI taxonomy): domain Eukaryota; kingdom Metazoa; phylum Arthropoda; class Insecta; order Diptera; family Tachinidae; genus Tachina; species Tachina grossa. Next base: position 83,363,317 of record OX465275.1, read on the forward strand.
ACAGAGATGACAAAGCTTAGCAAGACAATCAGTTTACTGGCCGAACATGTATAATGATATTTTTAATAAAATATCAAATTGTGAAATCTGTATGCAATACAGAAACTCAAAACCTAAACAGGAATTTTGACCCATGATGTGTACAATATACCCTGGTTTAAAATTGGATGTGATATTTTTGAGTTCAATAAGAAATACCATATACTTGTAGTTGATTATTTTTCTAAATTTATTGAGATAGAATTGTTAAATTCTGGCTATGCAAGTGCACATGTGATTTTAAAATTAAAATCCATTTTTACTAGGCATGGCATCCCAAACTTTTTCATATCTGATAACGGTCCGCATTTCCATTCAAACGAATTTAAAGAATTCCTTAATGACTGGGGTATAAACCATAAAACGTCGAGCCCTTATTTAGCAAGATCAAACGGTCTTGCAGAGCGTTCTATTCAGACAATAAAGAAACTTTTACATAAATATCTTAATAGTGGTACTGATCCGTACGTCGCCTTATTAAATTACCGCAGTACACCTAAAGGGAACTTACCAAGTCCATCTGAATTACTAATGTCCAGAAAGTTGAATACAAAACTTCCAACTCTTTCCGTAAACTTAAAACCAAGCTTAGTCGACATAGATAAATATAAAACTGAAGTTAATAACAAAATTAAAAATTCATCAAATTATTACAACTCAAAAATAAAAAAATATAAAACTGTTAATACTGGTGATAAAGTAATGTTTAAAAGAAATCCAACTTCTTTTTGGCTTCCAGGATAAATAGTAAGTAAATGCACGGAACCAAGGTCATTTGTAGTTAAAGATAAGTAAGGTTCTTTGTACAGGAGAAATGAAGAGCACATTTTCAAAACGCCTGAAACCCCATCAAACTCTGATAGTGAAATTGAAAGTAAAGTGAAGACTCCTGATCTGATAATACTTATATAACACGTCATGGAAGAAAAATTAACCCACCCACTAGACTTAGAAAATAACTTTTAAGCCATCAAAAACATGAATTTCTATTGTAAAGCTTTTAAGTTTATTATTTTTCAAATATATATGATCTTCGGAATCAAATGCTTTAAATGAACTATAATAGTAATTTTAATAAAAAAATATATCTTTGAAAAGGAAGATGTTGTGTAAATAAGTTAATATATAAATATTTACATTTTTATTTACATATATACTATTTACATTTACATTATATTTAAACATTATGCAGGCCACCCTGTCATATTATAGTTTTAAGTTATGAACAAACTTAGTTTATAAGGTTTGACTTTTCTTTATTAAATAAAGGACAATTGAACTCTTAACAATAATGGTAATAAAGTTGGGTTCTGGGTGAATAATGTCACTTTTTTGTCCTATATCTCTTAAATGACAAGAAGCGATTACATTCCTATTTATTATATTTCTAATACAGTTTGTGTTCATATTAAATTCTTTTTCATAATTAGTTTTACAATAAAATATATTTTCTACATGTTTACATTTTTCTTTATAAAATATCAAATTATTTTAATTAATTAATGCATATTCTTCACTTATAATTTCTAAAGTTTTATTGATTGGTGTTGGAATAATATGATAAAATGTAAATTCTTCTTTTGACATTATTGGGATTTTTATGTTGAATATAATATTTATTAGTATTATTATAATATGCGGTTAACTCAGGTAATTCAAATATGTGTTCAAATGAGATTACGTTAATTACGTTTTTTAGTGTATTATGGATTTGATTAAGTTCAATCGGGTCTAATATTAATTTTGGAATGATATTTAATTTGGATAATACTACTGCTTCTGCGATATTGTTTAGATGATGTGTGAGTATATCGATATTATATTTAGTTTATCTGATTTAGTTGTTGAATTTGTGTTAATGTGTTAATTGTAGGGTTTAGCGAATTAAGTGTTTGTTCTTGTATATTTTTTATGGATTTTGAAATAATATCTTGTTCATTGTTTATATGATTAGTTATGTTTTCAAATCTTTTTATCATTTCAGTGTTGAGGATGAGTTGTTCGTTTATTGTGTTATTTATTCGGCCATTTTCCGTTAGTAGGCGTTCAATGTCTCTGTTTAATCTTTCAGCGTCTTCATAGTCCAAATTCCCGGTTATAAATGTTATTGTTGGACCTAATGCGTTAATTAGGCCTCTCTTCTGTCTGCTTCTGGGTTTTAGAAGGTTTGGTTTTGTTGTGAGTTCTTTCAGTTTAAGTTTTGTTGTTTTTAAGGCAATTTTGGCAAATGGTGTGGTTTCAAAATGAGTTATGGTTTCCTCTATTCCTTGTATATTGTCTTTATAAGATTGAAGATTGATTATGTGTTTAAGGTGCTTATAGTCGGCTATTGTTCTAGCAATTCCCAGTTTAAGTGGGATGATTCCTTGGGTTGGCGAAACTTCTATAATTTTAACATTGGCTTGTGCCAGTACAAATCTAAAAGAAAATCGAGTTTTGGATTTTAGGTTTTTGGTCGTCTTTTTATTTTGGATTTATGGAGTTTCTGATTGTCAAGTGTTAAGAGAGTTATTCTGTTGGTTTGTTTAACAATTCTTCTTGAAAACCTAAGGGTCATTCTGTTTCTTCTACATTCTTTTCTGTATATGTCGTCATTCTCTTAAAAGGTTTCGGGGTTTTCTCTATTTTGATTTAATCGTTCGATGCGTCTGTCTGTGTCATGTGTCAGTTTTTCCCTAATTGATTCTTGTAATTTGGTCTGAAATTCTTTAAGTTGTTGTAGGTATTCGTGGTGAGTATTGTATTTTAAATCGTTTTGAAATATGGGTGTTCTTCCATAGAATAATTCAAACGGTGTCAGTTTTGTCGCAGTGTTTATGGAATTATTATATGTCATGATTACTTCGGACAGTATTTCGTAATTATCTAATGGCGGTTCTAATGCTTTATATTTTTGCACAATAATTCTATATATTTCTGTCATCGTTGAATGTAGTCTTTCGACTGGTGAGTTACTAGTACTTTGTTGAAACGAAGTGTAATGTATATTAATTTTGTTAATTTTGCAAAAATCTTTTATGGTGGACGCACTGAATTTGGCACCTTGGTCACAAACGATTTTTTTGAGGCCCGTGTAAGCTTATATAATGTTTAATTTTTTTTTTAAATTGATATGCTATTTCTGGAATCTAAAAGGTACGCTGACCTGAATTTTGAAAATTTATCGATAAGGGTGAGAATGTTTCGTTTATTTATTTCGGAGGCCTTCTGTCATATTTGAGCGTTTGGCAAATATCGCAATGATTTATGCATTTGGTTATTTTTTCTTTCATATGAGGGAAGAAATATTCCCGTTTTAAATGTTCAAATGTTTTCTGAATGCCTCTATGATTGTGACTGATATGGTAGTCATTCATAAGCTTATCTTGATCGTCAGTATTTCGAATATCCTCTAATAAGATTTTACATCGAACAAGTTTGAATGTTTTACCATTTGCAAAATATTTGGAGTAAGTGTTTTGAACAATTTTAAAAGTGTCGTCGTCTGTCATTATTGCAGAGAGTCTATTGGGGGCAAGGTATGGTTTAAATATGTCAGTCATTATAGTCTCGTTGTATACTGGTCTGCGTATTGTTTTTCGCATTTTATTTTTAAACACGGTTTCAAACATAAGAGGAGAGCCTTCGTTTTTTTCTTGTAAGATAATTTTAATGTTAAATGTGTTTAAGGCCTTTTCCGAGATTGGAATACCGTCATCATAATTTTCTTCGGCGGAGTGAATAGTCGTCCCTGCTGTTCCCTGAATTGAGTCATTGTCGACTATATTAATATTGATTTCTTCGTTTTTGAAAGGGTTGTTATCGTAAGTTCTAATGCGGCTTAGGGCGTCTGCATTTGTGTTAAGTTTTCCTTTTTTGTAAACGATTTCGTAGTCGAATTCTTCAAGTTTGAGCCTCCATCTTACTTATTTGGAATTTGGCTCTTTAAGGCTCATAATTTATGTTAGTGGTCTATGGTCAGTTACAATTTTAAATTTACGTCCAAATAGGGAAGGCCTGAAGTATTTTGTGGCCCAAACAAAGCAAGTAATCCTTTTTCTATTGTTCGGTAATTTATTTCACTATCTGTTAACGTCCTGCTAGCATAGCATATCGGTTTGTCACTCCCGATTGGTCCTTGGGAAAGAACTGCTCCCAAAGCAAAGTCGTTTGCATCAGTCGTTAAGACAAATGGTTTTGAGAAATCCGGATACTGTAGTAAAGGGTCATTGGTTAAAAGATTTTTGCACATTTCGAATGTTTGTAGGTACTTGTCATTAAGTATTATTTTCCTTCCTTTTTTTAACATGCAGTGAAAGGTTTTGTCAATTTCGAAAAATTTTGTATAAATTTTCGGTAATAACCCAATAGTCCTAAGAATGATTTTATTTCTTTTTGTGTTTTTGGGATAGGAAAATTTTTATTGGCTTGAATTTTTTCAGGGTTTGGTTTTATTCCTTCAGTGGAGATAATGTGTCCTAAAAACGCACACTCTTTGTGTAAAAATTCAGATTGGTCCATCTGAATTTTTAGGTTTGATTCTCTAAGTTTTTCAAAAACCTTTCTCAGATTTAATATATGTTCCTGCAATGATGTGGAGTACACGATTATATCATCTAGGTATACAAGACAGACCATGCCTATTAGATCTTTCAGTACATTATCCATTATTCTTTGGAATGAGATGGTGCCAAATGACATTCTTACAAATTCGAAATGACCTCCATCTAGAGAAAATGCCGTTTTTGCAATGTGTTCTGGATGCATTTCTATCTGTCATTTCTATTTGTCAAGTATATCTGCAATGTTGGGTATGGGGTACTTATCACAAATTGTTTTTTCGTTCAGTTTCCTGTAGTCTATGACAATTCTCCATTTTTGAACATTACTAGCGTCTCTTTTCTTTGGAACTATCCACACAGGAGCACTCCAAGGTGAAAAACTTGGTCTTATAATGCCCTGTTGTAGCATTTTATTTATTTCTGTCCGTACTTTCTCCTTATGAATATAAGGGTATCTATATGATTTTGTAAATATGGGTATGTCATCTGTGGTTTTAATTTTGGGCTTTATTTGGTTAGAGAAGCTAAGGGAACTCCCTTCTTTAAAAAATATGTCATCGAATTCTAAACAAATTTTTCTTAATACTTTCTTTTCTTCTTTGTTCAAGTGGTCCGTTCTCAGCATTTTTGTTATATTTTCTTCTTGGTGAAATGTGCCTGAGTCTATGGTAAAGTTATTAACCTCAATAAAATTTTGATATGGAATGGTTTTAACAGGTTGTTCAATGTAGACAATTTTTTCTTTGTCGGATGTATTTACCATTTCAACGAAACTATACCATTCCTTTTCGGTATAAATACCTTCTGAAATAAATAAATCATGTTCTAAAAATGTTTTTTGTATGAAAAAATCGCCGTTTCGCGAATCAACTGGTATTTTAATCCCAAATTTTGAAAAAGGTTGAATTATATGTTTTCCTGAAGTAAGGTTAGGTTTAAACTTCAGTGGTATTATGGAATTTCTTGTGATCAGAGTCTGACTGCCGAGGTCTACCTTAGCTTTAAGTTTGTTTAATATATCAAGTCCTATCAATCCATCGAAATAATTATGGAATCTAAAGACAAATAATTCCATCTTACCTTTTTCCTTGAATTCTTCAAAGTACGGTAAACTGATTTTCTTGTTTAAAGAGTGTTTATTTAATATTGTAGTTATTGTTATTGGTTCGCAGGTCCTACATTTGTATTTGCCAATATATTCTGGATTTGTAAAGGATGATGATGCTCCAGTGTCTATTAAAAATTTTAATGGTTTACCGAAAGGAGAGGATATATTTATATATGGTAATGTATGTCCATGTTTGCTTACGTCTAAATATCCGGTCGGTCCTGGGAGGCATCTAGTAGAAAATTTTCACCGTCGTCAATTGTATTACTGTTGTTTTGGTTGTATTGATAATTTTGTTCGAAAATAAAGTCTCGTTTTAAATTGTTCTGAGCAAATGCAACATTATTTTGAACTTGATCGTTCTCTGGATGATAGTAATATTCCTCTAAGTTTGCGTATGGATTTCCTTCTATATCAATGTTGTGGAATTCGTGAGGCTTAAAACCATTGGTTTTTCTCTTGGTTTGCATATTTTGTGGTTTCCTCAGATGAGCACAACCTGAACTTACATCCACTGGTTCTGGTGGCGGTAAATTTTGTGCACTATACTGCTGTATACCAAAGGTATTGTTGAGGGAATTGTTATTATTGTTGTAAAATGTTCGTGTTTGTTCAGGTCCGTCATTTGGTATATTTTTCGGGTAATATTGTCTAGTCTGTCCGAATGTATTAGTAGTTGCATTAATTTGGGGGTTTTGAGCGTTGTTCATTCGGTTTTGAAATCCAATTATATTGTTTTGGTATGAGGGTATATTCGGATAGTATTGTCTTGAGAACTGCTGAGGTAATCTGTATGAATTGTTAACTATTGGTTAATAGGTCTGAGACAGTGGGTAACTCGGAAAGTGTTTAAAATTCTGCTGGGGAACATGATGTGTGTTCGTAAATGTATTTTTTGTGTAGCATATGTTTTGTTCTTGTATACAAAAGGAAAGGGCTTCGGCCATCGTTTTAGGTCTCATCGATCTAATATTTGAGCCTAAAGGTTCTTTAAGGCCTGACAGGAATGTGTTTAAGCACATTTTGGCGGATAGTTTTTGTTTTGCCTCAATTACGCTAGGGTTGGTTTCGTGAATTAAAATATTATTATTGATGGGGGATTGTATTTCTGTAATTGAGCTATAAAAATGTTGAACAGACTGAGTTTGTTTTAAATTATGTAGGTCCTTAGTCAAGGAGGTTTCATTCCTTTTATCGGAATAATGCAGGATTAGATTGCTTTTTATGCTGTCCCAAACTAAAGGGGTACCATACACATTGAGCACCTCGTTAGCTTGTCCAACTATTTTGTTCCTAATTGCTCGTAAAATAATTTTTGCATAGTTCGTCCCGTCTACGTTAACTAAATATCCTAATATTTCCTCTGCGTTTGTTAAAAATTCGTACAAAAGTCTGGGGTTTCCGTTAAATTTTGGGAGGTCTTTCCCTGCGTCTTAAGTGATTCAAATATTTGATGTTGATATGAAATTTGATTTGAAATTTGGGAAATGGAACCCGAGGGATTATTGTTATCTAAGGACATTTCAGTGTTTTCTGGGATGGGTGTAAGGTGTCTAAAAATGTTAATGTATGGTTTAACACGATTTGTTTTTCGCATGAATGAAATAAAGTTTTGTGCTTAAATATACTTATATTACAAAATACAAAAATAGAAGAATAATTTATTTACCGTATTATTATTATAAGTAGTCTCATAATCTGTGGATTTCTTCTTGTTGATGATTTGATGATCCCGTTGGTTCTGTTGCTTTGTTTATTGTTGAGATAGTCTTACGCTGTTTAGATGGAGTTTCTTGTTGATGATTTGATGATCCTATTGGTTCAGTTGCTTTGTTTCTTGTTGATTTAGTCTTATGCTGCTCAAATGGAACTTCTTGTTGGTTAACAAAATATCACTTTTTTCACGGCAACAGGTATTTTCTTCTTTTGTTATGGGATGATAATATCTTTTTTATGAAAGCAAGTTAACGATGCTTATGTCTTTTATCTTTGTAATAAATGTTTTTAATTTTTTTAAAGGATTATTTTGATTTGTTACTTTTTGTAATTTAAAAAAAAATTTTTTTTTATTATAATTCTAGAGGGACCCGTGGGTTTCGTAGAATTTACGGATATTTGATTATTATAAATATATATTTTCCTTTATCCATTTTCTCAGGATAATTATAAAGTTATATTCACTAACTTGTTCACTTTTAATATTTAGGAGCCAAAGTTGATGTACCGTCAACTTTTTTTTCGACCGCGCCAGTTATAGTTTAAAGAAACTAATCGTAAAAAAAAACACGTCTGAGTTTTCTGTTGTACGATTTAGAATGAATTTTTATTATTTCTTTTCTTTTAGTGAAACTTATTAACTAAATATAAAAATGCTTATTCTATTGATTTAAATTTAAAAATAATATTTTTAATAATTAGCAATTTTATTTATTTGTATTTCGCAATTAATATTAAAAAGGTTAATAAACGATATTTTAAAGAGTCTGCATTTTTTATATTTCGCAACTTATTACTTCCAATCAATATTTTACAATTTATGTTTGTTTTGCATTTTATTGATATGAGGTGTTTGAACTAATTTTGTGTTTTATTTATGTGTGTTATGTCTTAGTGGCTTTGGTGGGGGTAGATGTGGTGACATAACTCGCGCAATTATATCGGCACATAATAAACAAACACAAACCAAATAAATAATAATTAGTTACTCAATAACTCGCATAAAGGACGGACGGTTGCACAATTAAAATTTTAGATATTTTTAAATAACTTTTTTTATGTATGTATGTAAATACTTGTTGTTTTTTGTAAAAATGATTTTATATAATCTATGTATGTATAATTTGTTTATAGATTCCTTGAAAATGGTTAACGAAGTTAACCGAAATATCGGAGATTATTAAAATATCTTTAAATAAAAATTAAATAGTTTTATGTAAATAAAATTAATTGTTTTTATTTTGAAAGCGACCTTAAGCCGAAAGAACAATTATCGTCATATTAAGCTATACAGGTCAACTATACAAAAAACTCACTCACAGCACGGAAGGCACACCGCAAACATCAACAACATGCATTTATACCAAAATCTTAAAACGAAATACAACAAGAGAACCAGAACTATCATTGGTAATTTTTCTAAATATAACAAAGCACTAGTTAATCTAAAGCATGGGTGACCAAGATAAATTTAACGTTGTGTAAGTGAGTGAAAAAGATAAACACAGATGCAGAAACAATTAATAAAAGTAATTCTAATATGATTTTTTTATTAAAGAATTTTTTCCTAGAAAACCGTTTCAATAAAAAGTAATAAATAAGCATTATTATTCACTTAAATTCTGAGCTTAAAACTACGAAAAACCAATTTGTAAGAGAAAATAATTTTTAATTTCCACGTAAGCAAAAGCCTTTTTTTAACATAAACAGCATACACAATAAATTTCTCGCAGTGCGTTTAAGAAAAATGAGTAAAAAGATAAGCAAAAATTTATCTCAGATAAGACTAAATGAAAGAGAATAAGAATAAGTGTGAATTCGATTTCCAAAAATTTGCTACATAATGTTCACCCATGATCTAAAGTCATCCACAACTTTTCTGATTAAGTGTAAAAACTTAGGTATAATACCAAAGTTCATATGTAATTCTACTAAAAATATATTCCAAATATTTAAATGTAATAATACTATAGATACGAATATTGACAAAGACTTGATAAAACATATTTACAAGTTTCATAATTTAATATTAAACTTGCTTATACAATCTAAACACAAAAAAATTACCAAAAAAGAAAGAGACCTAACTAAAATAAAACAAAGTATAAGATACTTATTAGATGAAAGAGATCTCTCGACATTAATTAACAGTGAGAGCATGATAGCGGAAAAATTAAAGAAAGAGAACAAACTTCGACACATTAAAAAACTCACAAAATTAAGAAAATCAATAAACAAGAAACTAAATATCAAAACCAATAAAGATTGGTTTTTTAATAAAACAGATAAATGTATACCAACCAACATAAAATGGTTACTTTCCTTAGGACCAAAATACGCGCTACCTAACACTAAAACAACTTTTCCATTATTTAAATGCATTTTTGATAGTGAGGATATTATTCAAACGCTAGAAAACAGAGAACAACAAGATATTGCTAGAAGTAAATTAACCTCTCTTGTGGATGAGCATATAAAGAAAATACACTTAAACCAAAGAGATAGATTGATACTTAACACAGTGGAACAGACGAAACACTTTCTTAACAAAAATAGGGACATAATAATATTAAACTCGGATAAAGGAAACCAAACAGTCGCCATGTATAATGAAGATTACAAGCTAAAAATTAAAAATATAATATCTGATATATGCACGTATAAACGCCTTAAAAAAGACCCAACATCTACGTTACAAACTAAAAATAATATGTTAGTAAATAAATTATACAATTTAAAAATCACTGACATAAAAAAGAAAACAAATTTAAGCACTACTACTTCAATAGCACCCAGAATTTATGGGTTACCTAAAATACATAAAGCAGGAACACCACTTAGACCAATTTGCTCATCCATAAAATCTCCCGCGCATGGTTTATGTAGATTTATAGCAGATATTTTAAAAAACATGACAAAAGAGTCGAAATATAATGTCAAAGATGCGGTTGATTTTAAATCTAAAATCAATAACACAAAGATTGGGAATAACGAAGTACTCGTATCTTTTGATGTAGTTTCGTTATTTCCAAGCATCCCGGTTAACCTAGCCCTTGGAATAATAGAAAAGAAATGGAATATTTTACAGAACTATACTACCATACCACATGATCTGTTCAAGGAGATTTTAATCTTCTGCATAAAGGAAACGAGATATTTTAAATTTGATGAAAAGTTTTATGAACAAAGGAAAGGAATGCCCATGGGACCACCAATATCTCCAGTCGTAGCAGACATCGTAATGGAAGAACTTTTAGACGACACTTTCAAAGGAATAGAAATTAAACCAAAAGTTATAACTAAGTACGTAGATGATATATTCGCCATAGTACAGAAAGATATGTTAGATGTTATTATAACAATATTAATCATGTTCAATAAGCAAATTAAATTCACAAGTGAATTAGAGAAAGATGGCAATTTATAATAAATAAAAGATAAAGAAACATTACATGTCGATTGGTACCAAAAACCTATTTCTTCCAACAGATTAATAAATTTTTACTCTAAACATCCTAGGCGTATGATAATTAATACCGCAACAAATTTCATAAGAAGAGTGCTGGCTACAAGTGATGAAAAATTCCACGAAATAAATAAAGATAAGATAGTAAATATCCTACGGAAAAATGCATTTCCAAGTAGAACGATATTTGAACTTGTGAAACATGTGGAATTAAAACGTAACAGAGTGGCCAACAATGATAACACTGACAAAATATATAAATCAATGTCTTATATACCGGGTTTGTCTGAAAGGATAAAGAATTCTGACATTTATGACAATAACAAATATAAATTAGCTATGACAACCAACAATTCACTTAATAAATTATTTAGTAAAACTAAAGATGTAATAAAAACAGAAGAAAAAGCTAACGTAATATATGAAATTGTATTGGAGATGGTAGAAATAATTGTAATAAAAAGTATATTGGTACTACTAAAAAACTAAAAACAAGAATTTCCTCACATAAATCAGATTTGAAACAAAAGAATAAACCCCTAGAACAAAAAAATGCCCTCGCTGCCCACTGTGCAGTAAGCGGTCACAAACCTGACTTTGATAGTGTTAGGGCCAACTTACCTTTAGCTAAAGGTAAGATTTTATCTGCCCGATAAATGGCTTTGCATTATAAAATCGTCATTTATTATATTTTTATCCATTAAATCTTATTATTATTGATAATAATACCAATAAATAATTTAACTTGTAAAAATGCAAAAATATTTATCGGACAGAAAAAATCCTACCTTTAGCTAAAGTAAATTTCTGAAAACGGCCCTTACCCCTAGTTTTTAACTTAAAAATTAAGTACGTAATTAACTAATTTTTAATTAAAATTAAGTTGTAATTAAATACGATTTCATTTTTTCAGTGGTTAATTAAAGTTCTTATTAAATTACGTTGAAAGTACGGTAGCACTGCAAAATTTCCCAGTATTATTGAAGGCTTTTCAAACAGCAGCTGTTTAACGTAAACAAAAAAGTTTGGTTATCAACATGTAGAAAATTAAATTGCATAAAAACTCATTTTATGAGACCAAAAGAACATCATAATGCCTTTTTATATTACTTTATTCCATGATATGAAACTTTGTACTGTATATGTTATATATTTATGAAATTTAAACGAAATTCTTTTTAATACGACCGCATGATGCTCAACATATGGTACAATCATAAAACTTAAGTAGTGTTTAATTTCGCAAGGTTGGGCATTTAATAATTATTTAAATAAGCACTCAAAAACACAATTTCATTTAATTAGAACTTAAAAATGTATGTGCTTTTCCAAATTAAAATACAATTGAAAACAAATAACAACTGCTTATTGTATTGCTGCTGAGCAACTGTTTGATCTATTTTTGTTCAAAAAATACATATTGTAATACAAATATATGTAAAAACCACTATTGAAACAAATACATGATGTGCAGATGTATGTGCGGACGTTCGTTATGTTATTTTGTGGCGCAACCAAAGTATAGAGAGAGAAAGAGACAATTTTGTTTTGAGAGTAATTACAAATGCATGTGTTTCATGTACATGTATCATTTACTTACATATGTATGTGCAATTTTGCTTTCATTCATTCATTCATCAGCCAATTACATTTTTTCTCAACACATCATAAGGCACTTATGGTAAAAGCTGTTTTATGTATCTTATTTGCCTTAGAAAAACAAAAAAAAATTAAAGTGTTGTTTTCGTTTGCTCATTGCCCAACCATACAATAATTTCTTCAAAAATCAACATTTACAACTAGTAACATTAAACGATAAATAACATATCTGTGATTTGAACGGGCTAAGGTTCGTATTGCTTTTTTTTAAGCCAAATTACATGTGATAATTATTAATGAACAAATAACAACAAAGACTGTTGTAAATATTCTGACTAACAACACATAGTTGAACGGAACAGCCAGCCTTTTTCGAAGGCCACTAAACCTTCATCATCAGCGTTCTTTTGTGTTTGGTCCACTGTGTGTGGTGTCAGTTGATGTAGATTTCTGCTTTATATACTTAGCATTATTGCAAATGGAATATGTGAATTGTTTTGAATCATCGTATTTCAATTTGCTGGAAGCTTTTTTTGTACTGTAAGCTCAATTTTACCATCTCTATATTTACAACAGTCTTACCATTGTCGTTTGTTCTTTCCTAATTATGCACATGTTAGTTAATTTGCTTATTTTTGTTCTACTTAAGACAAACTTTTTTGGTTTGTTACTATTAAGTATATTTTTTATTTTTAATTTTTGCCACAGGCCCATGGCTATTAATTTTAGTTAATTTTAATTATTATTCGAACTCCATTTGTTTCTATATTTGTGATTTGAACGGGCTAAGGTTCGTATTGCTTTTTTTTAAAGCCAAATTACATGTGATAATTATTAATGAACAAATATCAACAAAGTCTGTTGTAAATATTCTGACTAACAATACATATTTGAACGGAACAGCCAGCCGTTTTTGAAGGCCACTAAACCTTCATTATCAGCGTTCTTTTGTGTTTGGTCCACTGTGTGTGGTGTCAGTTGATGTAGATTTCTGCTTTATATACTTAGCATTATTGCAAATGGAATATGTGAATTGTTTTGATTCATCGTATTTCAATTTGCTGAAAGCTTTTTTTGTATTGTAAGCTCAATTTTACCATCTCTATATTTACAACAGTCTTACCATTGTCGTTTGTTCTTTAGTAATTATGCACATATTAGTTAATTTGCTTATTATTAGCTTATTATTATTATTTAGCAACAACTAAACGATGAACAACAGGAATTAAAAATTAAAAAGTAAAGGCATTTACCATAGATGAGCACTGCAGTACCACTAAAGTTTCAGTAAAAACAAAAAAAATTTTACTGATTACAAAAATTTTTGTCTACAAATTTTACAAATTGCCTAAGTGATTTGTTATATTGTTACGTTTAAATTTTATTAAACGTGTGAGTTCTTTTGATTGCTCAAAAATAAAAATAAATAACACACAATTTTTATTTGCTACTGTTTTTCCATTTATTCTTAACGAAGCAAATTACAACTTGTCTTTACTTAACTACTTCTTATGGTTATTATCCACTTTCAACGAGGTCTTAACTTGACTACTTCCTGATTAGCACTGCTCTATTCTCGCACATGCTGCCACTTTTTATAGTACATGAATCGGTTCTCGAATGTTCACCCGATAGGTGGCGTAATAACATGTCTGTACTTAGTAATGGCATCTATGCATGATGACATCTGTATTGTCATTTACTATTGGTAGCCAGATGTTCAAACAGTCCTCTAGCACAATCGGAAAAATTAATGTTGCTGCTTCTAGGCGTTTGTAGATAATTCGATTGGTCCTCATTTTTGAATTTCAAAGTAACGACTCTTATGTTGGCAATGCGGTTTGCTACTGGTAGTACAGTGCTCGCACTTTTATTTGTATGTGTGTGTGTCTGTAGCTATGTATACAATTATTGTTGTTGCTATAGTATTTGCACGTAAATATGTGTGTACGTTTAGTGCTTTAGTTAAATAGTTTAGTTTAGTTGAATAGTTCTTTGCTTTAACCCTGTAGGAATAGTTTTACGTGACACTGCCGCCCACTTAAGCCTATTCGTCCCGAATAGGCACATTATCCGGCTTTCCATAGTTTGCGAGTCGTTCTAAATGTACAACTTTCATTTTTGACCTTGGGCTATTGTGTTTTTGTATTCTGTAGACGACATCGTTTAACCTTTTTACCACCGTATATGGTCCCTCCCAGTGAGTCTGTAGTTTTGGAGACAATCTTATTTTCCGCTGTGGTTTGAAAAGTAGAACCAATTGACCTTCATTAAAGCCTTTAGAATTTGCAGCACGGTCATATCTAACTTTCATCTTATTACTGACCATTTTAATTCGGCTACGGATAAATTCATGTAGCTCATTTAAATTTTCTTGCCTTTGGAAAGGGCCAGTATCTGCTTCATTTATTAGTGTAGGCTTGACGCCGAACTTTAAATCTCCAGGCAACTTTAACTCAGCTCCAAAAATAATTTTTGCAGGTGTTCGCGATGTTGTGTCATGCACAGCTGACCTGTATGCTAATAGAAACTCCGGAATGTGCTCGTCCCAGTCCTTTTGATGCGTGTTCACCACTTTTCGCAAATATTTTTCTAATGTACGATTGAACCTCTCTACCATGCCATCAGACTGTGGGTGAAGTGGTGTGGTTCTGGTTTTCTTTATCCCATATCGCTCGCACGTGTCTTTAAATATGGCAGACTCAAAATTTCTACCTTGGTCAGAGTGCAGTTCAATAGGAACTCCATAGCGACATACCCAGTTGTTTACAAACGCGTCCACAACCGTTCTGGTTTCCTGGTTGGGTATGGCATAAACTTCTGGCCATTTGCTGAAATAGTCCATCGCTACAAGAATATAACGATTCCCAGCGTTGCTGACTGGAAAAGGTCCTGCTACATCCATTGCTATCCTCTCAAAGGGTGCTCCCGAGTTATATTTTTGCAGCAGACCCCGACTTCGTTTTGCTGGACCTTTAGCCTTCATACACTGTGTGCAATTCGCTATCCATTCGGCTACGGCTTGTTGACATCAAATCCAATAAAAACGCTGTTTTAACTTTTCTAGCGTTTTTGTTACGCCCAGGTGACCACCGCTGGGTCTATTATGGAACTCCTTCAACACCTCGCTCCTCTTGGATGTTGGGATTACGATCAGATTGGAAACCGTCTTGCTGTCTACACTTTCCCAGACACGATACAAACAACCATTTATCAAATTCAGGCTGTCCCACTGGGCCCAATACGATTTTACCAGTGGACTTTCAGCTGATATCTCATTACGGGTAGGTCTTCTATCCTCCTCTATAGCCG
Organism: Tachina grossa; assembly: GCA_949987645.1. Taxonomy (NCBI): domain Eukaryota; kingdom Metazoa; phylum Arthropoda; class Insecta; order Diptera; family Tachinidae; genus Tachina; species Tachina grossa. The sequence goes on from OX465275.1 coordinate 83,379,098, forward strand.
CTATAATTTTTCTCAGTGCTCAGTCTTCTTCCGTACCAATTTTTGTAAGCCTGACATCAATGACACATTCCTTGGCCTCGACTTTTGGACAATGTCTGCACTCTAAGCTGCAGGGCCGACGTGACAGAGCATCAGCATTATTATGCCTTGCACCCTTTCTGTGCTCAATGCTGAAGTCGTAGCTCTGAAGACGTTCAATCCAGCGTGCTAGCTGCCCTTCAGGATTTTTAAACTGCAGTAGCCACCTGAGCGCAGAATGGTCAGTTCTTAAAGTAAAGTGTTGGCCATACAAGTATTTATGAAAATGCTTAATGCACTCCAACACTGCCAGAAGCTCCCATCGTGTCACACAGTAGTTCCTCTCAGGTTTCGAAAGTATTCGGCTGTAATAGCCCACTACTTTTTCTGTTCCATTAATCACCTGTGATAACACACCTCCTATTACATATCCACTTGCATCGCTATCTAGCACAAATTTTTCCCCAGCAACTGGATATGCTAAGACTGGTGATGTGCACAATAAATCTTTTAGTGTCTGGAAAGCATTCTCCTGCAATTCACCCCAATCGTATGGTTGCGACTTCTTTGTTAGCTCATGCGAGCTTGCAGCTACGCTGGCAAAATTTGGCACAAAGCGTCTGTAGTATGTGCAAAGGCCCAAAAAACTGCGCATTTCGTGAAGATTTCTTGGACGAGGCCAGTCCTTTACTGCTCGTTTCTTATCTTCATGTGTTGAAATGCCATCTGCTTTAACTTTATGGCCCAGATACTTCACCTCTTTCTGGAATAGTGCACACTTTTTGATGCTGATTTTGAGTCCAGCCGATGATATGCGCTGAAAGACTTCAGTCAGATTTTTAAGGTGTTCATCAAAAGTCTTCCCCATTACAATTATGTCATCAAGATACACCAAGCATGTTTTCCAGTGCAGTCCTTTTAACAATTGCTCCATGAGTCAATGGCATAACATTAAACTGCCATAGACCGTCGCATGCGCTGAAAACAGTTTTCTCCTTATCTTTCTCTGCAATCTATACCTGCCAATAGCCGCTTTGTAGATCCAATGTGGAGAACCATTTCGTTCCAGCAAGCGTGTCTAAGGTGTCGTCAATTCTTGGTAGCGGGTAACTGTCCTTCTTGGTCACGTCGTTAAGTTTCCTATAATCGACGCAAAATCGAGTACTGCCGTCCTTTTTCTTTACTAACACTACCGGTGAGCTCCAGGGACTTGAAGATGGTTCGATTACACCACACCGCTCCATTTCATTGACTAGCTCTTTTACCTCAGTTCGCTTAGCCAGTGGTATACTTCTGGGCGCCAATTTTATTGGCCTTGCTTCGCCAGTATTTATTTCGTGTTTCACTATTACCGTTCTCCCTTGGCTTTTATTCTGCCCGGCAAAAATGCAGGCGTGCCTTTTTAGCAGTTGCTTGGCTTTATTTCTGTCAGGAGGTGATAGCCCTGCTACCCATCGCTCCACATGTGGCTGAAATTCTTCACGCTCCTTTGCAGACAAATTGGCAGGTTCTGGTTTTTTATCGCAGTTTATTATTGCCTCTGATTGAGCACATTGACCTATTTCGGAATTTTTGTTGATGACTTTTTCTTGGCCTGCTAAATTTAGTGCCCGTATGGGAACCTTTCTTCCATTGCAAGTTTTTACGAGGGCTTTTGCTGTTAATAGCTCGCTCTTAATTTCTGCTGGTTCTACTACCCACAACCGATTGTCCTCACAATCTCCTTCCATTTGTGCCCATATTACTGATTCAGACCGTGGTGGTAATATCTGATTTTCAATAGCAAGCAGTTTCTTGACGTGCATTTGATTGTCATATCCAACATCAAGCGGTATTTCAACATTACGCCAAATCATCACTTGTTGCCCCATATGCAAGTTGATTCCGTGGTTTATTATAAAATCGGCTCCAATAATAACCTCGTCCACAATATCAGCAACAATAAATACGTGTTTCACACTGATATTGGCAATAGTCACCTTCGCCTCAGTTTCACCATGGACAATGGCAGGCTCCCCAGTAGCTGTACGTAGTCGTATATTACTTATAGTTTCACATTTCCCCTTTACTACATCGGGCCTGATTATTGACTGTGACGCTCCTGTGTCTATGGTAAGGATGTGCTTTTCACCGTTGATGTATCCGCATGCAGTAAGGTTGCTATTTTTCTGTTGCATCACTGATATGGAGATTGTGGGGCCGTCTAGCTCGTTTTAGTTTAACGGGGACTCTTGTGTTGTTTGTTGATACACCCGTTTACTGTTCCTTGATGGCGAAACAGATCTGGCTCTCTTTCTTGGCGCCTTGCAGTTGCGCTGGTAATGACCAACTTTGCCGCAGTTATAGCACTTATTATTAACTTTTTGCTCTTTCTCCGCCAATGCTTGTCTCACGGCCTCCTTATTGCTAGAGACTAGACTATTATCATTTTCGGCAAGTACTTCCACGTTCCGTACCTTGCACACCTGTGGCTTCAAAACTAGTCTAGCAGTCTCCTGAGTTAGTGCAAATGAAACCATTTCTGCGAAGGTTGCCTTTTGCGTAGCACACACTGCAAGTTTGATATCAGGGTCGCGGATGCCATTAACAAACGCCTCCGTTTTGACATGATCCAGGAATGGATGGTTTTCGCCTGGATACGTAAGCTGCACCGAAATCTTGTAGAGACTCATTGGGTTTTTGTCCTCTACATCACAATTCCATGCGGTATATGTCACGCTTGTGCTCACCACCATATTTGCGTTGCAGTGCCACCATTATGTCATCAAAACTGTTTCTGCAGCCTACTGGCACAGCTTCGAGAACTTCTGCTGCCGCACCTTTTAAGGCCAAAACTAGCTCTATGCCCTTTTCTTCACTGTCCCATCCATTTCTGTTAGCCACTGTTTCGAACTGAAATTTGAAGATGTTCAGTGGTGCACTGCCATCGAAACAAGGCGTCTTTATCCTGCTGGAAACCTCTGGAACAAATCGCACTGGTCCGGCTTGGCACTGGAGATTGACGATTTTTGCTTCCAGCTCGTGCAATTTCTCGTCTACATCTTTCACTTGTACTGCCACGCCACCAATTTCTAAGCTATGGACTTTATTCTCCAGCTCCGATAATTTCTCGTCAAACTTGCTGACTTGTACTTCAATGCCATCTACTCTTCTATATAAGGCCTCAGAAATTTCTTGAAATTTCTCATTTGTGGCCTTAACTTCAGCTAAAACTCTCTCGTTGTTGGCTTTAGAAGTTTGTTGAAAATCAGCCTTCATAGCTCTAGAAGACTCCTAAATTTCAGCCTTCATTGCTCTAGAAGACTCCTGAAGTCTCCCATCCATTTGGCCTAGAAGTTTGTCGTTGTTTGCCTTCATTTCGCTCATCATGGCAGCAAACATTGCGCTGATGTCTGTACTGGTTGCCGTTGCACGAGTAGATACCTCAATTTCTTCTTTTTCATCGAAATCATAGGTTTCTATGTCGATGTTGCGCTGCTGAAATTCGTCTATTAACCTCTTTTGAAGTTCGACCTTGTTACCAGTTGTTGACAAGTCCAGATTGTTCAACTCTTTCTTGAGTTGCTCCACCTTAAGCTCTTGAAATTTCATTCTTCCTCGTATTACAAATTAATTATTATTAATTAATTTATTATTTTAATTTTGCAATCCCACTTCTGACACCAAATATTACGTTTAAATTTTATTAAACGTGTGAGTTCTTTTGATTGCTCAAAAATAAGAATGAATAACACACAATTTTTATTTGCTACTGTTTTTCCTTTTATTCTTAACGAAGCAAATTACAACTTGTCTTTACTTAATTACTTCTTATGGTTATTATCCACTTTCAACGAGGTCTTAACTTGACTACTTTTTGATCAGCACTGCTCTATTCTCGCACATGCTGCCAGTTTTTATAGTACAGGAATCGGTTCTCGAATGTTCGCCCGATAGGTGGCGTAATAACATGTCTGTACTTAGTAATGGCATCTATGCATGATGACATCTGTATTGTCATTTACTATTGGTAGCCAGATGTTCAAACAGTCCTCTAGCACAATCGGGAAAATTCATGTTGCTGCTTCTAGGGTTTGTAGATAATTCGATTGGTCGTTATTTTTGAATTTCAAAGTAACGACTCTTATGTTGGCAATGCGGTTTGCTACTGGTACTACAGTGCTCGCACTTTTATTTGTATGTGTGTGTGTCTGTAGCTATGTATACAATTATTGTTGTTGCTATAGTATTTGCACGTAAATATGTTTGTACGTTTAGTGCTTTAGTTAAATACTTCCAGATAGTTCTTTGCTTTAACCCTGTAGGAATATTTTTACGTAACAATATAATGAGGTGCATTGAATTTTCAGTAATCAGTAATGCCCGTATTCATAATGAAATTCTACCAAGTGGCTAAATGTTTTTCATACAAAAGTTTCAAAATTTGAATGCAAAAACTTTGCCACTTGCTACGGCCCTACGATTTCACTAGTAATGCAAATTAAATTTCATTAGCAGTAAAAATTTACTGAATTTTTTTAGTAATCAGTAAATTTACTGCTTACTGCAATTTTGAATGCAGTACATATACATATACTGCAGTGTGCCCATTTACTAACCAAATAAGTTTAATAAAACAAACAAAAACCAACAAATTCATATGTATTTACAATATTGAAAGTTTTGATACTTTTAATTAATTAATTTAAAAAAAGATACTAAAAGCATAAGTACTTCCAACTTAAAAAAAAATTAATTACTAGATGTTTACATATCTCCTCTGTGATCGGACTCACATTGCTATTTAGCGTCACCTTTTATTTAAAAGTAAAGATCGTAGACAGTCCAGTAGTCGTCAAATTTTGCCGCCGTCAAGTTTCTTCAAGTATCAAGGCCGTTGGTACATAATAATTGTATTTTTATGCAATTTGCATCTAGTAGATAAAAACTGACATCTTATGTTGAAACAAATCAAAACTAATTAATTTGTTTTCACATTTATATATGTAATGATAACCATTACCGAACCAGGTGGCGACATTTTAATGTTGCATTTTTTGTTACACAGTTGCCATCATTCCGTTTTCATTGACTTTGATTTTTTCTCTTTTAGTAGTAGAGTGTTTTTGTCAATAGTATCGCTACCGAAAAAAAATATCGATAGTCCACTTAAAATAAAACTATCGATACTATCGATAGTTCCATCGATAGGTTTGCAGCTCTACTATGTCAAATGTATATAACATACCAACGTGCGAATACATTTCAAATGTGAACACACTTTTTATTAAACAGGCATACCTCTATTTACTCATTAGAAGAAAAAAAACTTATATAAAAAAGTTAACATAAATTAATCAATTTAGTAAATTGTGATTGCTTATTTTTATTTCATGCTTGTAAAAATTAATATGTACGTATATGGAAAAGATGGTTTGTTGTTGTTTAAGCACAACCAAAAACTTTTTCAAATTTATTTTATGAAAAATAAATGTGTACCACTTTACAACTCGTTCCGGTTAGGGCTTTATTATTTTCAAATTTAAAAAAGTTGAAAATATATAACTGAAACACATAAAATTCAAAAATCGATGTACAACTTATTGGCGCATATTCAGAAATTATCACTAAGTGTTAACTTTTTTAAGTACCTATTTAAGTTATTCATAGTTGATTACTTTCAGCAGTAAAAGTTTACACTTAATTAAGAGTAAATCTGTAACTAAATACCAACTAACTAATACATTCAAAGAACATCTGGTTGATTTCATTTACAATTTATTTGAAAAGTAAAATCAATTTGTGGCTCTTTAAAATGCACAAAACAACAAAAACTCTTTATTTTCTAACAATTTCCTATATAATAACCTTACCTTATTATCTTTACTTCTTGCATTTATTTCTATTGCGTCCAAAAAAATATCCATATAAAGCAATAAAATAAATTAGAGATGTGTTTTTGGTCAACAAAATTTTATTGAATAACTTTATTTTTACAGGCCCTTACTTTAATTGATTTATATACAGACTATGACTAAAAAAATTACTTTCTTAGAATTTGTAAATTTGTTTAAGTAAATAAAACTGTTTTTAATAGCTTCTTCATAAGCTTTTTAATTAATTGCAGAATTTATGGTTCAACATATTATCGTCATTTTATGCTCTCTACATAACAATATGCAAGGTTGCATTTTGTTTACCAGCTGAAAGCAGTTGCTGCACTAGTTATGAATTGTGAATAAGAGCTATAACTATCTATGAACTATATTTTAGTTTCTGTTTAATTAGTTTCGACTTTGGTTACGATTTCTGAATATGCGCCATTGAAATTAAGCTATCAATGTGTACATCTAAATACGTACATATGTATGTACTGTGAGATTCAAAAGAAACTGTACACCTGGTTCTCTTATATTAAAAGTTTTATTTCGGTATTAAAAGATAAAAGTTTTTGAACCTTTTTTGTCATTTACAAAACATTCTATAATGCTCTTAAAATAAACGAATAAAAATGCAAAATTTCTTAACACCAACAACAACAATTGAAACAAAATCAAAAACATTGCAATTTTAATGCGTCAAAAGAAATTGTACGGTATTACAATATGCAAAAACAAATAATGGCTACTACTTTGTTTCATTTCCATTTGATTTCCATTTGCTTTTAGAACTGCTTGTAGCTTTCTAGTCATCAATTCCATACATTTATTTATTACTTCCATTGACATTTTTGGCCACTCTCCCCGCAAAATTTCCTCGGTGGACCGTTTTGACACCAACTTTCAATCCAGATGATTCTCTGCACTTCTGATGATATTTGCGCTGCACTTCCAGCTGAAATTATCTTAAATCGAACATGAATCTTCCAACAGGACAAAAATCCTCTTCACACCGCCAAAATTGTTAAAGAATGGTTCTTGTATCACACACAGTGTACAGTATAGAATTTCTTTTGATGCATTAAAATTGCAGTGTTTTTGATTTTGTTTCAATTGTTGTTGTTGGTGTTAAGGAATTTTGAATTTTTATTCATTTATTTTAAGAGCATTATGTAATGTTTTGTAAATTCCAAAAAAGTTTCAAAAGCTTTTATCTTTTAATAATGAAACAAAACTTTTGATATAAGAGAACCAATTGTACAGTTTCTTTTGACTCTCACAGTATGTATGTACATATATATTTAAAAAAATCAACTCAGTTTAGACAGTTATATGTACATACATACATATATAGACTTCTAAAGTACTTTACACTTATTTTTTGCTTATTATTATTAAAAAGTAATATGAAATTTTTACAGCCTTATTTATAAAATTATTAAGGTTGTACTAAGGATTTGTAAAACAAAATTTCAAACAATATTTTTTTTATTAAGCCTTTATAAAGCCTTAATAATGTTTATAAATGAGGACGTTACTCTTTATTAATTTTTAATGATTTGTATGTTGAATAAATATTGTTTTCGTATAGGCACTTTGATATATGAAATGAAAATTAGTATATTAGTTCTTTTAAATGTTTGTTTTTTAGGGCCAAACCCACGATGTCGACAACGTTCGACTTTTCGCACACTTACATGCAAAACAAAACAAATTTTAATATTTTGTTGTTGTTTCAAATGTAAGTGTGCGACAAGTCGAACATTGTCGATATCGTGGGTCAGGCCTTTAATATATATGTTCTTAACAGTGTTCGAAAATAAACATTATTTAATGTACTTTAATGTTCTGTAAGGTACAACCTCACATACACAAGCGCTTACATTCAAAACAAAACAAATTTTAATATTTTGTTGTTGTTTCAGATGTAAGTGTGCGACAAGTCGAACGTTGTCGATATCGTGGGTCAGGCCTTTAATATTTATGTTCTTAACAGTGTTCGAAAATAAACATTATTTAATGTACTTTAATGTTCTGTAAGGTACAACCTCACATAAACAAGCGCTAATAATGTAGGCATACCGAATACATGAAAATTATAAGTACTTATAATTTTAGTTAACTTCTGTACAACGAGAATAATTATATATATTCGTTTTGTAAGGTTAAAGTATATTTAATGCATATAAGTACACTCAAAAAGGTTTTACAGTAATACCTGATTTACATTAAGCATTTTTTCATGAAATTTCATGAATTTTGTTGCACGCAACTTTTTGTATTTGCTAATTGCAGCGCTATAGAAAAGAATTTTATATAAAAAAGGACGTAGAATAAATCTTTGATGCATTTTTAGCAGCTTTTATGGCCTCCTACTGACAAATAAAAAATTTTCATGCAACTAATTTCATGAAAAAAATGTACAAGAAGTTTCTGTTAACTAAAATTAAAGTTTTTACAGGTATATTTTGTGAAGACTTTGTGTTTATTGTTTAAAAAGCAAGCCACAATACATTAATGATTTTCTGTGCACTCAATATAATAAATTATTTAAAATATGTATTTAGTAGACAATTTCATCACAAAGCTTTTTTCGTACAATTTTTACTTAAGCGTTTAGTAAATGCCACATACTAATGTGGCTGTGTCATCACAAGAATTTTAAGCATGTTGGTTGAATTGTTTTTAATTAGTAGTAGTGGCTACATTACGTTAAATTTTCATAGTATTTTTGTTCCAATATCTAAATGTAAAACATTTAACCGAGTCGGGCACATTTCCAGAAGCAGCACGTGTGTAAAGATGTGAGTTTCTACATTAAAATGTGCTACTAGTAGACGGCATGTAGACAATGTAGCTTTATGATGACGTCAAAATTACGTCAGAGCCACATGCGTATACTATTTGCTTTAGATTATTTTCTTTCATTATAGAAGTAAAAAAAAATATTTTAATAACAAATAATCAATATGGGAAATGCATATCAGTCCTTTTTTTCGATTTAATCGTAAACGAAAAAAATTAAAGTTTTTAAGAAATTTTTTATATATCGCGCCTTATTTTCGACTATATCGTGGGCGAAAAAAATTTAAGTTTTCAGGAGAAGGTTTTTTTTAAATATTCAAATATGATTTTGTACGTAAATTGTAGCTTAAAATAAAATTGTACAGCCTATATCTTAAAAGTTATGAACAATTTTGGCATTTTGATAATTCTAAGCTCATAAAATTTTAATTTCAGTAAAAATGTTAATTTTTTACAACATATCGCTTATGTTTACATCGAAAATAGAGCTCGATATGTACGTACATAAAATACATAAAACTTTAAATCTGCTAAGGCAAAAAAACATGAAATAGATGGTTGAAGTTTTGTTACATGATATTTAACATCTAAGGGCGAAGATGAGGAAAGAGCATCTTTTTTCCTATGATTTCGTACGAATATAAAAAAATTATGTTCATAGATTACTTACAGATATTTTTTCCATATTACCTAATTATCTCAGCAATATGTACTTTAGATATTTATAAACAATAAAAACTAACTACAAAAAAAATCTTTAAAATTATATTTATTTAATTTACAAGCCTTGCTGTGTTGCTAGAGGTTGTATTTGAAAAGAAAGTTTAATCGCAACGTCTCTTAATGAAAACAAGTTATTTCTATAAGGTATATATCTGTTTTGACTATGAGTATGTATCAATATTTATAAAATGCGTTTAGTTAGAAAAATGTGGTTAGTAAAACAGAGTATATTTTAAGAGTTTAAAACCACCATTTTTATGATAATACTGGTTTTAAACACTTAAAGCATACTTTGTTTTGACTATGAGCATAAGCTGATATTTATGAAATGGATTTTATAAATATTGACTCATACCATTTCTTGGAACGAAATATTGATGAATCATCGAACGATAGTTCAAAAATAAATCATAGTTTCCTTATACCAAATTCTATTCGTGCAACAATAGTTGACCTGTCAAATTGCGAAAAAAAAACGCTATGATTGCTTGCTAGAAAGTCCTAATGGACTTAAATCTGAGAACATTTATTTATACTCAAAATCTTAATATCAACCCATATATAAATACTTGAAGAAATTTATTTCATTAATTAAAATAATAAGATATTACAAAATTTACAGATAGTGAATCTGTTATTTCAGTCCAAAGTAATTCCAATATGATATTTAACGATGACACGTATGGGAAACATATTTTTGTATGGGGAGAGATAAGAATGTTGACTCATTCTACTTATGTAAAACTTACACCAGAATCATCAAACATTTTATATGAGATCATCATAATGTAACTTTAATGTTTAAGTAAGGTTAGAAAAATATAAAGCATGTTGCAATAATAAATATGGATTTTTGATTATAAGCAAAGATAGTGAATTAAACGATGGTCGTTATAGAAAATAATTTTACTACATAAAAGTTTACTTTTTCGTATTTCATCTGACCTTAAACTTCATGTATAAATTAACTTTTCCGTTGGTTCTATGAACCGTCGTTTAAAAACAAAACGTGTTTTAACTTCTGTGATTCAACATAGAATGATTTTCTTTATTATTTCTTCAGCTTTTATTACAATATTGAATTTTGTTTATTAATAGTAATTTCTTAACTTAGGTTTCATGTTACAATCACCTCATTCTACCTTAAATTCCATTGGCTAAAATGCAATAAATTTTAGTTAGCAAAAATTAATTACCTAGCGTTTTTAGAACAAAAAAATAATAATAATTTGCTTAAACATAATTGTCACCTCATTTTACTTTAATTCTATTGGTTAAAATGCAATAAATTTTGATTTAACGAAATATTGATTACAAGGCATATTTTACAACTAATAGGGATATTCACTATTATTGCTTACAAATATAATTAATAATGGAATTCACATCTGTTGCTAACTCCTCCCTCTGTTAAATGTCGGAACGTCCCTGTTTCGACGCAATCTCTTTTACAATTTTGTCAATATCCAGTGTTGCATTTCGTTTACATCTGTGCTGCAAATGATACCCCAGCCATACTACCAAGGGTACTAAAACGGCCAGCAATGCTAAAGCGATTTTCTGCGCGGAATTAGCCCTTTTAAGCTTCTCGATGTGATTTATATTTTCTGGGTTCATCTTGTGAATGTATGGGAGGGTTATTAAGTCTTCGTGTCCAATATTTCTTACATTTAAAGTCTTTGGGGGATGTGGGATGGTCTTTGTTTTAAGAGCAGTTGATTTTTCATAGCGTGTACCATTTATTATTACATTAGTTGTAAAAGTGACCAAAAGGGTTCCCCGCGCTTTTGTTGTTTCTCCCTCGGATATGCTAGTTTCTTGAACGTTATTTAAAATTATAACTCCGTCACTCGCACGTACTATCTGAGGGACGTTATCCGCTGATTGGGTAGAACACGATGCTGAATTGCTGTTTAAGACTTCAGATAAACAAGTATTTATAGTTTCACGACAAATTTTTAACGTTTTCATGTCGATACATTGTGACACCGGTAGAATGGAATCAAGACACTCTGCCGCTTGATCTACCTCCAACTTAATAATAGTATTATTATGAACTACAGGAAACACTTTTATAAACTCACAAAAATTTTCAACGACAGGAAATTTGATTATATAGAAAATTATAGAATTATTTTGGAGTACAGTTACGTTGCTTACACTTAGTATATCATTAACGCTAACTGGTGCCGTTTCTGAATCGAACTTTGTTTCAAAATTGATATTGTCTAGGATGGCGGGATGAACTATACTTTCCCTCGCCAATACTATAGCTAATGCAAGGTTATTTAAGAAGGATATTATCTCACCATTTCTCATCGCAATAGTCTCAAAAAGTATCAAATCGTCCTGTTTTATTGTATTGTACGTATGCTCGTAATTCTGAATGGTATTAATTTTCTCAGTTAACTCGTTTATTCTGTCCTGTATTGCCGAATTTATTATAAACTGCATGTCATTGTTTTGGGCAAGCAAATCAATGCGAGTTTCCAGTGACTTCAAGTCGTTATGGTCTGGTGTTCCAGCGACAAATTTTAAGGCGGATTCTAAGATGTCAATTGAGCTCGCGGATCGTCTGTGTCTGCGTAATGTTTCTAACACCCTTTTAATTTCTCTTGTTTGTTCTCGGACCATGCTAACTTCTCTTGGATCAGAAAGGTTTTTAATAAGATTTTCATTCTCCGTGATGACGTCTTCATATTCCGTCAAATTTGTCCGGTGTATAACGTAACTGTAATTCCTGTGTGTTGCTACTTTAGCATCCGTTATGGCAATGAAATGTGAGTTCGTATAGTCGACGGTTTTTGGTGATGCCCAAGGTGCCAGAGTTATCAGTACTCTAAAAAAATGGGAAGACAAAAATAAAGAATTGAGTTCGCATGAATACCCTAATTATCTTAAATTATCCTTGTGAACCCTTCTTCCATTTATCAATACCGTGGTCCCCAGATCCTGCTGTACGACACCCTGCACAAAAAATTTATCAAATTTATTACCTAACCGTCTGTTTCTTTTAACAAAAACAATGTCTCCGGGTTGATATTTTTTTTATGACTGCGCCTTTATTATGCGTTTGCAATAACCTCTGCTGTGCTGACATTAAATTATTTTGCACTTTTTCAAGGGTGCTTTTATTAAATTCGTTCAAAATGTCCACTGGTTTCCTTTCCGTCACTGAATGTATATTGTCGTTGTACTTAATGGTAGACAATAATATCAGTTCAATGTTATCAGTTATGTTCTGTTGACTCCTCACGCACCGTGCTATTTCTAACAGTGTGGAATGAAAACGTTCAACCTGACCGTTACTTTTACTGTGCAAAGGAGGAATGAAAAATTGTTCTACTGCGAAGTGATCTCGGAGGAATGTGCTGATCAAATTTGATTGAAAAGCTTTGTCATTATCTGAAACCATAATTTTTACCTTTCTAAATCTACTCATAACCTGGCATAAAGCTACTTTAACATATAGACTTGATCTAGAACTGATTGGGATCACTGTTGCAAATTTGGAGAACTTATCTATGCACGACAGGAAATGCTGTTTGTCCGTTATGATTATATCTATATGTAATATTTCGCCGGGATAGGTTGGAAACGGTGTTTTCGCAATGTCGCCCTTTATTGGTTTTCTCTGATACTTGTTTTCCCTACATATTTTACAGTTACCTATGACGTATTTTAATTTCTTTTTTATGTCTGGGAAATAATATTCTTCGATCATTTGCCGAAAATTCTCCTGCAGTGCACTATGGGCCCTATTATGTTCGGAAGTGATAATTTCCCATTGATCATCTTCTCGAATAACGTCCATGACTTGTTTTTCGGTATGAACAAATTTTGTAGATGGAAATTGCGAAATAAGACGATCTTGAAAGTCCGCTAGTGTGGGTAAATCGCACTGGATAGCATTTACACCATCTGAATTAATGTTATCTTTAAGACCATTTAACAGATTATCTACTGTGTCGTAAACAATTACATGTCTTAGAAAGCGTTGAAATATTATTTTCCTCACAACAGAATAGTGGCTACCTTTTGATATCGTAAACTGGTTTTTAAACTGATTAACAGGGAACTTAATTGATCTTATGGCATTTGTACTTGAAAGTTCGCTATGTATTGTCTGATCATCGTCGCTATTATCTGACAATTGATTAATGTACTGCCGCGAAAGAGCGTCCGCCACCACATTTTCCTTGCCTGGTTTATAGAAGAATCTTGGAGAAAACTCCTCTATAAATGCTCTCCATCTCTTCATTTTTGAATTTGGGTTCTTATAGGATATCGCAAACGTGAGTGGTTGATGATCTGTATAAATATGTATTCCGATAATACCATATAAGAAATGTCTAAGGTTTTTCAGTGCCCAGACAATAGCGAGTAGTTCTCGTTCGTTTGTAGCGTAATTTGCTTCCGACGTTGACAGAGTTCTAGATATCATCGTTATAGGTCTTCCGTTTTGAGACAAAACAGCTCCCAAGGCTACCGAAGAGGCATCTGTTGTGAGTTCAAATATCTTACTGTAATCAGGATAGGCTAACAAAACATCGTCCGAGGCAAGTATTTGCTTTATCGTTTGAAAAGCTAATAAAGCCTTTTCATGGAGATTTATTTTAATATTTTTAGAACATTTAGCCGAAGTTTGTCCGTTTCCACCCTTAATATATTCTGTTAATGGTTTGGCGATTTTTGCGTAATCTCTCACAAATCGTCTGTAGTAACCAGAAAGCCCTAAGAACGATCTAAGGCTCTTCAAACTCTTTGGAGTTTCAAATTCAAGAATAGCTCTTACCTTCTCGGGACAAGTTCGAATACCATTGGTTGTCACCTTAAAACCCAAAAAGCTTACTTCAGTTTGAAAAAACTTAGATTTTGTAGGCGAAATTCTCATTCCTGCCTTCTCGAGCCTCTGCGTTATTGTTTCTATGTGCTATGTGAATAATGATGTCGTCCATATAGACTTGGCATGTTTTACCTACTTCCGAACGCAAAACGTCATCAATGGCCCTTTGAAAAATACTTGGTGCATTTTTAAGACCGAATGGCAATCTACAAATTCGTACTTGCCGTTATTTACGCTAAACGCCGTCTTTTGTCTGTCTTTTTCCTCGAGCATTATTTGATGAAAACCAGCCTTAAGGTCCAGGGTGAAAAAATATTTGGACTTACCTAAGTTTGCCAAGATCACAGAGATATCAGGCATTGGATATTTATCGCTAATCGTCTTTTTGTTTAGTTTCCTAAAATCGATTACCATTCTATGGTTGGGGTTACCATTTTCATCAAATCCTTTCTTTCCCACAACGTGAATTGGGGAATTATAAGGTGAAGTGGATTTCCTGATTATGTAATCTCTTAAAAGTGACTCTATTTCGTTATTAATAAATTCAGACATTGAGACTGGATATGGGTATGACCTGGTGTAAATTGGTTCGTCCGTATTAGTTTGTATTCTTGCAACTACTGTAGTATTGAACGGTAATGATCTCTTTGGGTCTGCGAACACATTTGCATTTGATATCAAAATCTCTTCGAATTCTTCCGAACATGCACTGGAATATTTTCCAAATCTATATTGATGTGATTGACATCATTCTTGTTCTCGTATAACAGCGTAACATTTCCACTTTCAAACCTCAAAAAGTAATTTCCTATGTCCACAGTCGCCTGGATTTTTTCAGGAAGTTGCATCCGATTATGCCGTCGAATTTTTTTAACGATGGCAAAATATAGAATGTAGTCTGATAGTGAAATAGTACCATTTCACATTTTTTATCTATTTGATTCGTCCCGTTTAGTGACTTAATTTTAAATGGTTGTCTCAGAGAAGTTACTCCCGATAAGCAACTAAGTGGCTGTATAAAATTTTTCGAAGTACCCGTATCAATAAGCAATTTAAGTCTCTTACCTCTAATAGTTTTTATTATAAATGGTAAGAGAGGTTTTACTCTAAAAAATTTAACTGTGCTAATCCTTCCTCCTCATCTGGTTCGTTTTTGAAGAGCAAACTCACGTCCTCATAATCCTCCACACTTTCAGAATCCAAAGAATTGACTCTTTGAGCTTTCGGTACAGGCGCGGTTCTCCCTGAATCTTCAAATCTCCGTTTGTTTACAATTGTATCATTCTGTTGCAGATTTTTCTGGAGAAAAGGATGAAGTGTAGGACGCCTAAACATTGAAGAGCCTGGATCAATATCCATTGGCTTTACTGTATCTTTTTGGTCTATTGGGTAAACATATTTATACGACGGATGCATTGGTCGGAAGTTTGTGTTCCTTTTCTGGTTAATTTTTACTCCATCGCCAGCTGCAAAAATTCTTGCGAATTCCTGACGTTTTTGGTCCGATTCTAGCTCCTGAGCAGTAGCCAGGGCTGTTGGTGAATCGGCAGGCCTTGCCGGAAAAAGTATATCACTCAAAGGACGTCTAAGTCCCGAAACGAATGCTCGCAGGGCATTATCTCTAGCGCGTTCGTTGAGTGCATTAGCTATGTCCTCATTATTGGAATAGCTCATCTTATTTTTATTTATGATAAGTGTCAAATGTTCGTCAACAGTGTCATAAAAGTCCGTGATTGACCTATTCCTTGTCTAAGAATGCTCAATTCGTTCTCGAGTGCCTGTAGAGATCTCTTATCCGCATAGCACTGGTCTAGTCTGGCTATTATGGTTTTAAAATTTAAAACTGTATTAAAGGCGGATAGTTTGGCATTAGCTACTCCCATAATTTTATTGCGAAATATACCCATTGCCACGTAGTAGTTTTCGGTCCCTTCAGTATAATAATTCATGGCGAAATGCGCAGCTTCTCGCCATGCAGGGTATGTCTGGCTATCACCCTTAAGTTCGGGTAAGGATTTCACTAAGTCAAGAGAAGTTCCTCTTGAAAAACGTCCTACTGTTACCGGGTCATATTGATCTATTTTTGGGGTCAGACCCTCAAACTGTTTAGTTAACTCACTTATTTTTTCTTGCAAGTCGCTAGTGAGTGCTTCCACCGAAGCAGAAACCAACTCCACGATTTGTTCCCTAGTAACAGTCGTCATCTTAAGTAATTTTTTTTTTTTGAGGTGAGAAACATATCAAACGAGAAATAACCCAGATACGAAAAAATAAGAAATTTAAACGATGTAAGAAAGTTCGGATCAAAAGCGCACTTAAAATTTGTATTTTTATTTGTTTATTTATTACTAGAGTTAAGCAAATCTATCTTACTTCCTATATAATTAATATTTAAAAGACTTACAGTACCGTAACAGCTTCCATTTTTTCTTGGTAAGGCCGATACGATGGTTCACAATTTAATAGATTAGTTATAGTATCTTCTGGTTTTGGCAATTAGATGGAACGGTTATGCTATCTTTTTTTATACGGCAATTTGATGAAGATGGTTATGTTATTTTCCTTGGTTTAGCTATTCGATAGGAGGTTATGTTGTCTTCTTTATGCGGCGATCTAATTTAAGCTCATTTGTAGTGTCACAAAACAGTAGCCTTTTTCTATTTACTTTTGTTGTAATCTGTTTATTTATTATATTATTAAGTCTGGAGGCATCCGTGGATATTGCAGACTGTTTATTAATCAGTTATAATTTTACACCAGTCGCTTAGACTAAAAACTACCAGCTATTTATACTAATTTTGATACTTAATGTTGTTGCTACTGCGGCTGTTTTTACTGTTGTTGTTGATGTTGCTGTTGTTGTTGCTGCTATTGCGCTGTCAGCAATTATTATTTATATTTTATTATTATTTACTTATTATTTTCATACTTAATGTCCATTGGTTTGCACCGTCCGCACTTAGTGGTTCTTGCTGAATTGCAGTTCTTGATGGTTGACTGTTGTTTTATATTTTGCCGGATTCCGGTTGTTGTTTTTGTTGTTATTGTCTTTAATGACTCACAACATCCCTCCCCCCTTGCGAAGGAGAAGCATCCCAATTTTGGATGCTTCGAACTGATTGCGTGGGGTAAATGGGGAAACTTTTGCTAATCTTAGCTAATCTTTAGCTAATCTTAGCTGTTGCTGAACTATATGCTGTATTATGGATTGCCAATAATATATTAATTCGGTTTTGCTGTCACCTCGGACTCCTTCGGTTACTGTGGAGATCTGGCGGGTTTCAATGGTGTTGCGGGGCAGTGTATTAAAATCGGTTGTTGTTGAGGGTCGGAATTGGTTTCTTTATGGGGGGCGCCCTTGCTCCCTTCCAAATTTGTACATGGTGGTTTTGTAGCCTGTTGTTGCTGTAGGTTCTTCAAAACTGTTGTTTGTTGACTTCGGCCGCTTTTAAACTAGTGTTATTATAAGTATTAGTATATATATTTATATACATAGTACGTTTTTTCTTTTTTGTATTTTTTTTTTCTTTTTATTAAAATATTGTTATTTGGTTTTTTTTTTTTTATTCATTCTTACAGTCTAGTTTTACACAAATTAATCGTACTGCTAAGTTTAGGATTGATTTTTATTTTGCTTATACATAGCTCTATATATTATTATTTTTCTTGTAAAAATGTTATGTTTGTTAATATATTTGTTTGTAATTCTCTATACATAGCTTCGAATATGTTTTTGTGGTTATTATATATTTTTCTTTACTCTATTTTTGATAGAAACACATTTTTATTTACAATTTAAGTCATATATGTGTGTAAATATGTAGTATTTTGTTTGGTTTTCTATAAGTTTAGAATATGACATTTATTTTGAGATTTAAAATTTTAATTTTTATGAATGTACATATTCATATGCATATATTATTACATCCTAGTTTTACAAATATAATGTTCTTAATGTTTTTCTTTTACTCAATATATATGTACATATGGTTTTCTATATATTCTTTAAATTACTATTTCCTTTTTTCTTGACCTACCTTACTTACTAATATATGTATGTATATATTGTGTTTTATCATTTATACATAATATTTGGTCAGTTTGTTTATATATTTGATTTAAACTTGACCTAGTTAACAATATTCTTTTTTTTTTTAATTTCTTGTGGCCTTGAAAATGGCTGTTTACCTAACATGCATAATCAACGTTTTGCTAGTTGTTTATACATGTGTTGGTGCATGGCAAGAACTTCTCTTTTTTTCAGTTGACAATTTTTTGTATGCATGAAATTTTAGCAATAATGTAGATCTGTTATATGTATTTTTGTATGTATATGTGTATGTAGGCATTGTTATATGTACATATGTATGCATGGATGTATGTTATTAGTATTGTTATTTTTATACGTAAGTAAGTATATTTCCTTTGTATTGTTAGCTTTGTTTGTGTAGCTTCGCGCATTCAGTTTTTTTTTTCAAATAATGTTATGCTAATTCTTAATAGATGCGTAGGAGTGTGTATCTACCATCTGTACCAAGCATGTGCAAACAACAGTGTTGTTTGCAAATGCTTCTATTTTCTGTTTGATTTTATTTAAATTTATTTTACCGGTAATTGAAGGGCAATTTGTTGTTATTAGTGTTATTATACCGTTGTGTTGCTGACTTCCTTGCGTGCGAGGTTTTTCCTCATCTTCGACCTCCTAATGGCTCCTTTGGTTATTTTATTTTCTGTTATCTTGACCCTTACATTTCCCTGTCTTTTGCACAGGACCACCACCGTAACTCCCAGGATTGCTACTATTAGTAGTGTAATGGTACTTATAGTTGTTACCACGACCTTGTGGAAATGCAGCTCGCTTATTCGCTTGATATTTCTCTCCTGGTTGAGAACTATATCTGCGAATATTAGCGGTTTCTCTGTGCTGAGATTTTCTGTCCCTTGGGGTATTGCGTAGCTTTGCTCGTACTTCAGTAGTCTATTTTTGAGTGTCCTGTTGCCAATTTGTATAGTGTCCCTGGAGACTGATCACTCGGTCGTCGCAAGTACTCTTCAAGCGCGTATGGTTTGTGTTTATCAATATTAGTCTACCGTTATCTAGTTGAATGATTTCGCTGTCTGTCTTTCGCATCATCTTGCATGGTTGCTTAAAAATGCAGTTTCGGGATTCCGTCAGCTCAAACAGTGCTTTGCCCTCTACAAATGTGAGTTTTTTCTTTCCACATCTCAGGACCACTTCCAGAGGTTCATCTATTTGCAGCTTCTCTTGATTTGGTATTGCTGCTACAATGGATTTCTGCAGCGAGATCTTGGCCGCGGGCACTTTTATAAGCAGACTAATCGTTCGCGTCTGGCTTGTTATCATGCCGATTTTAACACCTCTCAGTTTCTCGATGTCTATTTGAAAGGTGTCAATCTCAGTCTTGGTTAGCAGGGACGGTGGGAAAATTCCGGTCTTGGCGAATGCTATGGCTTGCTGCAAGCTTTCCAATTTCCCTTTAAAAATCGAGATTTTCAGTAGTCGTAATATGGCCAGATTTTCCTTCACCAATCGTTCGTCCAGCTTGCTTGCTGCATTGAGTTTGTTCTCGATGTCGCGTCTATCTGAAAGTATAGCGGTTTTTAGTGTCTGCAGGGACTTATTGAAATTGTCATTGATGACTATCTATTGGTTTAGTCCCTCTATCAGCTGGTGATTATTTTCATCTAATACCCTCTGGTGCTACTCTATATTTTGTCTGTCTTCTTCATCCATGGTGCCAAAAATGAATCTCAGATAGGCACCTCCTGCGTTCACCAGACCTCTGATTCTTCTACGAGGAGAAGTGTGTGCATGATGTCCTCCATCTCGTCTAGCTGGGTTTTCGCGATGACTCGGTGGGGTGTCTCGCCAATAGCATCTAAATTATTATGGAATTGTTCCAGTACCCGCTCGATGTCGTCCAGGTTGATTACGTGTATTATGTAGTCGTACCTTTCCACGATCTGGGTGCTGCCTACGTGAATTTCAGTGTAACCATTATGAGATTCCAGTCTCTCGATGAACAATTCTGCGGTGGCTTCTCGTGTGAAGACTAATACCATCAACCCTACAAGTGGAAACTATGTGTTGACGTTTTGTTAGTTTGGTACCGGAGTTATGTTATTTAAACCTATGATTAACTTCAGCCCTCTGTTTTTTTTTTTTATTTTGTTTTATCATTCCTGCACACTATTTTCCATGTCCGGCAAATTTATCTTATAATTTATAGTTGGCGTCTGTTGAGTTCGGGGTGAGTTCCTTGTGCTTTCTTGTTGTTGGACATTTTATGTATTCCGTATTTTAGTGGCAATTCTTATTTCATCCGCGCCGTCTGTCCATCATCTCTCTACAAATGGTTTGACTAAATTCCGATGGAGCGTCTTTTACCCTCCTTTTGCTAATATCTGGACATTTACTGGCTAGGGAAGATTTTTTATTTCGTAGGGTCCCTCCCAGAGGGGTGAAAATTTGTTTTTTCGCATATGCGCTTTTATCAGTACTTTATCGCCTACCTTCAGGGTGCTAGGCCTTGCCGTTCTATCATACTGCTCTTTTGAGTGGAGCTTGGCCTTTTCTTGCTGCTTTCGTGCCATTTCATAAGCCTTTTGTATTTGGTGCTTCAGTACCTTAGAGTAGTCGTATGGGTTGTACATTGGGATGCTTACTTTGAGGTTTGATGGTGAGTCAACCCCCTAAAGCACTTTGAACGGGGTCTGGCCGATAGATACGTGATCTGTGTGGTTATGCACATGCATTGCCGGAGCCAACCACTGATCCCAGTTGGACCCGTCCTCCTTCACAAAGCTTCTCAGGTACTCAGCCAATGGTCGGTGACTCTTTTCGAGAGACCCGTTGGCTTGCGGATGGTAGGGAGTGGTATGTTGCTTTTTATTCTCAAAAGTTTACACACACCCCCGAACAACTTGGAAGTAAAGTTTGTACCATTATCCGTTATGAGCTTTGTTGATATACCATACTTGGTTATGATTTCGTTGTAGAAAATTCTTGCCACCGTTTCTGCTTCTGCATCCGGCATGGGCGCGCAAATAAAAAATTTTGACAAATCATCCTGAAACGTCAGGATGTATTTGTTACCCATTGTAGTTACTAGCAGGGGGCCTACCATGTCCATATAAACCTTTTCGAAAGGTCTTGTTGGTGTATCGGTTAAGACCATGGGCTCCTTGTTGAGTGGCCCACTTTTATTCTTTTGGCATTTAGGACAGTTTTTTATATATTCTTTGATATTTCTCACCATGCCCTTCCATTTATATTGCTTCCTTATCCTTCTGTAGGTTTTCCAACTGCCTTGATGACCCCCTAGGGGCGAGTCATGGAAGCTTCTTAGGACTTCTTGGATATCCTTTTTCTGTGTTAGGAACGTTGTTGTGGCGGGGTTCTCGCCATCCGTATACTCATCTTCCTTTTCTGGGTCTTTCAGGGTTTTAGTCTGTTCACTTGATTCTTTGTTTTTCGCCTAAACTCTAGTTATCACTCCAATATTTTGATATTTTGTTGGCAGCCTGCTTAATGCGTCTGCGTTCAAATTAGTCTTCCCTAGTTTGTAGGCAATTTCGAACTCGTATTCTGACAGCTTGTGCCTAAACCGTGCAAGTCTTGAAGTTTGGTCCTTGAGGTTGGCTATTCCCCTCAGGGGCTGATGGTCTGTAAATACGGTGAAGTGTCGGCCCAGAAGATATGGGCGGAAAGCATGTGTTGCCCATACTATGCCGAGCATTTCTTTTTCTATTGTTGAATATCTCTTTTCGGTGTCACTGAGGGTTCGGCTGGCAAATGCAATTGGATGATCCTTTCCGTTCTTTATTTGCGACAAGACTGCTCCTAATGCTTCGTTACTTGCATCTGTTGTTACTCTAAATGGTTAAGTAAAATCTGGATAAATCAGGATTGGAGGATTCGCAATGCTTTCTTTGACCTTCTCTAAGGCCTCTTGACATTCTAAAGTCCACATGAACTTAGTATCCTTTTTTTTTTTAGCAATTTCATTATTGGAGCGGCCAGTTTTGCCATGCCTGCAACAAATTTTCTGTAGTAGTTGATCAACCCTAGGAGTGCCTGCACCTCTTTGATATTTCTTGGGGGCTTAAATTGCTTCACACATTCTACCTTGGAGGGGTCGGGTAGTGCTCCCTCACTTGAGCATTTGTGGCCTAAATAGATGATTTCTCGTCTTAGAAATTGACATTTCTTGGTATTTAACTTGAGACCGCTCTCGCGGAGTTTTGTGAAGACATTTGTAATTTTTCTTTCGTGGTCCGCTACAATTCGTCCGTATACCACTATATCATCCAGGTATACGAAGCAGTCCAGGCCCTGTAGGCCTGTCAGGATAGTGTTCATGACCATTTGGAAAGTGGCCGGTGTCCCTGTTAAGCCGAACGGCATTCTGTTGAACTCAAAATGGCCTTTGTCTGTACTGAATGCTGTTTTTTCTTTGTCCTCTTCATTTACTAGAATTTGATGGTATCCACTCGCTAGATCCAATGTGGTAAAGTACCGGCTATTTCCTAATTGATCCAAAATTTCGTCAATCCTAGGAATAGGGAACACCTGTTTTATTGTAGCCTCATTCAATTTACGAAAATCAACGACCAGTCTGAATATCTTCTGACCGTCTTGCGATTTTTTGGGCACTAATAATATTGGTGAATTCCATGGAGATATACTTGGGCTTATTATTCCTTCCTGCAGTAGCTCTGACACTTGTCGGTTTATTTCTTCTTTGTGGATTTGAGGTAGACGATTCTGTCTTTGGTTGATAGGCTGCTGTTCTCCTTTTACGGGTATTTTATGCTTTACTAATGGGGTGAACGGTAGTTTGTCACCATTCAGCATGAACACATCGTGAAAGTTCTCACATAGCCTGTTCATGGACTCAGTCTCTTCTATATTCCAATTTTCTTCCGTCATTATGATGCTTTTCAAATGTTCTATTCTGTCTTTCTGGTTTATCTTTGGCAATGCTTGTTTTCCTGCTACCTCGTGTTGCGTGTAGTTATTAAAATTTGAAAATTGTACTTGGAAGTCTTTCTCTAATGGTAATTCTTTCTCTGTCGAGTTTAGTATGGGTACGGCCGCCTTCTCCTGTGTTACGTTGACAACCGTGTCCCCCATGTAGACACCTGGGGCCAATTCTTGCTTGTGGATAACTATAGTTTTGTCCTTTGAGTTGATTTGTATCGGCACTATTGTAACTGCTCTTCGCTGAAGGCTGGCGGTCTTCTCTATATAGGCCGTGTAATGCGCCACTTCGTCATGAAGTCGAAAGATCTTAATACACTTGTTGTCCCCTTTAAATAACCTCAAAGTGCCTCTTATTGAGTCTAACACACTCCGGTTCCAAATGTTGTCTCTCCCGAGAATGCCGTCTCCCGGGATTTTATTACAGCCTGACACCACATGGAAGTCCCAATTTATGTCTTCCCTCCGGTCTATGTTTAAGGTTATTGCAAACCTAGTTGTGGCGCCTCCACCAAAGGCGCCCGTTAAAATCTTCATTTCGCCAAACCTTTTCTTAGGGTAAACTCTCATGACCTCTTCCCTCAGTATACTTGAGTCTGCCCCTGTGTCTACTAGTAGTGTCAGCTCTCCCGCTCGGGCTTCTTCGAACGGGATGGTGATGTACACTGCATTTATGTTATCTGGTGGCCCCATATCACCCTTGCTGCTATTGACCAGATGAGGTATGTGTCCTAAGACTACTTCCCAATCCCTTTTTGGTTGTGCATCTTTCACATGAGATGTACTTTCGGGCCCCTGGTGGGAATTGTCCACACAATCTTCCTGTATCAATGCCTGTCCTGGTGAACTTCTTTTAGCACCATCTTCTACTGCCGAGTTATACTTGACCGACGCATTTTGCCTATGGAATGCTCGGTCGATGTTGACCTGGTGAGGTTTGTGTCCTAAGGTGAGCCCCCAATCCCTTTTTGGTTGTGCATCTTTCAGATGAGATGCGCTTTCGTGATTTTGGTTCAAGCTGCGCACACAACCTTCATTTATCAGCACCTTTTGTGTTGTCAATATGTCGCCCTCGGTCGGTGTTGTATTTGAGTTGACTAATGCATTTTGCATACGAAATGCATAGTCGGGGTCACGAGGGAAATTAACTTTTCCCTCTCGATGTACCTGTGCCTTGTGGGTGAATACCGTCGGTGCTTCTTCCACCGACTCTGTGTCTTCAATCGCCCTATTTGTTCTGGTGTCTGTGGTGTTGTTTTTTCTTCTGTGCCAAATTATTTCTCTGTCTTCTGCTGGCTCTCCAGTTATTGGCTGTAACTGGGCCTGTATTCGTTTCCCGGTGGACTATATATTTTACTCACTCCCATGTGTTCTTGTAGTGGTGAGTGACTTGCGTCTACTTGGGCATAGGCTGGTCGCGTTGGTTCACGGTTCGGTAGGTAATTTCGCGCAGAGGGGTTGAACGGCTTGCTGCCGTTTGTATTTCCCAAAGTTCGTGCTACCGGGGGTTTTGGCATGTAATTGGGTCCCGATTGTGCCCTGTTTGGCTCATAATAATTTGGACAATTTCTGGCAAAGTGACCTAATTGGTTGCATTTAAAACAAACTGGCTGTCTGTCCGCGTTTGTTCGCATGGGCATACTCTGTTCTACCGGATTGTGTTTTCCCGCGTGAAAACGTCTATGGGGAGGTTCATTGTCGTAATTGTACGTGTTGTTACGCTGGATAGTCGGACTGGTATTATTGCTCTGTTGTGGCCGCTTACAAAATTGGTTTTCTCTGTGGCCGCTTACCTAACAAGCTCCACAGTACAGGGAACTCCGCCTTTTCCTGCAATCTTCAATAGTGTGTCCACTATTCCGGCAGTATTGGCAACTCTCCCGGTAGCTCGTCTTGGTTTTACACTTCGGCCCCACTTCGTGTCCATATTTACCGCAGTGGACGCAATAAGGCGTGTTCAGTCTTTCTGCGCAATTCGTTCTTCCATGCCCTTGTTTGCTGCAGAAACTGCAGGGTGTTGTTGACGACAGAGTGTTTACCATATGTTGTGGCTTGCCAAACAGCTCTTCCGCCTCTTCCATCAGTGTTACCAGGGAGCTCAGCTCTTCTCCCTCTTGTCCAATGAGCCGTACCTTTAGAGCCTGATCTCTAAGACCCCTGATGAAGCTCTTTACGGATATCCTCTTGAAATCTCCCACCATCGCATCACGGCCTGGCCCCTCTGGCCACTGGTTTTCAATTGTTGTAACTGCTTCGTTTAGCAACTGTTCCAACCGTTCCCCGAATTTGCTCGCCGATTCTTTGATAGACTGTCTGCAACCCGCCATCAATTCTCTTATCTCGTTCAAGCTCTTTCTCTTCAGGTAGTGCTTTTTTATAACGTTGCAGAGTGCGTCTACCGAAATGAAATTGATTTGGGAAAACTTCGAATATGCAGCACCCTGTAGCCTTAATTTTAAGCATTGAATCACATCCTGAGTCAAGCCGTTGTTTGCCTCAGTCAGTAATTCTTTCTCCACCATCTTACATCCTTGGATGTATCTGTACACTTCGGCTGACAAGTCGGGTCCATCGGTACCAAAAAATGATGGGACCGTGTTATTCACTATTTTAGTGATTTCTGAAAGTGCTGGCATTCTGATTGTTTGTTCTAGGTTATTTCCTTGTACGGGTGATGGTGAGCGCCTTCCTAACCAACTCTGTGCCGTTTCCAGCAAGCGTCCAAATTCTTCAATCGCCTTGTTGTTGTGTGGCTAATCTGTCTAGCTTTTCAAACTCCTCTCTATATTGCTCCAATTGCCCTAGCTTCCTGGCTGTTGTCTCTTCGGTGTACCCTCTGCTGCCGGCTTTCCTTGCGTTAGCTGATAGAGTTTTCACTTTGTCTATTAACTCTAGTGCTTGCCTTTCTTCCCAGGTAATTTCTGGTTCCCTGGTGGTTTCCTCCTTCTGCGGAGAACTCGAGAGGCTTCTGTCGTGGTGTGCCTGGCTTACTACTATGGTTGGAATATGGCCGCCTACTGCCGACAATTCCTCACTCACGGACGGAGTCGGTGTTCTGAATCTGTGGACTATATCTAGTTCCCGTGATGCGTTCTCTACTGCCATCTGCAGTCTCTGTATCGTGTCGTCTTCTGTGTCTATCTGTTGTAGCCTTTTTAGTTCCTTTTTTAACATTCAATCCCTTTTCTTTAAATTTCTGTACTAGTTCCTCGTTTTCTTCTACCGCCTGTTCGAGTAATTCGTCCGTATATTTTATTTCTTCCCGTAATCTCCGACTCTCCTTCTCACAAAGTGTTTTAGCCTCCTCTAATTCTGCTACGTTCCCCTTGAACTCTGTTATTTGGTTCCTCTTTAGTTCACCTATTAATTGTATTATGTATCCTACTTGCTCTAACTTGGTCAGTTTTTGTTGTCTAATTATTGCCCTATGCTCCTCTATCACTTCTTTTCCTACCTCCAGGCTCCATAATTCTGTCCACGCGTGTACCTGCAGACTATCTACTGCATAGTTATATTCATGCAGTTTTTCAATCAGGTCGTCCGTTCTTGTCTGAAGGTTGTCCATAAAAAAAATTCAAAGTATACTTACCAGCCGCCACTCCGTGGAACGCATCTTCAGTTGAGAGCTCTTCTGTCCAGCCGTAGACAATTCAAAGGATGGTAGTCTTTACTCTGTCCTTGATTGATTTTTTCCAACAAACAGGCAGGTAGCGAAATTATTGTTTATGTATTTTGCTATTTCTGTTGTTACAACTCTTCTCCGTTTAGCAAATCTCAACCAAGATTTTTGAACAGGGAGGGCTGCAGAATTGTTATTGTTGTTGTTATAAGAGAAGTGTGTAGACGCACTTGTAAAAAGATTTTTGAGCCGTGTTTTTTTTTTTTTTTAATATCAGTATTTTCTGATAAATATATACAAAAGAATAGGATTTTTTTTTTAAATATATTCAATTTATATCACACTGCACTTTATTTTATTTTAATTTCTTCTTTATTTACCACCTTTTTTATATTTTAGCTAATGTAGACACAAAACGATTTCTCTACGATTTTCCATAGTTTTTACATTCTTTTTTTTATTCGTGTTGAAACTTTTTATTTGGTATCTTTTATTTACTACTCTGCTAGTTGAGTTATTACTTGGCCTTAAGATAATTGTTTAAAATAACATTTAAAATCTTTTCTAATTGGAAAATATGAGATTTTTTTTTTCGTCAAATATTTTTATTTTTCTAATGCACTCACGAAATGACACCAACTTTGTTCGACTTCTTTTTTCCAACTCTAAAAGTTAATAAAACGTGCAGATTCTTAGCCGTGCAAAATTTCTCTATTAATATTATATATATATGTATATATATATATATATATATATTAATTTATTCGGAAAAAACTTTTTACGCGGTTACCGGCTGCGCCAATTGTTGTAATCTGTTTATTTATTATATTATCAAGTCTGGAGGGATCCGTGGATATCGCAGACTGTTTATTAATCAGTTATAATTTTACACCAGTCGCTTAGACTAAAAACTACCAGCTATTTATACTAATTTTGATACTTAATGTTGTTGCTACTGCGGCTGTTGTTACTGTTGTTGTTGATGTTGCTATTGTTGTTGCTGCTATTGCGCTGTCAGCAATTATTATTTATATTTTATTATTATTTACTTATTATTTTCATACTTAATGTCCATTGGTTTGCACCGTCGGCACTTAGATGTTCTTGCTGAATTGCAGTTCTTGATGGTTGACTGTTGTTTTATATTTTGCCGGATTCCGGTTGTTGTTTTTGTTGTTATTGTCTTTAATGACTCACAACAGTTTATTTAATTATCCTTTTTTTTAAGGATTTTTTTTATGACACTGCAGCTTGACTATTTTCCTTTAATTTAGTTCTCAATTTATTAGCTTATTCTTTTTTAGAAGGATTTTTTTTTATGTCGCAACACGATTTTTAATAGTTTTAAATTTATTAGCTTATCCTTTTATAAGGATTTTGTATCACAACACGGTGCTCTTTTTTTAGTTTTAAATTTATTAGTTTATCCTTTATAAGGATTTTTTTTATGTCTCTGGATTCTAAATTCGTTGGGCGCCAATTAACTTTTCCGTTGGTTCTATGAACTGTCGTTTAAAAACAAAACGTGTTTTAACTTCTGTGATTCAACATAGAATGATTTTCTTTATTATTTCTTCAGCTTTCATTACAATATTGAATTTTGTTTATTAATAGTAATTTCTTAACTTAGGTTTCATGTTACAATCACCTTATTCTACCTTAAATTCCATTGGCTAAAATGCAATAAATTTTAGTTAGCAAAAATTAATTACCAAGCGTTTTTAGAACAAAAAAATAATAATAATTTGCTTAAAAATAATTGTCACCTCATTTTACTTTAATTCTATTGGTTCAAATGCAATAAATTTTGATTTAACGAAATATTGATTACAAGGCATATTTTACAACTAATAGGGATATTCACTATTATTGCTTACAAATATAATTAATAATGGTATTCACATCTGTTGCTAATTTATATAAATGTTATAAATGGCTAGCTACTTGTATACTGGTAACTAAATCTGAATCAGATATCTTGATATGAAAATCGGAACAGCTCCTGATAGTCTGATCTGTTACCTGATAAGCTGATCTGAAAACCAGACCAGCTCCTGACAAGCTGATCTGAAAACCAGACCAGCTCCTGACAAGCTGATCTGAAAACCAGACCAGCTCCTGATAAGCTGATCTGAAAATCTGATCAGCTCCTGATAGTCTGATCTGAAAATCAGACCAGCTTCTGATAAGCTGATATACACGCAATCGATCTACCTAAACTTCACCCCGCCCTCTGCCAATCAAACCTTCACCTAAATTCTCACAGACAGACAGACACATCCACAAATTCTAATGGTTACATATTACGGCAACAACGCATAAATTTCTTGTGTTGTGCTCGCGAAAATATCTATAATCTTTGTTCCTTTTTTCTTGCGCTTCTTCAGAAAGATCGCCAATCGGAAGCATATTGTGTGGAATAATGTTTTCCCCATGATATAGTATTTTATGGACTGTCGATGGCATATTCCTCCAATCATATTTTTCGTTGTATAGTTTCGCTGTTTCATTAACATACTGACCAAATTTTCTTGCATTTACCTTTTTATTGCATGATATTACTTGCAGTATGACTTTGTAGCGTCTTATTAATTCAAAATCTACTCCTGTAATAGCTGCAGCAGTTTCAGGATCAGAAAAAAACTTTATTGCTGTGTTGCCATTATTTCTGTTTCCTTCTCCTTGCTTTAGCTGATGATCAGTAAACCCGATTCTAAATATTTTTCTTGTACGTGTTTCTTTTTTGCCTCTCTCTTGGCTTTATTTTCGTCACTATTTCGTACTGTTCTTTTAAAATCTAAATCATGGCTAAGCTTTAATATGTGTTCCATAAATCGAATTTTAGCATGGAGTGGGGACAAGCCAAACTCATATGCTTCTTGAAAAGTAGTGTCTTCTGTTGGAAGTTGACTTAATTGGCTTGCACTTTTTTTTCAAATAACACAGCTCGAAGATGATTTTGTCTCATTTATGGCCTGTGTAACTTTTCCCTCAATTATTGTAAGTAACATTTGATAATTTATTTGAATCTCTTGATCGTTAAGTAACAAAGTTATCGGTTGAAGTTTATCTATTTGTTGTGTAAGTTTAGATACTATAGCATCGCACAGATGCATCTGTTTGCACCAGTTTTGCGTGTTTTTTGGTTCTTGTATGAAAAAATATGTTATTGAGCGTTTCTTTTACTAGTTGTAGATGTTGATTTTTAAAGCAGTTATTGTATGGTTGTGCAATGAGCAAATGAGAAAAACACGTTTGTATGTATTTGTTTTTCTATAACAAATAAGATACATAAAACTGGTTTTAACATAAGTACCACATGGTGTGTTAAAAAAAAAACCCATGGTTGATGAATGCATGAATGAAAGTAAAATTTCACATACACATGTAAGTAAATGATACATGTACATGAAACACATGCATTTGTAATTACTCTCAGAGCAAAATTGTCTCTTTCTCTCTCTATACTTTGGCTGCGCCACAAAATAACATAAGGAACGTCCGTACATACATCCGCACATCATGTATTTGTTTGAATAGTGTTTTTTTCATATATTTGTATTACAATATGTATTTTTGGGCAAAAACAGATCAAACAGTTGCTCAGCAGCAATACAATAAGCAATTGTTGTTTGTTTTAATTGTATTTTAATTTGGAAAAGCACGCACACACAATAACTCATACTAGTTCTGTCGCTCATACTACAATTATATGGTACATACCATGGTATATTTGTTTTGGCTATACAAACGAGTATACAAATGTAACCCTATATTAGATAGTTCTTCTAATATTACATCCTTCGTTTCTTTCTTAAAAGCAAATTTAATTGGTCTGCAATATTTTGTTGAGGAAGGTATTTCGTTTTTCCATATGTCAATATCGGTTTCCTTGCTAGTAGATGGCTCAAAATTAATGTTATTTGTTTTTAATCTTAACGGAACAAAAGATATAAATAAGTCAGAATCTGATATTTTTTTGCATTATACTGCTTATATCGCTTTTGTCCAGAAGATCCATCGCATCTCCATTTAGAAATTAATGTTAGGCTACAGTCACCAAGCTTTTTAATATTATCTGCGTCTAATGTATTCAACAATCTTTCCGCAGTATGATTTAATATGTCTTGCAATACCACTTCTGCTGAACTTTCTGTAATTTTTATAGAATTTTGTGGTGGTAAACCTTTTTTAATTAAAACCAAATCTCTATATTCTGGATAAATGGAGCAATGTTTTTCAACTGCCCGCTTTCGCAATTCCATATACAGTAGGTATCGGATATAAGCACATCTCATATAAGAAAAAATCGCATATAAGAAAGATTAGCAAAAACACCGAGCCTTTTTACATCTTCTCAGTGTAAAAATTGCTTCATATAAGAAAAACACGAATAAGAAAAACACTGAAATGTTTGTCAAACACCAAATTTGACAAACGTATTTGAAAAAGTCTCATATAAGAAAGTATTTAAGATTGTTGGCCACGCTGAATATGATTACATATTCAGTGCAAGTATGTAGGCAACTCTGAATTTCATGAACATATGTATGTATGTATGTAAAACGATAATGGACGATAAAAAGAAAAGAAATATAGTTTCCATTAAAACAAAAATTAAAATATTGAAAGACATTCAAAAGGGCAAGCAAAGAAATGAAGTTGCTAAAGAATATAATATTGGAGTGTCAACGTTATCAAAAATAATAAAAAAATTCAAAAAACATACAAAATAATTATTTTGCATCGAAAAATGTGGACAAAAAGAGAGACAGAAAACCAAAATTTGAAGCTCTGAACAGAGCAATGTCAATGTGGTTCGAGCAAATGATGCAGAAGGGCGCACAAGTGACTGGACCAGCACTTATGGAAAAGGCTCAACAATTTGCTATATATTTGGATGTCCCCGACTTCAAACCAAATCCTGGTTGGCTTCAACGGTGGAAAAAAAGCGAAAATATAAATTTTAGAAAACGCCACGGCGAAGGCGCTTCTGCCGACATTGAGTCTGCCACAAATTTCAGGGAATATATTTTGCCTCCATTCTTGGAAAAATATGCGTTAGAGGACATTTATAATGCAGACGAAACTGGGCTCTTCTATAAAGCACTGCCAAATGGATCCTATGATTATGGAGGTCAACAAGTTAGAGCGGTCAAGACACTGAAAGGCCGACTAACATTGCTTTTTATAAGCAATGCAACTGGATCAGATAAATTTGTTTACTCAATCAACAAATTTAAGCAACCAAGATGTATTCGCGAAAAAATCGTTCCCATTTCATATAAATTTAACAAAAAGGCTTGGATGACCAGCACTACATGGTGTGAAATCATTGAAGAGCTAGATGAGAAGCTTAAAAATAGGACAAACGAATTTTGCTGCAGATTGATAACGCTTCGTGCCACAAGCTTGACTTCACATCAGAAAGCATTGAAATTAAATTTCTACCACCATGTACCACAAGCATAATTCAACCATTAGAGCCAGGTATGTATGTATGTATGTATATACGTAGAGCATTTTAAATTCACATTGAAATGCAACTTAATGTTGATCATTTTATGTTTTATTTAAATTTATTTCAAGGTATTATTCAATCCTTTAAAGCCCAATACAGAAAATGCATAGTTCGGGAACAAATTTCAGCGGTAGAAGGTGATTATATGGACAAATTCTTAAAAGAGTTTCAGCCTGTCCAGGTTCGAACTCAAAGGTCCACTTCCTTTGAAATAAAAAATTAATTTTCTTGGGTGTTAAGAAAATATACAAAGCTCTCTTTATTTAACGAAACTTATGCTACTAGGATATCTTAGAACTACAGGGTTTATTGTCAGTGAATTACAGGCGGTGACAGCTATAATTAATACCAACTTATTATTTGCGGTATTCGGTGGGCCTTGAGGCTGTTTAGCAAATGAGAGGAATTCGGTGGCTCTCGTAATAAAATATGTTCAGGTTATATCCGGTGGGCTCTGAGGCCAGTTTAATGCGGGCGAGAGGAATTCGGTGGCTCTCGTAATAGGAATTCAAGATGAATACGGGGGATCTTGAATATAAACGGGAAGTTCAAGATAAATGCGGTAGATATTGAACAAAAATATTATTTCTAGATGAATTCGATAGATCTTGAAATAACGGCAAGCAAATGAAATTCAAGATGAATTCGGAGGATCTTGAATATAAACGGGAAGTTCAAGATAAATGCGGTAGATATTGAACAAAAAAATAGTTTCAAGATGACTTCGGTAGATCTTGAAATAAAATAAACTAAAATAAATTAAAGATGAATACGATAGATCTTGAATACTAACTACAATTTATTAGAAAGTTCAAGATGAATGCGGTAGATTTTGAAGCTTTCTGTTCACCAAAAATTGGGACAAGCCTTTATGTTGATATCCGTTCTTGTAATATACAGATAGTGCCCTGCTTACTGTACTGAGACGTCCAGCTCGTCCTCATTGCCTGTGGCTTAAGCTTGACATCTTATAGTAATAATTATTTTAACCTGTTGAGAATTAATTTCCCCATTTGTATGGTTTGTTCGTTTTAGTTTGAAATCTATAAAAGTCTGCATGTGTTTATTGTATTTTATACAGCATGCATGCGCTTACAAAAGCATGTACGTTGTTATTGTTACGTTGTACGTTGTTGTTGTTATTTTTACTTCTGTTAGCGAACGTACATATGTATGTTTATGTAAGCATGTATGTGCAGTTATTTGACTGCATGGGCGTGGTTGTTGTATTTGTTGTATATTTTTAAAACATGTATGTAGTTGTTGGTATTATTTCTGTTGGTCAGTTTTCAATAACAAAAAATGTAAAATCAACTAAACAAGTATACAGTGTAGAAAAAAAATATAGAAGCATTTGTGACGGAACGTTACAAAGTCACTAGTCCAAAGAAAAATAAAAGACTTTTCATTCTATTTGAAAGAATATTATTTACATGTATGGGAACATACGCACCTATTTTAAGTCAAACTGTGAACTGATTCTAACTTTGTTATTTTTGTTTATTTAATTTTAAATTTTTTATATACTGAATTGTATTGTGACAATATATATATATACGTATAAGAAACAGATTTCTTATATGCGTAGGTACGCTTATAAGAAAAAACTTTCTTATATCCGATAATTCCATATAAGAAAGAAATCTCTGGCTTTTTTTAAGTTTCTTATATCCGATATGTACATCACTGATATTTTGTTAGCTTTAAGTCCAGAAATATTGAAAATGCTTCTTCAGCTGTAAATTTTTTATCATCGGTTGTTGTTGGAATGCTCTTTAAAATCCTTTTTGCACGCTTTGGACTCGCTTTCATTACATTTTCTATTATATCAATTTATTTTAGTTTTATTTTTTGTTGGTCCTAGTTGATGGAAAAACGTATCTTAAATTATTTCTTGAGAAAATTCTTCATTAATGCTTTGCAGCTTTCGTATTCGGGACCTTTCACTACACTCCTCAACTGGTCTGGCAGGTCGGCCCACATTTGCTGGTTTTGGTTGGCTTTCAAATACAAGTTCACTTGTAAGCCATTGTTTGTTGCAGTTAAACATGTTTTCCTTATTTCTATAACATTCATTATACCGTTTATTTAATCTCGTTAAAAAATTATTAATTTTTTTTAAATGGTCGCACAACTCCAAATAAGGGTCTTTTAAAATGTGTAATATAACATCATTTTTGTTTTTTTTTTTTGTTCAAGATAAATTTTAGCAAGATCGTTATAACTGAACTTAGCCATTGTTTTGACAATATTGATCGTCTTTATTAATTTTGTCTGTTTTTATACACATCAAGTTTTCTTGAAGCAGGTATGTGTTTAGACGAGAGAGAAGAAAGAAGAGGAGTACAGACATGCTTGTACCGACAAGTTACTTCAATTCTCTTTTGTTATTTCATTCTCATATTCAAAACTCATTAAAAACTTGAATACAAACTGTCTGTATCTAAACCAGTGGTGTCAAAAATAAAACTATAGTTGTATGTGTGAGAAAATCTCTCTCATTCGTCTCTGAAGTACATAGAAAAAAAAATAAATATTTGCAACAAACGCAGTTTACTGAAACATCTCAAAATATATAAAAAGGAGTCTATATGATAGAAAACTAAAAAATAAGGAATAAAAATTAAATAAAAAATTTGGGGGCGGGCCATATTTTCCGAGTTACGGGGCTGTGAACTTTTCATAGGAAACTCTGAAGAATTTCTAAAAATAATTTTTTAAATAGCTTATCTGATAGAAACTTTAAAAATAAGAAGAAGAAATTAAACAAAAAAAGTGGCTGCGACCAATATTTCCCTAGTTATTGGTCTTTTAAGTTTTGATTTTAAATACAGTTTAGTGAAGCTGCTCCAAAAAAATCAACATGTCTTTTTAATATATTTTCTTAAAAGTTTTGTAACATAAAATACATTGAATGTAGCAAAAAGCATTACTGATCATAGAATATTTTTCGCATACCACTTTTTTTCTTTCACTGTATCTATAAAGAATTAAATACACCCGCTACGAATGTGTTATCGTCTCTGGTTCATTGACGACTAAATGGAAGAGAACAAGAATGTGAGTGATTTTAGTTAGCACAATTGTGCCATGAAACTGACATCATTGGTTTAGACCAGTGGTGTCAAAAATAAAACTATAGTTGTATGTGTGAGAAAAGCTGTCTCATTCGTCTCTGAAGTACATCGAAAAAAAATAAATATTTGCAACAAATGCAGTTTAGTGAAGCAGCTCAAAATATATAAAAACGAGTTTATATGGTAGAAAATTAAAAATTAAGGAATAAAAATTAAATAAAAAAGTTGCGGTCGACCCATATTTTCCGAGTTACGGCGCTGTAAGCTTTTCATAGGAAACTGTGAAGAAATTCCAAAAATAAATTTTTAAATAGCTTATCTGATAGAAACTTGAAAAATAAGAGGAAAAAATTAAACAAAAAAATTGGCTGCACACAATATTTTCCGAGTTATTGGTCTTTTAAGTTTTGATATTAAATGCAATTTAGTGAAGCTGCTCCAAAAAAAAGCCAAAATGTTTTTTTAATATATATTCATTTCTTTCCTTAAAAGTTTTGTAACATAAAATACATTGAATGTCGCAAAAAGCATTAAGGTAGGGGTCCATAGATTGCTTTTTGCGCGTTACGCTTTCTATGCATCTGTCAAAAAAGTAGAATCAATTTAATAGTATGTGACAAGTTACATTGCAAAAAGCGCAGCACGCGTAGGCGCGTTCAAAGCAAAAAGTAGGTCTACTTTCTACTTTTGTACGCGTTACAAGCACCATGAAAGAAAGTCAGCTGTTCTTGAAAGCTAAGGATGTTAAATAATACTTTATTTCTTACGTTATCGATAAGTATTATTTTGCCGTGGATAATTTTTTTCTTTTTTTTTTCAATAAAAAAAATTTCTTAGTAAAAATAAATTGTTTAATAAAATATGTGAATATTTTCATTAATGCGATGTATTTTAATTAACTTTTCACCACACTTTTCTCAGTAACAAATTTTCCATATTAGTTATCGATTACTTTTACGTACTGAGTGTCATCTCCGCTAAATCTGTATTATTTACTTTGTGTGCATTACATATTTTTAAACAATAAAATGGCAGAAAATTTAATAAATTAAATATACAAACTCGACTAACTCCACAAATTCTTTTAAAAACTCGATTTTCACTCTCCATTTTTTCTTTATAAGTATTTATAAACAAACGCACACAGCCGATCAAAACAAAAATAAAATGGCGCATGAAAAGCAGTGCTTGGAACTTAACGCGAACAAAGTATAGAAAGAAACAAGAGGATGAAACGCGTGTAAAGCATAACGCGCAAAAAGCGAGCTATGGACCTCTACCTTTACTGATCATAGAATATTTTTCGCATACCACTTTTTTTCTTTCACTGTATCTATAAAGAATTTAATACGCCCGCTGCGCATGTGTTATCGTCGCTGTTTCATTGACGACTAAATGGAAGAGAATAAGAATGTGTGTGATTTTAGTTTGCACAATTGTGCCATGAAACTGACATCATTGGTCTAAACTCATGTTCTAACTCATGTACCTACCCCCGCTTATATGTAACTATACATTTTTTAATGGCCTAAATTACAAAAATGCATTTAATGCATTATAATAACAGTCTTTTATTATACCCTTTTCATTAATAAAACTTCTTCGAAAAAAGAAAAACATACACACAATACACACACAAACACATGTAGATATACCGCACTCCCATACCTAAAATATCCGACATGCAAGCAGTAAAATCATTGTAGTTCCTAGAGATGCAAATATAAATTTAAGAAATTAGCATGTAATAACAGCCCAAAGTACGTACTATAACATGTTATAAGTCATTTTACGAAGTTTTTCGCAGAATAAAAGTTGCGTTCCACTGAACATCGAGATTTGGGTATATTTTAGACCTTTATTGCAATCCCCAAATCTGGGACTCGAGCAAAGTAAGGCACGATTTTATTAATTTATTTTATAAGCTAAGAAATGATATTGTGTGAAGAAATTTTTTTTTCCAAAAATATATATGACCAAAAAAGTTATGCCCACTTGAAGTCCAAAAATTTTCTAAAATATTTTGAATTTCAGCTTCTCTTAAAAAAGCGCGTTTTAGATTACCCCATTCGAAGAGAAATAATCGCAATAAAAACTTAAATTTCTGGATTTCGAGGTTCCTATGTGTTTACTTTTATATATAAAAAAAAATTAAATCGGTGACACAAAAAAAAAATTTTTTGAAGACTTTTGGCCGCCATCTCTTCAAATGTGCCACTTTGCGGCGCCAGCATCGGTAGTTCCCTACTACTTACACTTAATGTAAACAAAAAACATCAAAGCGCCGCCGAAAACACAAATTTCGAAGAATTTAACAATTTTCAAATTTTAATTATCCAAATATAAAAATTTCAGCAACAATTTAACAATTTCAGCCCACAATTTAACAATTTAAGCCACAATTTAACAATTTTAATTGCGGCAGAATGCCCATTCCCCTAATATTTACATGAATTCATACATACTCATATATAGTTATATACATTCATATATTAAAAATATATGGACCATATATAATTTTTTTAGCTGAGTTCTTGTTTGTTTTTTGACTTTTAATTTAATTTAATATTTAAGCACAAGGTCATTTTTATATAAATAACAATCACCAATTGTATTTTTAGTGTTTTTATGGGAACCTTTACCCAAAGTTTTTTATAGCCTTTTTACACGCACTCAAATCTTTGAGGAATGCGTGGAATATGTTTAAAATTGAAAAAACCTGTTCGCATTACAACATCTTTCATCTTTCAAATGTCATGTATTATAATACTATTTTTACGAGTGTGAGCAACTAAAAATTAAATGATAAAATGGAATTTAATTTAATTATTAATTAATTGCTGCTCTTGATGCTCAGAAACAAATAATGCTACAATATGCAGAATAAGTAGAAATTATGGTAGCGGACAATGATGATGAAGAAGTATTACATACTTTATGGGCAAATATTTCGCGTCCGAGCAGCTTGACATTTGCAACTACTTTTATGTAATTTATTTCCATTTGGAAATATATATACAAGATTTTATTATATACATACATGTACTTACATATATATACATATATATATATATATATATGTATATATATATATATATATATATATATATATATATATATATATATATATATATATATATATATATATATGTATATGTATATAATAAAATCTTGGAGTAGTTACGGATCTTTCTGTGGGAAGGATATTCCAAAATGTAGCCTTGAATGTATGTACATATGTATGTACATGCATATGTAGATATACATACATACATATGTATGTATACATGTTTATAGTATGTATGCATGTATGTATATAGTTGTATACATTTTTTGTAGTGATGACACTAAAATAATCGAAAGATGTTGAATGGAACAAGGTGAGATAGGAACATCTTTTGAAGATGTTGAAAGATGTTGAACATTCAGCCCTTACCGGTCATTTGACTGGGAGTGGTGATGGCTTTATCTATATAAGTTCCTTTTAGTTTGTTAAGGACAATGTGGAAAAAGTGATGTAAACTTTTATGTACGTGTGATTTTGCATCTTTGTCTAACGAATTAAAAATGTCCACTATGGAACATATATAGCTGACCTGCTTATGCTGAGTTTATATTGGGCATTTCTTGTGTGTCATTTGCCCAAAAAAGCGTAACCAACTAATTACTAATGAAAAACTGTTTGAGCCAGACATGTATTTATTGATTTAAACAGTTTGCAATCATGCTGGATTTTATAAAATTGTCTATTAGTTATGTACGAAACTATTTAACTTAATAAATACATGTCTTAATCTAAAAGTTTTTCATTACTAATTAGTGGGTACGCTTTTTTTACGCTTGTGTGGCACATGACATACAGATGGAAACCCGGCCTTACTCTACCGTATTTTAACTTGACATTGATGATGCATGTGGTAGTCACGTCTGACTGGCACACTTCATGTATATAACCATCATAGCAAACTAGTCAAACCTGCATAATTACATTAATAAACATGATTTTCATATTGTTGTAATTGTTTTTAATTATAGAAAAATAAAAAACTATGATTAAAATATTTAAAAACAAAAAAACAAGAGCACAAAATAGTGTAGATGGTCTAGCCTCTTCACGGATTTTTCAAACACAAACTCACCTTGATTTTTATAAAAACGTATCTAAAATTTAAAAAAGAAATACATATATATACATATAGATATATATTTAATTAAACTTTTGAAATTTCTTTTATACACTATTGATTTTTACTTAACTTTTTTAACACATATATTAATTTTAGCTTCACAGACCGAACGAATTGTATATTTTACAATAAAATGCGATTTTTTTTAGTTTTTGGCATATGTACTTTAGATGTACCACTTTTACATACATGTTAGAATAGAGCAATTGACTGTCACTGTTGATTTCAATATAAAATTGTTGTAATTATGTTAGTGAAAAAATTACTTTTGTGTTAGTTTCGGCCATTAATTTCTTGTAAAGAACACGTTTCTTAGGGTTAGGTACACCAAAGGTGAAAAGAAACCCTATTGTTTTCGCTACGCTGTCCGTCACATGTCATTTTCTCAGGAACCGTAAGAGCTACGGACCTGAAATTTGGACAGAGTATGTAGAACATTAGCCGCTACAACAGCAAATACATGAGAGTTAAAAATTAAGGGGTATTTCAAAACGAGCAACGAAATATATTAAAATCCATTGTAATATACATACATAAAATTGTATGTACATATGTATATTGACACCTGAAATTTGAATTAACACTAAAATTTAAGAAATTTAAATAAAAGGGTGGTCCATCAGTTAATGAAATTTTGACTATGTAATCTTGACAACTTGCTATATCTTCTATACCGTAAGAGGCAAGCTCTTAAATTTTCAAAAACGGTAAAACTAAAAAAATCCGAAAATTATATAATCGCCAAACCAAAAAAAATCGTCAAAAACCAAAAAAAAAAATCGCTAAAACGAAAAAAAGCACCAAATCAAAAAATTTCCAACTCTAAATTTAAATCGGCAAAACCGAAAAAATTAAAAAATTGCCAAAATAAAAATAAACGCCAAAAACCGAAAAAACCCTAAAACGAAAACTAGCCAAAACTATTTATTATATAGTCTAAAGTTCGTATTGAATTACATATCTAGTGTTCGTACGGAACCCATCGTGCGCGGGTCAAAATCGCACTTCACTCAATTTATTTTATATTCTTACTTTACCATTACTACATTGGCTGACTTTTTTTCAGCTTCAAATTGTAGTTGTAAGAGTATGTAAAAAGAAAATAAGTGTAAATAGCAACAACAGCTATTTAAGAATAGAGTGTTGCCACACAAGTATTTTTTTGACCGGGTGCAGTCAAGTTAATAATCAGTGTTTTTTATGGGAATTGTTACAATTTAAGTTTAAAATTTTTTAAACGCACTAATAATCCCAAATTAGTATTTCACTTATTAAGTAAAATATTTTTTTATTAAAAATACATTGAAATTAATTATTGAGGGGTGCAGCTGGATCCTTTGCGCATTTCACTGTTGCTAATGCAGATCATCAGGGAACGTTTACCCAAAGCTTTTTAGAACAACTAGAGTTATTAGGTTATAAACTTTCATTTAAACAAATGAGAAGCTTAACAACAAATAACAAAGTTGAAACAAGATCTCAATAATCAACATGTTTTTTATTTTCTTACTGTACCATTATTACATTGTTTGACTTTTTTTCATGTTCAAATTTTAGTTGTAAGCAAGAATGATAAACTACAAGATTACGCTAACCGTAGAGTTTATCGTTAAACGTGACGTCACACGTCTATTCTAAGAGTTGCCATAAAGGCTGGGAAAATCGAATAAAAGACTTAGAGCATAAGTATAGGAAACTAAGAAATTTAAACAAAGAAATCGAAACAATCAAACTCTATTCGACTTAATTTTATTTTCTCTACAAAATTTTTTCTTATTTGTTATTGAGAGTTTCTTTTATGCATCAAATTCAACTGTTTTATTTATTTGAACACAGCGCTTAATATTGAATTTTAATAGTTATTTAATATTTTCTGTGTTAATACTAGGGTTTGGGATTTCCCGGACTTTTGCACTTCCCTGGAAACGAGAATGAAAAAAAGCAATGTGAGTCCGATCGCAGGAGAGATGTGTAAACATCTAGTAATGAAAAATTTTCTTAAGTTGGAAGTACTATGCTTTTAGTATATATTTTTTAATTAATAAATTAAAAGTATCAAAACTTTCAATATTGTAAATACATAGGAATTTGCTGGTTTTTGTTTGTTTTATTTAACTTATTTGGTTAGTAAATGGGCACACTGCTGTTTACTGCAATGTAATGCATGTAGTTATTTTACAGCAATGGTTTTCGAAGTATACAGCTCTAGCACAATTATATGTTAGTGAAAATTAGTAGCTACTATTGCACACTAGATGGTGTTTGTATGAAGCTGATAAGTTTCTCTGTACTTCTTGCTGTCCGTATGAATGACAATCTCAAAGACGAAGAAGACTTTTACTTTGACAAGTTTAGGTTTTTGTTCTCCTTATTTTGCTTTGTTGTAGTAAATTTCTTATTAAAAGTGCATTAAAATTAAATATTATTTTTTATTTA
This sequence comes from Tachina grossa, assembly GCA_949987645.1. Lineage (NCBI taxonomy): Eukaryota > Metazoa > Arthropoda > Insecta > Diptera > Tachinidae > Tachina > Tachina grossa. Next base: position 83,421,192 of record OX465275.1, read on the forward strand.
TTTATTTGTTTTTACAGTAGTTTTCGTTTATTGTCACTACCGCTTATTGTCACATGAATGATATGGTCCATATTTAATGTTTTGTAGTTCTTTTGAACTTAATTTCATTCAAAAATTTGACGATGTAGTCCATTTACTATATAGTCATATTTGATATATATGCACCAACTTTGTGGTAGTCAAAATCGAAATTGTATGCAAACAATTCGCGTTATAGTCACAAAAATTTTCAACAGATTTTTTTTTAGTTATTTATTTAAGTCATAAACCAAAAAAGTAAATCTAAATTTCAACCTCCATCTACTGTTTAGTAGAAGAACATGTCTTTAGGACAAAACATTGTTGCATAAAAGGCCACACAAATGCGCCTTTTAAATACAACATTGTTTTGTAATGGATATAATTGGATTGTATGGAAATTCTTTTACATACCTCTGCGTGTCATATAAAAAATTAGGCTTATAGTCACATTAGCGATATAGTCCACAATTTCTGTGCAATTTTAAATGTGACTTTAAGCGAAAACTACTGTATTTGCCTACGATAAGATAATGTACGAAAATTAGTAATAAATTCAATGAAGTGAGACTTTGACCCGCGCAGGAAGGCTGTATAACAAATAAATTTGGCCTTTTTTTCGTTTTTTGGGTTTTTGGCCCTTTGTTTTAATTTTGGCACTTTTTTCCCTGTTTTGTCGATTTTTTCGGCTTTTGGCGTTTTTTCCGTTTTGGTGAAAATTGCGGAAATGAAAAAAAAACCGAAAAGAGAAAACAGCGCCAAAACGAGAAAAAAGTGACAAAACTGAAAAAATCGTTTAAAATGAAAAGAAGGAAAATATCCACATCAAAAAAATTCTCAAAACTGAATGCACGGAACCCTTCTTGCGCGAGTCAAAGTCGCACTTTACTGAATTTATTTTAACTGCCATGCGTACACAACAACAAGAACAGCAACAACTAAACGATGAACAACAGGAATTAAAATGTAAAAGTAAAGGCAATTTACCATAGATTAGCACTTATCAGTACCACTAAAATTTCAGTAAAAATAATAAAAAAAAATTAGCCAATAAATTTTTACTGATTACTAAAATTTTTTTTTTACAATTTTTATAAAGTGCCTGAATGATTTATTATATGGTTAGGTGCATTGAATTTTCAGAAATCAGTATTGCCCGTATTCATAGTGAAATTCTACCAAGTAGCTAAATGTTTTTCATACAAAAGTTTCAAAATTTGAATGACAAAAACTTTGCCACTTGCTACAATTTTATTATGAATATGGCCCTACAATTTTATTGGTAATGCAAATTAAATTTCATTATAAGTAAAAATTTACTGAATTTTTTCAGTAAATGTTCAATTTTTAATGCAGTACATACATATATACTGAAGTGTGCCCATTTACTAACCAAATAAGTTAAATAAAACAAACAAAAACCAGCAAATTCCTATGTATTTACAATATTGAAAGTTTTGATACTTTTAATTGATTAATTACAAAAAATATACTAAAAGCATAAGTACTTCGAACTTAAAATTTTTTTTCATTACTAGATGCTTACACATCTCCTCTGTGATCGGACTAACATTGCTTTTTTTATTACTTTTTTGGTTATTTAAAAAAATTTAAATAATATATTGATTTTCTAGGATGTACCTTGGACTGTCCTGCAGCAAAGAGCTGCATTTGTCCCCGAAAGAGCTCGCGATACAGATACTAAAATAATTACAAATAAAAAATTTCATAATTGGACATAACTATTTATAACTTCTTCTTTTAAGATTTTGTTGCTATAAATTCGGGTTAGTATACGCTTACTTAACCCTAGACTCTAGCAGTGGTGTCAAAAATAAAACTATAGTTGTATGTGTGAGAAAAGCTGTCTCATTCGTCTCTGAAGTACATCGAAAAAAATTAATATTTGCAACAAATACAGTTTAGTGAAGCAGATCAAAATATATAAAAAGGAGTCTATATGGTAGAAAATTAAAAAAATAATATTTTCCGAGTTGCGGCGCTGTAAACTTTTCTAGGAACTGTGAAGAAATTCCAAAAATAAATTTTTAAATAGCTTATCTGATAGAAACTTGAAAAATAAGAAGAAAACATCAACCAAAAAAATTGGCTGCGACCAATATCTTACGAGTTATTGGTCTTTTAAGTTTTGATATTAAATGCAATTTAGTAAAGCTGCTCCAAAAAAAAAAAAAAAAAAAAAAAAAACCAAAATGTTTTTTTAATATATATTCATTTCTTTCCTTAAAAGTTTTGTAACATAAAATACATTGAATGTCGCAAAAAGCATTACTGATCATAGAATATTTTTCGCATACCACTTTTTTTCTTTCACTGTATCTATAAAGCATTTAAGACATCCGCTGCGCATGTTAAAAATATTGCCAAGTTAGCAGATTATCTAGAAATTATATGACAACCTTACGATTACAAATTTATTTATTTATTTATTTATTTATTTCATCTTTAATGTAATACAAAAGCCTTTAAGGCCAAAAACGCGTATTACATAGTAATATTATTCTTGTAATGTCTGAGTAAACTAAACTCAGTTAAATAATTATAATTAAAGAATTAACATCAATTATAATAATAATTAATTATAATAACAATATTAATTAATAGAAATTCAATTTCCAATAAAATCTTATAATTCTAAATTTGAAATTTTATTTTATTTAAACGTTCTAAGCTATCGGGCTCCCCAGCCTGTCCCATCAAATGAGATAAAAAAGAGAAGAAAAAAAAAAAGCATATAATATCTCCGAATGTTAGCAACCAATTAGAGCAAAAAAAGAAAAGAGAGAAAAAAAACAAGATTTGTTATGAGTTAGGGTTTAGTTTCGAATAAGTTTTAAAAACATTATTATACATTATTATGATGAGAGAAAATCCTCAATTCAACCGGTAGGGACTTCCACCAACGAGCTATTCTAACAAGATATGATCTAACAAAAAAGGAGCAATTTATCCTGGGTACCAATATCTGCTTACTCCTAGTAGAGCGGGAAAAACGAAAGCGATTACACAGTTGAGTGATTATACCACCCTTAAACGTTCTGTAAAAGAAGAATAAATTTCGTAACTGAACAAAATCATGAAATGAGCAACCCAAGAATTTAGCAACATAATCAGAGACATGATCCCGTCTACGAATATTGTAGACAAACCTAACAATAGAATTAGCAACGGTCTAAGCCTCATTAAATTTGTTAATGTGGTCCCCGAATATACCTCCAAGCCGTAAAGCACTAACGGCATCATAAGTGCACTAGCCACCATACATCTAACCCTAGATGGTAGATAAATATTAGTAGAGTAGATCCTACGTAAGACAAAAGACACCTTCCTATGTATAGCTCCAATGTGGGGTTCAAAGTTTAATTGATTATCAATAATCACACCTAGACATTTATGCTCACTCACAAATTCAATACGATGGCCAGACAGAGATAAACTTAGGTTAGGTGTCATTCGGTCAAGAAATCCAAATGTCATAGCTTTGGTCTTAAGGGGATTTAGGCAAGCGAGTTCAAGTTAGTCCAACTAGAAATCTTATCAAGACAAGAGTTTGCATCATGTCCTAGCGTAGTAATACCCTCACGTTCAGAGGTAAACAGAAGTAATATGTCATCAGCAAAAAGAAACTGTCGGCATATACTCATGTCTAAAATATCAGGAAGGTCGTTCACGTATAAAATAAACAGTAACGGCGCCAAAACAGATCCTTGGGGAACACCAGAGATAAGGGCACGACACGATGAATATGAGCCATTGAGTTCTACGAATTGGCTCCTGCCGCTCAAGAAGGACAATATCAATTTACATGCAGATCTAGAGAAACCAAACTTGTTTCTTAACTTAAGTATCATAGTCGAGTAGGAGATAGAGTTAAAAGCCTTAGTCAAATCAAGTGAAACAAGCAATGATAGTTTATTATTATTCTCATTAGCCCTAATTTCATCCGTCAAATTTAATAATAAGGAAGTAGTATTGAAGCTACGACGAAAGGCATATTGGGATGAAGAAATACAACGTCCACAATGATCTATTATTAGGTTCTTAATTATATGTTCTACAACTTTAGACAAGCATAGGAGGATGGAAATAGGTCTTAGGTCATTCAGATTCCTAATGGTACTAGTCTTGGGAATAGGTACAACACGTGCAGTTTTCCATGAAGTCGGGAAGACAGAAGAAGTCAGAACTGTATTTGCTAAGTGTAGAACAATGTCGGAGATGTAAGGGAAGATAGCTTTAATGAAACGAATAGGAATCCCTTCAGTACCAGTTGATTGCATAGCATATTTCAGTGATAGGTATTGCATCAAACACGAACTTGGTCAAAATTTATATCTCACTACTTCTAATGGCCGAACTTTTTTATAAGTACTTGGCCTTTTTTCACATTTATGTTTTTGTGAGGATACATATTTACAATACAACGTATTAGAATTATAAAAAACACTTATATTTTTAATATCACTATAATTATTTTGATTATACGTACCTATTTTTATTGTTATTTTTAAATAAAAATAGTTTTTTGTACGCTTGAATGTATGTTTGTACGCACATATGTATGTGTATTTTACAAATTCATATATATGTACATATACATATGTGTATGTATGTATATTAACAAAAAATAAACACATACGATTTGCAAACTCTAGTTAGATTTTATAAAAAAACTTTTTTAGAAAATTAAATTTATTAAATATGCCATGTACGTATACAAATTAACCACTCAAAAGCTTAAATTATTAAAAGAAACGAAAGTACCAAATCAGGGCTATTGTGACACACTCTCATTCAATATACATACATCCCATCACTGTCTACAAAGGCCACGTAACGTCGTCATAAAATTTTATTTTCTGCAGGTTCAGACGTTACATTTACGTGCCATTTCAGTCACGTAAGCGTTTGCATAGCTTTTCATGCAACAGATTCGATCAGCTGACACTTTTACATTTACAGTTCTACATTTAAGGCTCCGTTACCCGACTGTAGAAATCGCAGATGTACGGTAAATTTAAATGTAAACGTTTGAGTGCTTATAGAATACTTAAAAACGTGTCATGTGTTTTCGACACAAAAAAAAAAGAACTTCGTTGTGCACACACACATACATACTAATTGCATTGTGACCAGCAAACACGCATTTTTGATTTTAAATTGCGAGTTATTAGAAGTCAAACGCGAAAGTTCATATACTTATGCATGTATAATATTTAAATTCATGAAATTCATTTTGATTGAAATTTACATACATATGTATACGGACATACACACAAGTATGTATGTATGTATTAGAAATTATAAATATATAATATATTTATAAAATAGTAATGGTATAATTAATCCAAGATTTTTTAATAATTTCTCTGAAACTATTTTAATTTACTTTCTTTTGATGGCAAGATTTAGCCTGTTGGACTAATTGAGTTTTTGAAATAACACCTTTTAGAACGAAAATGCGCCCAGAGGTTTTGAAAATTATTATTATTATTTTATTTAAATGAACTCAATTATAATAATTTAATTTTACGGTTGAGCAGCTGTAACGCTCAACCGTAATATTTGTCATTGTACATTACCAGAACAGATTTTGAGCAACTTCATCGGAAAGACGAAGTATTTAGCTCCTTAATTTCCAAGAATGTGTATGCTTGCAGTAGAACCTCAATAAAATCTTTACTTTCTCGCTTTATCCTTTTCTTATTAATGTTGGTACCTACTCATAATAATTTAGTTTTATTTACAAACAATATACATATGTATATTTTTGTAACAAAAATACATACATATGTACATGTACTGGACTTTTTGTTTGCTGGGTGTTTATCAGTATAAAAAATCATATTAAATGGAAAACAGCTGTTCGAAACATTGATGAGAGTTCAACATCTTCACATTATTTCTAATTGCATGGAAAAAGTACCAAAATTATTTAAATGACATCAAATCATTATTTTATACTTACAAACATTGTAATGACTTTGACATTTAGTGAAATTACAATTTAAGCTTCATACCCGTATATACATATTTTTACATTACAACGTATTATAATTATAAAAAATATTTATATTTTTATTATCATTATAATTATTTTGATTATACGTACCTATTTTTATTTTTATTGTTATTATTTTTAAATAAAAATATTTTTTTGTACGCTTGAATGTATGTTTGTATGCACATATGTATGTATATTTTACAAATTCATACATATGTGCATATACATATGTGCAAATACATATGTGTATGTATGTATTTTAACAAAAAGTAAACACATACGATTGGCAAACTCTGGTTAGATTTTATAAAATAAACCTTTTTTAGAAAACTAAATTTATTAAATATGCCATGTACGTCATGGGTGACCAAGATAAAGTTAAGGTTTTGTAAGTGAGCGAAAAAGATAAACACACAGGCAGAAACAATTAATAAAAGTAATTCTTATATGATTTTTTTTATGAAAGAATTTTTTTCTATAAAACCGTTTCAACAAAAAGTAATAAATAAACATTAATATTCACTTAAATTCTGACTAAAAACCAATTTGTAAGAGAAAATAATTTATAATTTTCATGTAAGCAAAAGCATTTTTTAACATAAACAGCATTCATAATAAATTTCTCGCAGTGCGTGTGAGAAAAATGAGTAAAAAGATAAGCAAAAATTTATCTCAGATAAGACAAAATGTAAGAGAATAAGAATACGTGTGAATTCGATTTGCAAAAATTTGCTACATGATGTTCACCCATGATGTACGTATACAAATTAACCACTCAAAAGCTTAAATTATTAAAAGAAAAGAAAGTACCAAATCAGGGCTATTGTGCCACACTCTCATTCAATATACATACATACATCCCATCACTGTCTACAAATGTCACGTAACGTCGTCATGAAATTCTATTTTCTGCAGGTTCAGACGTTACATTTACGTGCCATTTCAGTCAGGTAAAGGCTCCGTTACCCGACTGTAGAAATCGCAGATGTAAAGTAAATGTAAATGTTTGAGCGCTTATAGCATACTTAAAAATTTCTCATGTGTTTTCGACACAAAAAAAATCTTCTTTGTGCACACACACATACATACTAATTGCATTGTACCCAGCAAACACACATTTTTGATTTTAAATTGCGAGTTATTTGAAGTCAAACGCGAAAGTTCATATACTATGTATAATATTTAAATTCATGAAATTCATTTTGATTGAAATGCACATACATATGTATACGGACATACATGCGAGTATGTATGTATGTATTAGAACTTATAAGTAAATAATATATAAAATAGTAATGTTTTAATTAATCCAAGATTTTTTAATAATTTCGCTGAAACTATTTTAATTTACTTTCTTTTTATGGCAAGACTTAGCCTGTTGGAAAAAACTAATTGAGATTTTTAAATAACACCTTTTAGAATGAAAATGCGCCTAGAGGTTTTGAAAATTATTATTATTATTTTATTTAAATGAACTCAATTATAATAATTTTAATAGCAGCTGTAGCGCCCAACCGTAATATTTGTCATTGTACATTACCAGAACAGATTTTGAGCAACTTCATCGGAAAGACGAAGTATTTAGCTCTTTAATTTCCAAGAATGTGTATGCTTGCAGTATCACCTCAATAAAATCTTTACTTTCTTGTTTTATCCTTTTCTTATTAATGTTCGTACCTACTCATAATAATTTAGTTTTGTTTACAAACAATATACATATGTATATTTTTTTAGCAAAAATACATACATATGTACTAGAGCTGTGCAAAAGTGTGTTTGGTTGCTTAGTCTTCATGATGTACATCATTGAATTGTTCTCTCTTTTTAGTGCTCTTGATTTTATGAGAACACTAAATATGATATTCAATCTCATCAAAAGCATGCAACAGCATTTGTTTATCTGCCAAGCGAGGGCATCAGTTATGCTATAAACACAATCAAGTCCACCGAACATCGACTACAAGATGTCAAAAATAGAATACATGCGTGCTTATGAGAATAAATCTTTTAGCCGCTACACGACTACCGACTACACGGCTACTTTTGTAGCCCGTAGCCAACTTAGGCTAATTTCTATTTTTCTTGGCTACAAAAAACTGATTAGTGCTGCCAATACAATAAATGCATGAAATGGTGGTTTTAAAAACGCAATACATTAAATATCGCTATTAAAATGCGAAAAAATATTATAGTGGCACCACTTTCCACTATTTTAGCAATAGTACTTATAAAGTTAATTAAATTTTCTTGCGATATTTGAAATTTTTTTTCACACAAATTCACTTAAAAAAATCAAGTTTGTTTTGTTTTGGTTAACTTTAATACATATGTCAAAACAGATGTTTATTTTTTTTAGTTAGTGGTCGGTAGTCGTTAAAAGAATTAAGTAGCTGGCGACTTGGCTATTTTTGTAGCCAGCTACTTTTGTAGTCGGTAGTCGATGGTCGGTAGCCTTTGATTGTGTTTATAGCATTATTATTGTGTCGAAGCACATTTCACTGGTGACACCGAATGACAATTGTAAAATGAGCACACAAGTGTAAAATTATGTGTATGTGTAAAAGAAAAAACAAACAACGTAGAATGTACGTCGTAGATTATTTGAGTGTGTTAGTTCGCATGCTACTGTTCTAAGCAGTGTGACCAGATCCTAAAAATTTTTGCAGCTAAATTGACTGTCAAAGAAAACTATAAAATAATTATAAAAAATAATTATATATAATTATATTAAAAAACATACTTGTTTTTAATTACATTGTTTCTTTTAAAGTGCGTATTTTTGCTATTTATTCTTTTATTGTATTTCCTTTAAATGAACCAAATTTTTTAAATTCTGGAAAACCTGCCATGCGTTTAGCATACATACTTAAAATTTAATGTGTTAACGAGCTTTGCTATATAGTTTCACATTAAAACCCACGCTAGCATGAAGTTGTTACCCTGTGTTTACACATGCAAGTGTCTTGCATGCAAGCTCTGTGTACGTATTATCAACGAAATTTCGCACAAATGCCCGACTGTCTTGCAACTTTCATGTTTGCCTTTTAGTGCAGAGTTGTCCATAACATAAAAAAGTTTTATGTTAAGGGAACCAGATAGTGTTGAACTTTATTCGTATTGTTTCAATGTTATTTATGTCTAAAAAAATTAATAAACTGCTCGATTTATAAATATTTAAGAAAAAAAATTATTAAATTATCTTTTAAATGTATTTAAAATGAGTAAAAACTCATTTAACATTACACTGAAATCCAGTTAATTTGTGCTAAACTATTAATAGGGCAATACTGTTAGCTAACTTTCCATTTACTTGCTACAAGTTCAACAAGTCACTGTCTTGTAAAATTCCTTGGCAGTTGAGTTGGAAGTAGGCTGCAAGTGCCGAAAGTGTATTTAATTAAAACTATATATATTCTGTCTAATTCATAAAAATATTTTAAGTTTATTACAGGTGTATTTGACAAATTTCCCATAGAAATACGTCAAATAAGAGCTTAATAAACCTGAAATATTTTTTATGAATAAGACAGTTTGTATATTGTTGCAATATTAATATGAAAAATTAAATGGCTTTAAAATCTTTATTTAGTACCCAGTAGAAGTGAGCACAAACTGTAATTGAGTGTAAAGCAATAATAGAGAAAAATTAAAAAAAAATACGCGAAACCATTGTATAAGAGTTGAATCGACAGTTGTGTCGAGTGTGCAATATTTTTATTGTACACTTCTTAGTGCACCATACTTCATTTCACAAATATGTACTTTATAGAAATAGAAAAACAATTTAAATTTCTGTAACGCAATTTTAATTTCTATCAAAAAAAAAAAAAAAATACATTTAATAAAAGGTAACTTATTATATCTTTAATATAATTCACAATGAGAAAACAAAAAAATTAAACATAACAAGAACTAATTGTAGCGATAAAAAAAGTAAAAAAAAACTAGTTTTCATTGAAAACACTCTGCAGCAGTGAAACTAACACGCGGACTTTAAAGCATAGGTTCGGTTTTACTAGCAAAAAGTAATAAATGCATATACTCCATTTGGCAATTTTGTTGGCCTTCAGACAGTAAGTAAATTCATGCCACTGAATGCACGTTAAAATCAACTCAAAGAAAATCCTTAAAAGTCTTATGGGAAATATTAATTTAACTTTTGGCATTGTAACTCCAAAATTGTATTCAATATACTTTTTTTAAATATTGCCTTTTCTCTAATTAATAAGCAATTTACATTTTGTATTTTTTAAATTATTTTCCAAATTTTATATATTTAAATGTTAACAATTTTTAATTTTTAATCTCCGTCCAAATAGGGGAGTTATAAGTTTGTAGTGTGTGTCTGTGTATCTGTATGAGTCCACGTACAGACCAAACGGCTGGATCGTTTTGATTTAGTTTCTTTTGTTTGCAAGGTGACTTGATGGATAATGTTCTTTATGAAGAAAATCTGTCCAGCCGTTTAGAAGATATCACATCTTTTCTAAATATATTTAGTTGAATCTTTTGAATCTTTGTCTTTGACGCCATATCTCCCAAACGGCTAGGCCGATTTTAATTTTGTTTTTGTCGTTTAAAAAGTGAATTGATTTCGTCTATACTTGAAGAAAATTGGCCGTTTTGTCAGTATGTTGGGGGTTCTTAAAGTATTTAATTTTTGTTATTATAACTTTTTTATGTCTTAAACATATTTTTTGAGAACATGCAATTTAGATAAAAAACGGCTAAAAAAGCTAAACGAGTTTTTAAAGAAGGCTAAAAAGTAAGATACATAAGAGAAAAATGAAAATTTTACAGCTAAATCCCAAAAAATAACCTAAATTTAGCTCAAAATAAGCTAATATGGTCACGCTGGTTCTCATAAAATCAAGAGCACTAAAATGAGAACAATTCAATAATGTACACAGCGTGACCGTTTGACCGACTGAAGTGGCAAATTGCCACATTTTCGACTTCCTTGCCACTTTTTGTCCCCTTTTAAAGTGAATTATATAATAATACATAAAAAACAAGTAAGAGTGCTATATTCGGCTGTGCCGAATCTTATATACCCTTTACCAAAGTGCGCTTATGTAGTATAGAGATACATCCTCAAGCACATACTTACTTTTATGTACAATAGAAACATAATTTTAGATTTTTCTGATTTCTTATACCAATCTAGTAGTTCTTAAAAAAATATAGAAAGTGTGAAAAAAAGAAAATTCAAAAAAAAATGTTTTAATTAGTTACTTTAATGTCTAGAAAAAAAATCATAGTTTCCAGCTCTGGAGCTGTGGCTTTTATTTTTATAATTTTCTATACCAAACTTTTCTTTCCAAAACGTAAAATATATGTCATTTATAAAGGAAAAGATAAAAATTAATTAGACTTAGTTACTTTTATATATCAACAAAGTGTAAGTGTCCCAACCCTGAACTCATCTTTTTTGATTTTTCTGATTTCCTACACCAATCTCTTTCTTTTAAGAATTTAAGAAATGTTTAATTTATAGAAAATAAGGAAAAATTTGTTTTAGTAACTTACTTTTGTAGAAAAAGTTAGTTTTCCAACCCTGGAATCGTCTTTTTAATTTTTTTATTGTTTAATTTTTTTTATTTGAAATACCAATTTTATTCGTTATCAAGCATAAAATAATTTTATTTAATAAAAATACATAAAAAATTTTAGTTTTCGGTAGTTAATTTTTTATATATATATATTTTTTTTTTGATTTCTTACACCATCTTTTTTTTAAGAATATAAGATATGTTTATTTTATAGCAAAAAAAGAAAAGATTTGTTTTAGTAAGTTACTTTTGTATAAAAAATAAGATTTTCCAACCCTGGAAACGTCGTTTTAATTTTTTAAATTTTTTTATTTTGAAATACTAAAGTATAAAATAAGTTTATTTTATAAAAAAAAATTAGTTTTCGGTAGCTTATTTTTTATATCACAAAAAGTGTGGATTTTCCAACCCTGAAATCAAACTTTTTAATTTGTCTGATTTCTTATACTAATCTATTTCTTTTAAGAATATAAGATATCTTTAATTTATAGAGAAAAAGGAAAATTTTGCTTTAGTAAGTTACTTTTGTATAAAAAAAGTTAAAGTTTTCCAACCCTGGAAACATCTTTTTAATTCTAAAAGGTTAATCTTTAATTTGAAATACCAATTTTATTCGTACTAAAGTATAAAATAAGTTCATTTAATAAAATAAATAAAAATTAATTTTCGGTAGTTAATTTTTTATATCACAAAAAGTTTCAGTTTCCCAACCCTGGAATCATCCTTTTTGATTTTTCTGATTTCTAACATCAATTTCTTTCTTTTAAAAACATTAGATATGTTTAATTCATAGAAAAAAAGGAAAAATTTGTTTTAGTAAGTTACTTTTGGATAAGAAAAAAAGTTAAAGTTTTCCAACCCTGGAAACATCTTATTAATTTTTTGAAGTTTAATTTTTTATTTGAAATACCAATTTTATTGGTGGTGAAGTATAAAATAAGTTTATTTAATAAAAATAATTAAAAAATTAGTTTACGGTAGTTAATTGTATATATCACAAAAATCGTAGGTTTTCCAACCCTAAAATAATCCTTTTTATTTTTCTGATTTCTTACATCAATCTCCTTCTTTAAAGAACATTCCATATGTTTAGTTTATAGAAAAAAAGGAAAAATTTGTTAGTAAGTTACTTTTGCATAACAAAAAAAGTTAAAGTTTTCCAACCCTGGAAACGTTTTTTTAAATTTTTTAATTTTTTTTATATTTGAAATACCAATTTTATTCGTGGTGAAGTATAAAATAAGTTTATTTAATAAAAATAATTAAAAAATTACTTTACGGTATATAATTGTATCACAAAAATCGTAGGTTTTTCAACCCTGGAATCATCCTTTTTGTCTTTCTGATTTTTTACATCAATCTCTTCCTTTTAAGAACATTAGATATGTTTAAGTTATAGAAAAAAAGGAAAAATTTGTTTTAGTAAGTTACTTTTGTAAAAGAAAAAAAGTTAAAGTTTTCCAACCCTGGAAACATCTTATTAATTTTTTGAAGTTTAATTTTTATTTGAAATACCAATTTTATTTATGGTGAAGTATAAAATAAGTTTATTTAAAAAAATAATTAAAAAATTAGTTTATGGTAGTTAATTTTCTATATCACAAAAATCGTAGGTTTTCCAACCCTGGAATCATCCTTTTTTTCTGATTTCTTACATCAATCTCCTTCTTTTAAGAGCATTACATATGTTTAGTTTATAGAAAAAAAGCAAAAATTTGTTTTAGTAAGTTACTTTTGCATAACAAAAAAAAGTTAAGGTTTTCCAACCCTGGAAACGTATTTTTAATTTTTTAAATTTTTTTTTAAATTTTTTTTTCAGTTAGATATACCAATTTTATTCATTCTGAAGTATAAAATAAGTTTATTTAATAAAAAATTATTAAAAACTAGTTTTCGGTAGTTATTTTGTATGGCAAAATGAAGTTTAAGTCTCCCAGCTCTGAAACCGTCTGCTCGATTTTGCTAATTTTCAATACCAATCTTATTTTGACAATTTCTGATCCACCAGTCCAAGAACGAAGTCTCTAGCTTTTCTGGGAGCTTTGGAAAACCGATTTCACGTACAGACAGACGGACATCGCTTATTCGTATTCCCTATACATAAGGATCCAGAATATATATACTTTATAGCTCGCTTATTAATATTCTAGAAATTACAAACGGAATGACAAACCTATATATACCATTTTACCATTTTTTGGTAAAGGGTATAATAAGAAGTTTAGTGTAGTTGTCTCCCCATATTTGGTGCCACTTTTTGAATAATGTCGGTCACCCTGAATGTACATCAAGTATATTAAGCAAGCAAGTATCTTGTTCTCAGTTTTAGTACCTACATTAACTTATAAATTTATAAGCAAATGAATCATTTTTCGTGTTACAAATACATCATCAAATTGGTTACTCGTCAAAATTACTAATATACCGAAAGTTGCATATATATATATATGGCTAAAAAGTGTGTAGATTATTAAACAAAATATGCTGGAAAAAGCTAAATAAATAATTAAATAAATTCAGTAAAGTGCGGATTTGACCCGCGCACGAAGGGTTCCGTACAAACACTAGATATGTAATTCAATACGAGCCTTAGCCTACATAATAAAGAGTTTTGGGTTTTTTTCGTTTTTGGGTTTTTTCGCTTTTGAGCGTTTTTTAGTTTTGACGTTTTTTGGCACTTTTTTTTAGTTTTGGCACTTTTTTCTCAGTTTTGTCGATTTGTTCGGTTTTTGCCGTTTTTTCATTTTGGCGATTTTTTTTCATATAGGCGAATTTTTAGTTTTGGCGCCTTTTTCGCGTTTTAGCGACATTTTCTGTTTTTGACGTTTTTTAAATTTGGTGTTGTGGCGATTTTTTTCGGTTTTTGGTGTTTGTTTTTAGTTTGGTGATTTTTTCATTTTGTCGCGTTTTTCGGTTTTGCCGATTTATTTTAGTGTTAGAATTTTTTTTAATTTGGTGTTTTTTTCTTTTTAGCGATTTTTTTTGGTTTGGTGATTTTATAATTTTACGATTTTTGAAGTTTTACCGTTTTTTGAAAATTTCTAGAGTTTTTCTCTTACGGTTTCCAAGATATAGCAAGTAGTCAAAATTACTTAGTCAAAATTGCATTAACTGATGGACCACCCTTTAATTAAAATTTTTTAAAATTTTTGTGTTAATTGTTGCAGTCTGTATGAAAATAAAATAATTTCACAAATTTAAAGTGTCAATATTGTTGTTGTAGCGGACAAGGTTCTGCATACTCTTTCCAAATTTCACGTTCGTAGCTCTTACGGTTCCTGAGAAAATAGCGTGTGACGGACAGACGGACAGCATAGCGAAAGCAATAGGGTTCCTTTTCACCTTTGGTGTACGGAACCCTAAAAATCCTAACTAAAATCCCAATTAAAAATTTTGCAGCTAAATCAACAAAAAAATGCAAAATTTAACTGCAAAATTGCTAAAATGGTCACCCTGTTTCTGAGTTTTATAATTTATTAATTTAAGACTTAAAAATAAAATAAATAAATAATAAAACAAAAATAATATCTTTCTCAATGCATATAATTGTAAAAAGTTTTATTATCACTTAATACTTTATGAAATTTTTAGTTCGTGAAATGAAGTATTGTGCACTATGAAGTGTACAATGAATATATTGCACACTTGACACAACTGTCTATTCAACTGTTGTACAATGGTTTTGTGTATTGTTTGTTTCCTTGTTCTCTATTTTTGTTTCACACTCAATTACGATCACCACTACAAACACTATTTGCCTTAAGAAAAAAAAAAAATTCAATACTGTGTACTTTTTCATAGCTTTTGCTCACTTCTAATATGTACATATACATATACAGGACTTTTTGTTTGTTGGGTGTTTATCAGTATAAAAAAATCACGTTGGCCAAGATAGCGTCGACGAAATAGCGACGATTTTGGGAATTTAAAAACCGGGAAAAAGTTGGGGAAATTTTCAGGGTATTTTTAAAAATCTAGCAGCGATTTTAGGAATAAAAAGGGGGAAACAAAACAAAAACCGTGGATGAATTTTCCCAGGAGCACTGTTGGACTCCCACGCCAAAACGTTATACATTCTTAGAGTGGACACTTTGGTGAGCAAAATGAGACAAGCGTGCAAAAATTCTGCTCGCACGTTTTTGAGAAAATCTTTTTAATCGAAAATGGCCAAAAAAAACCGTGGATGAATTTTCCCAGGAGCACTGTTGGACTCCCACGCCAAAACGTTATACATTCATCAAGTGGACACTTTGGTGAACAAAATGAGATAACCGTGCATAAATTCTGCTCGCACGTTTTTGAGAAAATCGACTTAATCGAAAATGGCCAAAAACAACCGTGGATGAAATTTCCCAGGAGCACTATTGGACATCCACGCAAAAACGTTAGACATTCTAATAGTGGACACTTTGGTGAACAAAATGAGACAACCGTGCATAAATTCTGCTCGCACGTTTTTGAGAAAATCGACTTAATCGAAAATGGCCAAAAAAAACCGTGGATGAATTTTCCCAGGAGCACTGTTGGACTCCCACGCCAAAACGTTATACATTCATAAAGTGGACACTTTGGTAAACAAAATGAGACAACCGTGCATAAATTCTGCCCGCACGTTTTTGAGAAAATCGACTTAATCGAAAATGGCCAAAAAAAACCGTGGATGAATTTTCCCAGGAGCACTGTTGGACTCCCACGCCAAAACGTTATACATTCTTAGAGTGGACACTTTGGCGAAAAAAATGAGACAACCGTGCAAAAATTCTGTTCCCACGTTTTTGAGAAAATCGACTTAATCGAAAATGGCCAAAAAAAACCGTGGATGAATTTTCCCAGGAGCACTGTTCGACTCCTACGCCAAAGCGTTATTTATTCTTAGAGTGGACACTAAGGTGAACACAATAAAACAACCGTGCAAAAATTCTGCTCGCACGTTTTTGAGAAAATCGACTTAATCGAAAATGGCCAAAAAAACTGTGGATGAATTTTCCCAGGAGCAGTGTTGGACTCCCACGCCAAAACGTTATACATTCTTAGAGTGGACACTTTGGCGAACAAAAGGAGACAACCGTGCAAAAATTCTGCTCGCACGTTTTTGAGAAACTCGACTTAATCGAAAATGGCCAAAAAAAAACCGTGGATGAATTTTTCCAGGAGCACTGTTGGACTCCCACGCCAGAACGTTATACATTCATAAAGTAGACACTTTGGTGAACAAAATGAAACAACCGTGCATAAATTCTGCCCGCACGTTTTTGAGAAAATCGACTTAATCGAAAATGGCCAAAAAAACTGTGGATGAATTTTCCCAGGAGCAGTAATGGACTCCCACGCCAAAACGTTATACATTCTTAGAGTGGACACTTTGGTGAACAAAATGAGACAACCGTGCAAAAATTCTGCTCGCACGTTTTTGAGAAAATCGACTTAATCGAAAATGGCCAAAAATAACCGTGGATGAATTTTCCCAGGAGCACTGTTGGACTCTCACGCCAAAACGTTATACATTCTTAGAGTGGACACTTTGGTAAACAAAATGAGACAACCGTGCAAAAATTCTGCTCGCACGTTTTTGAGAAAATCGACTTAATCGAAAATGGCCAAAAAAACCGTGGATGAATTTTAACAGGAGAACTGTTGCACTCTTACGCCAAGACGTTATACATTCTTAGATTGGACACTTTGGTGAACAAATAAAGACAACCGTGCAAAAATTCTGCTCGCACGTTTTTGAGAAAATCGACTTAATCCAAAATGGCCAAAAAAACCGTGGATGAATTTTCCCAGGAGCACTGTTGGACTCCCACGCCAAAACGTTATACATTCTTAGAGTGGACACTTTGGTGACCAAAATAGACAACCATGCATAAATTCTGCTCGTACGTTTTTGAGAAAATCGACTTAATCGAAAATGGCCAAAAAAAACCGTGGATGAATTTTCCCAGGAGCACTGTTGGACTCCCACGCCAAAACGTTATACATTCTTAGAGTGGACACTTTGGTGAACAAAATGAGACAACCGTGCATAAGTTCTGCTCGCACGTTTTTGAGAAAATCGACTTAATCAAAAATGGCCAAAAAAAACGATGGATGATTTTTCCCAGGAGCACTGTTGGACTCCCACGCCAAAACGTTATACATTCTTAGAGTGGACACTTAGGTGAACACAATAAAACAACCGTGCAAAAATTCTGCTCGCACGTTTTTGAGAAAATCGACTTAATCGAAAATGGCCAAAAAAAACTGTGGATGAATTTTCCCAGGAGCAGTGTTGGACTCCCACGCCAAAACGTTATACATTCTTAGAGTGGACACGTGGGTGAACAAAATGAGACAACCGTGTAAAAATTCTGCTCGCACGTTTTTGAGAAAATCGACTTAATCGAAAATGGCCAAAAAAACTGTGGATGAATTTTCCCAGGACCACTGTTGGACTCCCACGCCAAAACGTTATACTTTCTTAGAGTGCACACTTTGTGTGAACAAAATGAGACAACCGTGCAAAAAGTCTGTTCGCACGTTTTTAAGAAAACCGACTTAACCGAAAATGGCCAAGAAAAACTGTGGATGAATTTTCCCAGGAGCACTGTTGGACTCCCACGCCAAAACGTTATACATTCTTAGAGTGGACACTTTGGTGAACAAAATGAGACAACCGTGCAAAAATTCTGCTCGCACGTTTTTGAGAAAATCGACTTAATCGAAAATTACCAAAAACAACCGTGGATGAATTTTCCCAGGAGCTTTGTTGAACTCCCACGCCAAAGCGTTATACATTCATCAAGTAGACACTTTGGTCAACAAAATGAGACAACCGTGCAAAAATTCTGCTCGCACGTTTTTGAGAAAAGCGACTTAATCGAAAATGGTCAAAAAAAACTGTGGATGAATTTTCCCAGGAGCACTGTTGGACTCCCACGCCAAAACGTTATACATTCTTAGAGTGCACACTTTGGTGAACAAAATGAGACAACCGCGCAAAAATTATGCTGGCACGTTTTTGAGAAAATCGACTTAATCGAAAATGGCCAAAAACAACCGTGGGTGAATTTTCCCAGGAGCACTGTTGGACTCCCACGCCAAAACGTTATACATTCATAAAGTGGACACTTTGGTGAACAAAATGAGATAACCGTGCATAAATTCTGCCTGCACGTTTTTGAGAAAATCGACTTAATCGAAAATAGCCAAAAAAAAACCGTGGATGAATTTTCCCAGGAGCACTGTTGGACTCCCACGCCAAAACGTTATACATTCATAAAGTAGACACTTTGGTGAACAAAATGAGACAACCGTGCATATATTCTGCCCGCACGTTTTTGAGAAAATCGACTTAATCGAAAATGGCCAAAAACAACCGTGGATGAAATTTCCCAGGAGCACTGTTGGACATCCACGCAAAAACGTTATCTAGTCTTAGAGTGGACACTTTGGTGTACAAAATGAGACAACCGTGCATAAATTCTGCTCGCAAGTTTTTGAGAAAATCGACTTATTCGAAAATGGCCAAAAAAAAAACCGTGGATGAATTTTCCCAGGAGCACTGTTCGACTCCCACGCCAAAACGTTATACATTCTTAGAGTGGACACTTTAGTGAACAAAATGAGACAACCGTGCAAAAATTCTGCTTGCACGTTTTTGAGAAAATCGACTTAATCGAAAATGGCCAAAAAAACTGTGGATGAATTTTCCCAGGAGCAGTGTTGGACTCCCACGCCAAAACGTTACACATTCTTAGAGTGGACACTTTGGTGAACAAAATGAGACAACCGCGCAAAAATTCTGCTCGCACGTTTTTGAGAAAATCGACTTAATCGAAAATGGCCAAAAAAACCGTGGATGAATTTTTCCAGGAGCACTGTTGGACTCCCACGCCAGAACGTTATACATTCATAAAGTAGACACTTTGGTGAACAAAATGAGACAACCGTGCATAAATTCTGCCCGCACGTCTTTGAGAAAATCGACTTAATCGAAAATGGCCAAAAAAACTGTGGATGAATTTTCCCAGGAGCAGTAATGGACTCCCACGCCAAAACGTTATACATTCTTAGAGTGGACACTTTGGTGAAAAAAAAATGAGACAACCGTGCAAAAATTCTGCTCGCACGTTTTTGAGAAAATCGACTTAATCGAAAATGGCCAAAAATAACCGTGGATGAATTTTCCCAGGAGCACTGTTGGACTCTCACGCCAAAACGTTATACATTCTTAGAGTGGACACTTTGGTAAACAAAATGAGACAACCGTGCAAAAATTCTGCTCGCACGTTTTTGAGAAAATCGACTTAATCGAAAATGGCCAAAAAAACCGTGGATGAATTTTAACAGGAGAACTGTTGCAC
Source organism: Tachina grossa (assembly GCA_949987645.1). Lineage (NCBI taxonomy): Eukaryota > Metazoa > Arthropoda > Insecta > Diptera > Tachinidae > Tachina > Tachina grossa. Next base: position 83,441,129 of record OX465275.1, read on the forward strand.
TCTTACGCCAAGACGTTATACATTCTTAGATTGGACACTTTGGTGAACAAATAAAGACAACCGTGCAAAAATTCTGCTCGCACGTTTTTGAGAAAATCGACTTAATCCAAAATGGCCAAAAAAACCGTGGATGAATTTTCCCAGGAGCACTGTTGGACTCCCACGCCAAAACGTTATACATTCTTAGAGTGGACACTTTGGTGACCAAAATAGACAACCATGCATAAATTCTGCTCGTACGTTTTTGAGAAAATCGACTTAATCGAAAATGGCCAAAAAAAACCGTGGATGAATTTTCCCAGGAGCACTGTTGGACTCCCACGCCAAAACGTTATACATTCTTAGAGTGGACACTTTGGTGAACAAAATGAGACAACCGTGCATAAGTTCTGCTCGCACGTTTTTGAGAAAATCGACTTAATCAAAAATGGCCAAAAAAAACGATGGATGATTTTTCCCAGGAGCACTGTTGGACTCCCACGCCAAAACGTTATACATTCTTAGAGTGGACACTTAGGTGAACACAATAAAACAACCGTGCAAAAATTCTGCTCGCACGTTTTTGAGAAAATCGACTTAATCGAAAATGGCCAAAAAAAACTGTGGATGAATTTTCCCAGGAGCAGTGTTGGACTCCCACGCCAAAACGTTATACATTCTTAGAGTGGACACGTGGGTGAACAAAATGAGACAACCGTGTAAAAATTCTGCTCGCACGTTTTTGAGAAAATCGACTTAATCGAAAATGGCCAAAAAAACTGTGGATGAATTTTCCCAGGACCACTGTTGGACTCCCACGCCAAAACGTTATACTTTCTTAGAGTGCACACTTTGGTGAACAAAATGAGACAACCGTGCAAAAAGTCTGTTCGCACGTTTTTAAGAAAACCGACTTAACCGAAAATGGCCAAGAAAAACTGTGGATGAATTTTCCCAGGAGCACTGTTGGACTCCCACGCCAAAACGTTATACATTCTTAGAGTGGACACTTTGGTGAACAAAATGAGACAACCGTGCAAAAATTCTGCTCGCACGTTTTTGAGAAAATCGACTTAATCGAAAATTACCAAAAACAACCGTGGATGAATTTTCCCAGGAGCTTTGTTGAACTCCCACGCCAAAGCGTTATACATTCATCAAGTAGACACTTTGGTCAACAAAATGAGACAACCGTGCAAAAATTCTGCTCGCACGTTTTTGAGAAAAGCGACTTAATCGAAAATGGTCAAAAAAAACTGTGGATGAATTTTCCCAGGAGCACTGTTGGACTCCCACGCCAAAACGTTATACATTCTTAGAGTGCACACTTTGGTGAACAAAATGAGACAACCGCGCAAAAATTATGCTGGCACGTTTTTGAGAAAATCGACTTAATCGAAAATGGCCAAAAACAACCGTGGGTGAATTTTCCCAGGAGCACTGTTGGACTCCCACGCCAAAACGTTATACATTCATAAAGTGGACACTTTGGTGAACAAAATGAGATAACCGTGCATAAATTCTGCCTGCACGTTTTTGAGAAAATCGACTTAATCGAAAATAGCCAAAAAAAAACCGTGGATGAATTTTCCCAGGAGCACTGTTGGACTCCCACGCCAAAACGTTATACATTCATAAAGTAGACACTTTGGAGAACAAAATGAGACAACCGTGCATATATTCTGCCCGCACGTTTTTGAGAAAATCGACTTAATCGAAAATGGCCAAAAACAACCGTGGATGAAATTTCCCAGGAGCACTGTTGGACATCCACGCAAAAACGTTATCTAGTCTTAGAGTGGACACTTTGGTGTACAAAATGAGCCAACCGTGCATAAATTCTGCTCGCAAGTTTTTGAGAAAATCGACTTATTCGAAAATGGCCAAAAAAAAACCGTGGATGAATTTTCCCAGGAGCACTGTTCGACTCCCACGCCAAAACGTTATACATTCTTAGAGTGGACACTTTAGTGAACAAAATGAGACAACCGTGCAAAAATTCTGCTTGCACGTTTTTGAGAAAATCGACTTAATCGAAAATGGCCAAAAAAACTGTGGATGAATTTTCCCAGGAGCAGTGTTGGACTCCCACGCCAAAACGTTACACATTCTTAGAGTAGACACTTTGGTGAACAAAATGAGACAACCGCGCAAAAATTCTGCTCGCACGTTTTTGAGAAAATCGACTTAATCGAAAATGGCCAAAAAAACCGTGGATGAATTTTTCCAGGAGCACTGTTGGACTCCCACGCCAGAACGTTATACATTCATAAAGTAGACACTTTGGTGAACAAAATGAGACAACCGTGCATAAATTCTGCCCGCACGTCTTTGAGAAAATCGACTTAATCGAAAATGGCCAAAAAAACTGTGGATGAATTTTCCCAGGAGCAGTAATGGACTCCCACGCCAAAACGTTATACATTCTTAGAGTGGACACTTTGGTGAAAAAAAAATGAGACAACCGTGCAAAAATTCTGCTCGCACGTTTTTGAGAAAATCGACTTAATCGAAAATGGCCAAAAATAACCGTGGATGAATTTTCCCAGGAGCACTGTTGGACTCTCACGCCAAAACGTTATACATTCTTAGAGTGGACACTTTGGTAAACAAAATGAGACAACCGTGCAAAAATTCTGCTCGCACGTTTTTGAGAAAATCGACTTAATCGAAAATGGCCAAAAAAACCGTGGATGAATTTTAACAGGAGAACTGTTGCACTCTTACGCCAAGACGTTATACATTCTTAGAGTGGACACTTTGGTGACCAAAATAGACAACCATGCACAAATTCTGCTCGCACGTTTTTGAGGAAATCGACTTAATCGAAAATGGCCAAAAACAACCGTGGATGAAATTTCCCAGGAGCACTGTTGGACATCCACGCAAAAACGTTGTATATTCTTAGAGTGGACACTTAGGTAAACACAATAAAACAACCGTGCAAAAATTCTGCTCGCACGTTTTTGAGAAAATCGACTTAATCCAAAATGGCCAAAAAAAACCGTGGATGAATTTTCCCAGGAGCACTGTAGGACTCCCACGCCAAAACGTTATACATTCATCAAGTGGACACTTTGGTGAAAAAATGAGATAACCGTGCATAAATTCTGCTCGCACGTTTTTGAGAAAATCGACTTAATCGAAAATGGCCAAAAACAACCGTGGATGAATTTTCCCAGGAGCACTGTTGGACTCCCACGCCAAAACGTTATACATTCATAAAGTAGACACTTTGGTGAACAAAATGAGACAACCGTGCAAAAATTCTGCTCGCACGTTTTTGAGAAAAGCGACTTAATCGAAAATGGTCAAAAAAAACTGTGAATGAATTTTCCCAGGAGCACTGTTGGACTCCCACGCCAAAACGTTATACATTCTTAGAGTGCACACTTTGGTGAACAAAATGAGACAACCGCGCAAAAATTATGCTGGCACGTTTTTGAGAAAATCGACTTAATCGAAAATGGCCAAAAACAACCGTGGATGAATTTTCCCAGGAGCACTGTTGGACTCCCACGCCAAAACGTTATACATTCATAAAGTGGACACTTTGGTGAACAAAATGAGATAACCGTGCATAAATTCTGCCTGCACGTTTTTGAGAAAATCGACTTAATCGAAAATAGCCAAAAAAAAACCGTGGATGAATTTTCCCAGGAGCACTGTTGGACTCCCACGCCAAAACGTTATACATTCATAAAGTAGACACTTTGGTGAACAAAATGAGACAACCGTGCATATATTCTGCCCGCACGTTTTTGAGAAAATCGACTTAATCGAAAATGGCCAAAAACAACCGTGGATGAAATTTCCCAGGAGCACTGTTGGACATCCACGCAAAAACGTTATCTAATCTTAGAGTGGACACTTTGGTGTACAAAATGAGACAACCGTGCATAAATTCTGCTCGCAAGTTTTTGAGGAAATCGACTTATTCGAAAATGGCCAAAAAAAAACCGTGGATGAATTTTCCCAGGAGCACTGTTCGACTCCCACGCCAAAACGTTATACATTCTTAGAGTGGACACTTTAGTGAACAAAATGAGACAACCGTGCAAAAATTCTGCTTGCACGTTTTTGAGAAAATCGACTTAATCGAAAATGGCCAAAAAAACTGTGGATGAATTTTCCCAGGAGCAGTGTTGGACTCCCACGCCAAAACGTTACACATTCTTAGAGTGGACACTTTGGTGAACAAAATGAGACAACCGCGCAAAAATTCTGCTCGCACGTTTTTGAGAAAATCGACTTAATCGAAAATGGCCAAAAAAACCGTGGATGAATTTTTCCAGGAGCACTGTTGGACTCCCACGCCAGAACGTTATACATTCATAAAGTAGACACTTTGGTGAACAAAATGAGACAACCGTGCATAAATTCTGCCCGCACGTCTTTGAGAAAATCGACTTAATCGAAAATGGCCAAAAAAACTGTGGATGAATTTTCCCAGGAGCAGTAATGGACTCCCACGCCAAAACGTTATACATTCTTAGAGTGAACACTTTGGTGAAAAAAAAATGAGACAACCGTGCAAAAATTCTGCTCGCACGTTTTTGAGAAAATCGACTTAATCGAAAATGGCCAAAAATAACCGTGGATGAATTTTCCCAGGAGCACTGTTGGACTCTCACGCCAAAACGTTATACATTCTTAGAGTGGACACTTTGGTAAACAAAATGAGACAACCGTGCAAAAATTCTGCTCGCACGTTTTTGAGAAAATCGACTTAATCGAAAATGGCCAAAAAAACCGTGGATGAATTTTAACAGGAGAACTGTTGCACTCTTACGCCAAGACGTTATACATTCTTAGAGTGGACACTTTGGTGACCAAAATAGACAACCATGCACAAATTCTGCTCGCACGTTTTTGAGAAAATCGACTTAATCGAAAATGGCCAAAAACAACCGTGGATGAAATTTCCCAGGAGCACTGTTGGACATCCACGCAAAAACGTTGTATATTCTTAGAGTGGACACTTAGGTAAACACAATAAAACAACCGTGCAAAAATTCTGCTCGCACGTTTTTGAGAAAATCGACTTAATCCAAAATGGCCAAAAAAAACCGTGGATGAATTTTCCCAGGAGCACTGTAGGACTCCCACGCCAAAACGTTATACATTCATCAAGTGGACACTTTGGTGAAAAAATGAGATAACCGTGCATAAATTCTGCTCGCACGTTTTTGAGAAAATCGACTTAATCGAAAATGGCCAAAAACAACCGTGGATGAAATTTCCCAGGAGCACTGTTGGACATCCACGCAAAAACGTTATACAATCTTAGAGTGGACACTTTGGTGTACAAAATGAGACAACCGTGCATAAATTCTGCTCGCAAGTTTTTGAGAAAATCGACTTATTCGAAAATGGCCAAAAAAAAACCGTGGATGAATTTTCCCAGGAGCAGTGTTGGACTCCCACGCCAAAACGTTACACATTCTTAGAGTGGACACTTTGGTGAACAAAATGAGACAACCGTGCATAAATTCTGCCCGCACGTCTTTGAGAAAATCGACTTAATCGAAAATGGCCAAAAAAAACTGTGGATGAATTTTCCCAGGAGCAGTAATGGACTCCCACGCCAAAACGTTATACATTCTTAGAGTGGACACTTTGGTGAACAAAATGAGACAACCGTGCAAAAATTCTGCTCGCACGTTTTTGAGAAAATCGACTTAATCGAAAATGGCCAAAAATAACCGTGGATGAATTTTCCCAGGAGCACTGTTGGACTCTCACGCCAAAACGTTATACATTCTTAGAGTGGACACTTTGGAAAAACAAAATGAGACAACCGTGCAAAAATTCTGCTCGCACGTTTTTGAGAAAATCGACTTAATCGAAAATGGCCAAAAAAACCGTGGATGAATTTTAACAGGAGAACTGTTGCACTCTTACGCCAAGACGTTATACATTCTTAGAGTGGACACTTTGGTGACCAAAATAGACAACCATGCACAAATTCTGCTCGCACGTTTTTGAGAAAATCGACTTAATCGAAAATGGCCAAAAAAAACCGTGGATGAATTTTCCCAGGAGCACTGTTGGACTCCCACGCCAAAACGTTATACATTCTTAGAGTGGACACTTTGGTAAACAAAATGAGACAACCGTGCATAAATTCTGCCCGCACGTTTTTGAGAAAATCTACTTAATCGAAAATGGCCAAAAAAAACCGTGGATGAATTTTCCCAGGAGCACTGTTGGACTCCCACGCCAAAACGTTATACATTCATCAAGTGGACACTGTGGTGAACAAAATGAGATAACCGTGCATAAATTCTGCTCGCACGTTTTTGAGAAAATCGACTTAATCGAAAATGGCCAAAAACAACCGTGGATGAAATTTCCCAGGAGCACTGTTGGACATCCACGCAAAAACGTTGTATATTCTTAGAGTGGACACTTAGGTAAACACAATAAAACAACCGTGCAAAAATTCTGCTCGCACGTTTTTGAGAAAATCAACTTAATCCAAAATGGCCAAAAAAAAACCGTGGATGAATTTTCCCAGGAGCACTGTTGGACTCCCACGCCAGAACGTTATACATTCATAAAGTAGACAGTTTGGTGAACAAAATGAGACAACCGTGCATAAATTCTGCCCGCACGTTTTTGAGAAAATCGACTTAATCGAAAATGGCCAAAAAAAACTGTGGATGAATTTTCCCAGGAGCAGTAATGACCTCCCACGCCAAAACGTTATACATTCTTAGAGTGGACACTTTGGTGAACAAAATGAGACAACCGTGCAAAAATTCTGCTCGCACGTTTTTGAGAAAATCGACTTAATCGAAAATGGCCAAAAATAACCGTGGATGAATTTTCCCAGGAGCACTGTTGGACTCTCACGCCAAAACGTTATACATTCTTAGAGTGGACACTTTGGTAAACAAAATGAGACAACCGTGCAAAAATTCTGCTCGCACGTTTTTGAGAAAATCGACTTAATCGAAAATGGCCAAAAAAACCGTGGATGAATTTTAACAGGAGAACTGTTGCACTCTTACGCCAAGACGTTATACATTCTTAGAGTGGACACTTTGGTGAACAAATAAAGACAACCGTGCAAAAATTCTGCTCGCACGTTTTTGAGAAAATCGACTTAATCCAAAATGGCCAAAAAAAACCGTGGATGAATTTTCCCAGGAGCACTGTTGGACTCCCACGCAAAAACGTTATACATTCTTAGAGTGCACACTTTGGTGAACAAAATGAGACAACCGTGCAAAAATTCTGTTCGCACGTTTTTGAGAAAATCGACTTAATCGAAAATGGCCAAAAAAAAACTGTGGATGAATTTTCCCAGGAGCACTGTTAAACTCCCACGCCAAAACGTTATACATTCTTAGAGTGGGCACTTTGGTGAACAAACTGAGACAACCGTGCAAAAATTCTGCTTGCACGTTTTTGAGAAAATCGACTTAATCGAAAATGGCCAAAAAAAACCGTGGATGAATTTTGCCAGGAGCACTGTTGGACTCCCACGCCAAAACGTTATACATTCTTAGAGTGGACACTTTGGTAAACAAAATGAGACAACCGTGCATAAATTCTGCCCGCACGTTTTTGAGAAAATCTACTTAATCGAAAATGGCCAAAAAAAACGGTGGATGAATTTTCCCAGGAGCACTGTTGGACTCCCACGCCAAAACGTTATACATTCATCAAGTGGACACTGTGGTGAACAAAATGAGATAACCGTGCATAAATTCTGCTCGCACGTTTTTGAGAAAATCGACTTAATCGAAAATGGCCAAAAACAACCGTGGATGAAATTTCCCAGGAGCACTGTTGGACATCCACGCAAAAACGTTGTATATTCTTAGAGTGGACACTTAGGTAAACACAATAAAACAACCGTGCAAAAATTCTGCTCGCACGTTTTTGAGAAAATCAACTTAATCCAAAATGGCCAAAAAAAAACCGTGGATGAATTTTCCCAGGAGCACTGTTGGACTCCCACGCCAGAACGTTATACATTCATAAAGTAGACACTTTGGTGAACAAAATGAGACAACCGTGCATAAATTCTGCCCGCACGTTTTTGAGAAAATCGACTTAATCGAAAATGGCCAAAAAAAACTGTGGATGAATTTTCCCAGGAGCAGTAATGGACTCCCACGCCAAAACGTTATACATTCTTAGAGTGGACACTTTGGTGAACAAAATGAGACAACCGTGCAAAAATTCTGCTCGCACGTTTTTGAGAAAATCGACTTAATCGAAAATGGCCAAAAATAACCGTGGATGAATTTTCCCAGGAGCACTGTTGGACTCTCACGCCAAAACGTTATACATTCTTAGAGTGGACACTTTGGTAAACAAAATGAGACAACCGTGCAAAAATTCTGCTCGCACGTTTTTGAGAAAATCGACTTAATCGAAAATGGCCAAAAAAACCGTGGATGAATTTTAACAGGAGAACTGTTGCACTCTTACGCCAAGACGTTATACATTCTTAGAGTGGACACTTTGGTGAACAAATAAAGACAACCGTGCAAAAATTCTGCTCGCACGTTTTTGAGAAAATCGACTTAATCCAAAATGGCCAAAAAAACCGTGGATGAATTTTCCCAGGAGCACTGTTGGACTCCCACGCAAAAACGTTATACATTCTTAGAGTGCACACTTTGGTGAACAAAATGAGACAACCGTGCAAAAATTCTGTTCGCACGTTTTTGAGAAAATCGACTTAATCGAAAATGGCCAAAAAAAAAAACTGTGGATGAATTTTCCCAGGAGCACTGTTAAACTCCCACGCCAAAACGTTATACATTCTTAGAGTGGGCACTTTGGTGAACAAACTGAGACAACCGTGCAAAAATTCTGCTTGCACGTTTTTGAGAAAATCGACTTAATCGAAAATGGCCAAAAAAAACCGTGGATGAATTTTGCCAGGAGCACTGTTGGACTCCCACGCCAAAACGTTATACATTCTTAGAGTGGACACATTGGTAAACAAAATGAGACAACCGTGCATAAATTCTGCCCGCACGTTTTTGAGAAAATCTACTTAATCGAAAATGGCCAAAAAAAACCGTGGATGAATTTTCCCAGGAGCACTGTTGGACTCCCACGCCAAAACGTTATACATTCATCAAGTGGACACTGTGGTGAACAAAATGAGATAACCGTGCATAAATTCTGCTCGCACGTTTTTGAGAAAATCGACTTAATCGAAAATGGCCAAAAACAACCGTGGATGAAATTTCCCAGGAGCACTGTTGGACATCCACGCAAAAACGTTGTATATTCTTAGAGTGGACACTTAGGTAAACACAATAAAACAACCGTGCAAAAATTCTGCTCGCACGTTTTTGAGAAAATCAACTTAATCCAAAATGGCCAAAAAAAAACCGTGGATGAATTTTCCCAGGAGCACTGTTGGACTCCCACGCCAGAACGTTATACATTCATAAAGTAGACACTTTGGTGAACAAAATGAGACAACCGTGCATAAATTCTGCCCGCACGTTTTTGAGAAAATCGACTTAATCGAAAATGGCCAAAAAAACTGTTGATGAATTTTCCCAGGAGCAGTAATGGACTCCCACGCCAAAACGTTATACATTCTTAGAGTGGAATCTTTGGTGAACAAAATGAGACAACCGTGCAAAAATTCTGCTCGCACGTTTTTGAGAAAATCGACTTAATCGAAAATGGCCAAAAATAACCGTGGATGAATTTTCCCAGGAGCACTGTTGGACTCTCACGCCAAAACGTTATACATTCTTAGAGTGGACACTTTGGTAAACAAAATGAGACAACCGTGCAAAAATTCTGCTCGCACGTTTTTGAGAAAATCGACTTAATCGAAAATGGCCAAAAAAACCGTGGATGAATTTTAACAGGAGAACTGTTGCACTCTTACGCCAAGACGTTATACATTCTTAGAGTGGACACCTTGGTGAACAAATAAAGACAACCGTGCAAAAATTCTGCTCGCACGTTTTTGAGAAAATCGACTTAATCCAAAATGGCCAAAAAAAACCGTGGATGAATTTTCCCAGGAGCACTGTTGGACTCCCACGCAAAAACGTTATACATTCTTAGAGTGCACACTTTAGTGAACAAAATGAGACAACCGTGCAAAAATTCTGTTCGCACGTTTTTGAGAAAATCGACTTAATCGAAAATGGCCAAAAAAAAAACTGTGGATGAATTTTCCCAGGAGCACTGTTAAACTCCCACGCCAAAACGTTATACATTCTTAGAGTGGGCACTTTGGTGAACAAACTGAGACAACCGTGCAAAAATTCTGCTTGCACGTTTTTGAGAAAATCGACTTAATCGAAAATGGCCAAAAAAAAACCGTGGATGAATTTTCCCAGGAGCACTGTTGGACTCCCACGCCAGAACGTTATACATTCATAAAGTAGACACTTTGGTGAACAAAATGAGACAACCGTGCATAAATTCTGCCCGCACGTTTTTGAGAAAATCGACTTAATCGAAAATGGCCAAAAAAACTGTGGATGAATTTTCCCAGGAGCAGTAATGGACTCCCACGCCAAAACGTTATACATTCTTAGAGTGGACACTTTGGTGAACAAAATGAGACAACCGTGCAAAAATTCTGCTCGCACGTTTTTGAGAAAATCGACTTAATCGAAAATGGCCAAAAATAACCGTGGATGAATTTTCCCAGGAGCACTGTTGGACTCTCACGCCAAAACGTTATACATTCTTAGAGTGGACACTTTGGTAAACAAAATGAGACAACCGTGCAAAAATTCTGCTCGCACGTTTTTGAGAAAATCGACTTAATCGAAAATGGCCAAAAAAACCGTGGATGAATTTTCCCAGGAGCACTGTTGGACTCCTACGTTAATACGTTATACATTCTTAGAGTGGACACATTGGTGAACAAAATGAGACAACCGTGCAAAAATTCTGCTCGCACGTTTTTGAGAAAATCGACTTAATCGAAAATGGCCAAAAAAAAACCGTGGATGAATTTTCCCAGGAGCACTGTTGGAGTCCCACGCCAGAACGTTATACATTCATAAAGTAGACACTTTGGTGAACAAAATGAGACAACCGTGCATAAATTCTGCCCGCACGTTTTTGAGAAAATCGACTTAATCGAAAATGGCCAAAAAAACTGTGGATGAATTTTCCCAGGAGCAGTAATGGACTCCCACGCCAAAACGTTATACATTCTTAGAGTGGACACTTTGGTGAACAAAATGAGACAACCGTGCAAAAATTCTGCTCGCACGTTTTTGAGAAAATCGACTTAATCGAAAATGGCCAAAAATAACCGTGGATGAATTTTCCCAGGAGCACTGTTGGACTCTCACGCCAAAACGTTATACATTCTTAGAGTGGACACTTTGGTAAACAAAATGAGACAACCGTGCAAAAATTCTGCTCGCACGTTTTTGAGAAAATCGACTTAATCGAAAATGGCCAAAAAAAAAACCTTGAATGAATTTTCCCAGGAGCACTGTTGGACTCGCACACCAAAACGTTATACATTCATAAAGTGGACACTTTAGTGAACAAAATGAGACAACCGTGCATAAATTCTGCTCGCACGTTTTTGAGAAAATCGACTTAATCGAAAATGGCCAAAAAAAAACCGTGGATGAATTTTCCCAGGAGCACTGTTGGACTCCCACGCCAAAACGTTATACATTCTTAGAGTGGACACTTTGGTGAACAAAATGAGACAACCGTGCATAAATTCTGCTCGCACGTTTTTGAGAAAATCGATTTAATCGAAAATGGCCAAAAAAAAAACCTTGGATGAATTTTCCCAGGAGCACTGTTGGACTCCCACGCCAAAACGTTATACATTCTTAGAGTGGACACTTTGGTGACCAAAATAGACAACCATGCATAAATTCTGCTCGCACGTTTTTGAGAAAATCGACTTAATCGAAAATGGCCAAAAAAAAACTGTGGATGAATTTTCCCAGGAGCACTGTTAAACTCCCACGCCAAAACGTTATACATTCTTAGAGTGCACACTTTGGTAAACAAAATGAGACAACCGTGCAAAATTTCTGTTCGCACGTTTTTGAGAAAATCGACTTAATCGAAAATGGCCAAAAAAAACCGTGGATGAATTATCCCAGGAGCACTGTTGGACTCCCACGCCAAAACGTTATACATTTTTAAAGAGGACACTTTGGTGAACAAAATGAGGCAACCATGCAAAAATTCTGCTCGCAAGTTTTAGAGAAAATCGACTTAATCGAAAATGGCAAAAAAAACCGTGGATGAATTTTCCCAGGAGCACTGTTGGACTCCCACGCCAAAACGTTATACATTCATAAAGTGGACACTTTGGTAAACAAAATGAGACAACCGTGCAAAAATTCTGCTTGCACGTTTTTGAGAAAATCGACTTAATCGAAAATGGCCAAGAAAACCGTGGATGAATTTTCCCAGGAGCACTGTTGGACTCCCACGCCAAGACGTTATACATTCTTAGAGTGGACACATTGGTGAACAAAATGAGACAACCGTGCAAAAATTCTGCTCGCAGGTTTTTGAGAAAATCGACTTAATCGAAAATGGCCAAAAAAAACTGTGGATGAATTTTCTAGGAGCACTGTTGGACATCCACGCAAAAACGTTATACATTCTTAGAGTGGACACTTTGGTGAACAAAATGAGACAACCGTGCATAAATTCTGCTCGCAAGTTTTTGAGAAAATCGACTTAATCGAAAATGGCCAAAAAAAACCGTGGATGAATTTTCCCAGGAGCACTGTTGGACTCCCACGCCAAAACGTTATACATTCTTAGAGTGGACACTTTAGTGAACAAAATGAGACAACCGTGCAAAAATTCTGCTCGCAGGTTTTTGAGAAAATCGACTTAATCGAAAGTGGCCAAAAAAAACCCTGGATGAATTTTCCCAGGAGCACTGTTGGACTCCCACACCAAAACGTTATACATTCATAAAGTGGACACTTTGGTGTACAAAATAAGACAACCGTGCATAAATTCTGCTCGCACGTTTTTGAGAAAATCGACTTAATCGAAAATGGCCAAAAAAAAAACTGTGGATGAATTTTCCCAGGAGCACTGTTAAACTCCCACGCCAAAACGTTATACATTCTTAGAGTGGACACTTTGGTAAACAAAATGAGACAACCGTGCAAAATTTCTGTTCGCACGTTTTTGAGAAAATCGACTTAATCGAAAATGGCCAAAAAAACTGTGGATGAATTTTCCCAGGAGCACTGTTGGACTCCGACGCCAAAACGTTATACATTCTTAGAGTGCACACTTTGGTGAACAAAATGAGACAACCGTGCGAAAATTCTGCTTGCACGTTTTTGAGAAAATCGACTTAATCGAAAATGGCCAAGAAAACCGTGGATGAATTTTCCCAGGAGCACTGTTGGACTCCGACGCCAAAACGTTATACATTCTTAGAGTGCACACTTTGGTGAACAAAATGAGACAACCGTGCGAAAATTCTGCTTGCACGTTTTTGAGAAAATCGACTTAATCGAAAATGGCCAAGAAAACCGTGGATGAATTTTCCCAGGAGCACTGTTGGACTCCCACGCCAAGACGTTATACATTCTTAGAGTGGACACTTTGGTGAACAAAATGAGGCAACCGTGCAAAAATTCTGCTCGCACGTTTTTGAGAAAATCGACTTAATCGAAAATGGCCAAAAAAACCGTGGATGAATTTTCCCAGGAGCACTGTTGGACTCTCACGCCAAAGCGTTATACATTCTTAGAGTGCACACTTTGGTGAACAAAATGAGACAACCGTGCAAAAATTTTGTAAGCACGTTTTTGAGAAAATCGACTTAATCGAAAATGGCTAAAAAATCAATATACATATGCAACATATCGTCGTTTGGTTATGGGTTGCCTGCACAGAATATTCAAAATACATTAAGTTTGCAGCAAACCAATAACCAACCGGTAACATGTTGCAAAGTGTGTAGCTAGCATAATAATCATACTGCAGCATCTCTGTTATAATTAATTTCAAATATGGCGGCTAATCGTTTCATGCTTTATACTGTGATTTTTTGCACGGTTGTCTCATTTTGTTCACCAAAGTGTCCACTCTAAGAATGTATAACGTTTTGGCGTGGGAGTCCAACAGTGCTCCTGGGAAAATTCATCCAAGGTTTTTTTTTTGCCATTTTCGATTAAGTCGATTTTCGCAAAAACGTGCGAGCAGAATTTTTGCACGGTTGTCTCATTTTGTTCACCAAAGTGGCCACTCTAAGAATGTATAACGTTTTGGCGTGGGAGTTTAACAGTGCTCCTGGGAAAATTCATCCACAGTTTTTTTTTGGCCATTTTCGATTAAGTCGATTTTCTCAAAAACGTGCGAGCAGAATTGATGCACGGTTGTCTCATTTTGTTCACCAAAGTGTCCACTCTAAGAATGTATAACGTTTTGGCGTGGGAGTCCAACAGTGCTCCTGGGAAAATTCATCCACGGTTTTTTTTGGCCATTTTCGATTAAATCGATTTTCTCAAAAACGTGCGAGCAGAATTTATGCACGGTTGTCTCATTTTGTTCACCAAAGTGTCCACTCTAAGAATGTATAACGTTTTGGCGTATGAGTCCAACAGTGCTCCTGGGAAAATTCATCCACTGTTTTTTTTGGCCATTTTCGATTAAGTCGATTTTCTCAAAAACGTGCGAGCAGAATTTATGCACGGTTGTCTCATTTTGTTCACCAAAGTGTCCACTCTAAGAATGTATAAAGTCTTAGCGTGGGAGTCCAACAGTGCTCCTGGGAAAATTGATCCACGGTTTTTTTGGCCATTTTCGATTGAGTCGATTTTCTCAAAAACGTGCGAGCAGAATTTTTGCACGGTTGTCTCAGTTTGTTCACCAAAGTGTCCACTTGATATATGTATAACGTTTTGGCGTAAGAGTCTAACAGTGCTCCTGGGAGAATTCATCTACTGTTTTTCTTTGCCATTTTCGATTAAGTCGATTTTCTCAAAAACGTGCGAGCAGAATTAATGCACGGTTGTCTCATTTTGTTCACCAAAGTGTCCACTTGATGAATGTATAACGTTCTGGCGTGGGAGTCCAACAGTGCTCCTGGGAAAATTCATTCACGGTTTTTTTTGGCCATTTTCGATTAAGTCGATTTTCTCAAAAACGTGCGAGCAGAATTTTTTCACGGTTGTCTCATTTTGTTCACCAAAGCGTTCACTTGATGAATGTATGACGTTTTGGCGTGGGAGTCCAACAGTGCTCCTGGGAAAATTCATCCACGGTTTTTTTGGCCATTTTCGATTAAGTCGATTTTCTCAAAAACGTGCGAGCAGAATTGTTGCACGGTTGTCTCATTTTGTTCACCAAAGTGTCCACTCTAAGAATGTATAACGTTTTGGCGTGGGAGTCCAACAGTGCTCCTAGGAACATTCATCCACGGTTTTTGTTTTGTTTCCCCCTTTTAATTCCTAAAATCGTTGCTAGTTTTTTAAAAATACCCTGAAAATTTCCCCAATTTTTTCCGGGTTTTTCAATTCCCAAAATCGAAGCTATTTCGTCGACGCTATCTTGGCGCACGTAAAAAATCTTATGAAATGGAAAACAGCTGTTCGAAACATTGATGAGAGTTCAAAATCTTCACATTATTTTTGATTGCATGGAAAAAGTACCAAAATTATTTAAATGGTATCAAATCATACTTACAAACATTGTAATGACTTTGACATTTAGTGAAATTACAATTTAAGCTTCAAACCCGTACATACATATTTACATTACAACGTATTATAATTATAAAAAATATTTATATATTTAATCAGAAATAATTTTTAGTCAGGCTCAAGTTCAGTACTTTCAATATTTATATTTTTATATTATATATTATACGTACCTATTTTTATTTTTATTGGTATTATTTTTAAATAAAAATAGTTTTTGTACGCTTCAATGTATGTTTGTACGCACATATGTATGTATATTTTACAAATTCATACTTATGTGCATATACATATGTGCATATACATATGTGTATGTATGTATATTAACAAAAAATAAACACATACGATTGGCAAACTCTGGCTAGATTTTATTAAAAAACGTTTTTAGAAAACTAGATTTATTACATATGCCATGTATGTATACAAATTAACCACTCAAAAGCTTAAATTATTAAAAGAAGCATTCTCATTCAATATACATACATCCCATCACTGTCTACAAATGTCACGCAACGTCGTCATGACATTCTATTTTCTGCAGGTTCAGACGTTACATTTACATCAAGAATGATAAACTACAAGATTACGCAAGTGCAAAAAAAAGTAGTAGACGTGTGACGTCACGCACACTGTGTTTCAATTGGCTGATAATTTGGTTTATGTTTTTTTATAAAAATCTTTAAAGCTATTTGACTGCAGGATTGCCAACCGCTATACAAGTACTGGTTTTGCTAAGTTCGGTGAAGAAAATTGGACATATAATCACCGTTGTCAACTTGGTACGTTCCGCACTATTTTGGGTGCTTTCTGAAATTTTTTGTGCGAAAAATTCCTTAGTTGGTGCGTGGTGCGCTTTTTTTAAAATTTCGGTGCGTTTTTTAATTTTTGGTGGCACCAACGCAAATTTAGCACAACAGTGGGTTAAAACCGGAAAATTCTTGTTGTGAAACTTGCTGATAATGTTAGTTACCATATTTATACTAATGATGTTTAGAAAATATCACAATTTGAAATAAAATCTGTTGTATGGCCCGATGATAACAATAATGATAAAAATATTGGCTTTATTTTTTTGGAATAATTAA
Organism: Tachina grossa; assembly: GCA_949987645.1. Taxonomy (NCBI): domain Eukaryota; kingdom Metazoa; phylum Arthropoda; class Insecta; order Diptera; family Tachinidae; genus Tachina; species Tachina grossa. Next base: position 83,457,864 of record OX465275.1, read on the forward strand.
TTATTGTTCTCTTTTTAAAAAGTTTTAAACAGAATTTATAAAATTAATGTACAAAAATGTATCATCTTGTACAAGTGAATGTAAACATATTTATGTTACCTTAATTATGAAAGTTGTATAAGTCATATATTTTTTAGGTCGAGATATTAAGTACATTGCATTTGAACAAATCCAAAAATATTTTTGGATTTTATGCAACAGTTTAATTTAGAGTTATACTAGTCTCGATTAATATAAATTTATTTTACTATATCGAATCAAAAATGCGTATGAGTTAGACCACTTTCATAATTAAGGGCACATGTATACCATGTATGTACGAATTCGTTTAGTACATATATTGTAAAAGGCTACTTCTTTTAATTGTGATATTTTTAATATGGATACATTAAACTTCTGATAAAAAAAATTAAAAATATTTGAATAAAATGATATATGTATAATTCTTCTAATTTTTTTTGCCCTCTTTTTAATTATATAGTTTTCTAATTTTATTAGAAAAGAGACCTTAAGCTTAATAAAATTAGAAAACTATATGATATATGTATACTGAACTTTTATTAGTTTTGAATGCTTACTATTTATTAATCGTTGATCTATCTCTTTAAAAATTTTTGTACAGAATTTATGAAATTATAAAAAAAATATTATCAAACAAATTTGATTAGTTTTTTTAGGTTTTACTCTTTTAACCTTGAACTGTAAAAACCTGTTTTAGTGTTAAATTTTTAATACAAAAAATATAATATTATACTTATGCAAAATCAATTCAATAGACATTTTAAACTAAAGAAATCTTGGTAAGTTTTTTTGTAAATGGCGCGATTTTTTTTTCCATTTTGGTGCGTTTTGAAATTTCAAGGTTGACAACGCTGCATATAATAATCCCACTTTTTTTACTTTTGCAGTTACTTACAAACAAGAAGACAATATTGTTTTTGTTGTAGGTATTTACCATTTTTTTAATATTATCCGTAATTAGATAATTGATTTTTAACCGATATACAAAGTCTTAAAATGCTTATTTTCGTAGTTTTTTTTTGCTAATTTTCTCCCAAGACAAAATTTAACAAAAAATATCATCTGAAAGAGTTTTTCAAGCCGCACCCAATGGTGCATTAAACTTTACCATTCATTACATCAGCAATACGTTAAAAATAAGATTTCTTAAGCGTTTTTATAGCAGAGCATATTCTCACAAAAGTGTATGACTTATGTACATACACACATATTTTTATGAATGTATATATATATATACATATATATATATATATATATATATATATATATATATATATATATATATATATATATATATATATAAATATGTCATTCCTTTTGTAATTTGTATAATGTACCTGCTAGAAGGGGTGTTATGCTAACAAAATATTAGTTCCGTTCACACTGAATTTGTTATTTGTTTACTTGGTAAAATTATGTACCATTTTTGATATTTTAAAATTTAAAATTTTACTTTCTAGTATTTTCAACAAAAATATTATTAAAAAAATATTACTAAATAAACAAATAACAAATTCAGTGTGAATTATATTAGAAAAAAGCTATTTAAAAATGTATCATAGTTACAGTCTTTAGTTTTGGTATGTTTCGATTTGGTGCTATGTATTAACACAGAATATATGAAATAACTGAAAAAAACCAAAATTAAGCTCTTTGTTAAGATTAATAAAACAAGTTTAATTTCAAAAATTAAAAGAAACTCTCAATAACAAATAAGAAAAATTTTTGTAGAGAAAATAAAATAATACAATAGAATTTGTTTTTTGCTATTTCTTTGTTTAAATTTCTTAGTTTCCCATACTTATGCTTTAAGTCTTTCATTTGATTTTTCGCAGCCTTTAGGGCAACTCTTGCAATAGACGTGTGACGTCACGTCTAACGGTAAACTCTCTGATTGGCGTAATCTTGTAGTTTATCATTCTTGCATTTACATGCCATTTCAGTCAGGTAAGCGTTTGCATAGCTTTTCATGCAACAGATTCGATCAGCTGACACATTTACATTTACAGTTCTACATTTACAGTCGGGTAATTTTGCCTTTACAGTCGGGTAATTCTGCCTTAAGAATGTGTGTGATTTTAGTTTGCACAATTGTGCCATGAAACTGACATCATTGCCCTAGACCAGTGTGCCGCAAAATAAAATATGTTTGTATTGGTGAGAAAAATGAGAGTAAAATAAACTTGCACTTGAAGAAAAGTTTTGTAATATAAACTAATGATATGGTTATTAGTTGTTTGAATTTTGTTTTGTAAATAAACAATTTACTAAAAACTTAAATAAAAAGTAAAAATTTAATAACCATTCAACAATTTAGCGTATAAATTCAAAATTAAATTTATTCACAGCTCTGTTGATACTATTAAAATGCCTTTTTAAACTATTTTCCCTATTATTTTTAAATATTCCAAACATAAAATGCATTGCATATTGCCAAAAGCATTTTTAATCACGAAATATTTCCCAGCTTCCATAATTATATTATCAATTTTTTGTCTGTACAAACTTATTATATTTGAACTTTAATTTCGTTCCGTGTGCTCAAAAAAACTAAACACAAAACCAGGAAAAAATTAATATATGCGTGCACAACTTAATTCGTCGCTTGCTCAGTTACGACTAAATGAAAGAGCATAAGCATGTATGTGATTTTCATCCGCACAATTGTGCTATGGCTTGCGGGTTACTGCCAGTGTTGCCGTTTGTTATACTAAAGTATCAAAATGATACTTTTTTTGCGCCTTGTCCCTTTTTTATACTTTTCTTTATTGATACCAAATATAATACCTTTTGCAAAGCTGTACTACTTTTACCACTTTTTATATTTTAAAGAGAAAACCGCGAAAACATGCAATAATAATTATCCAACACAGTACTTGAGGTACGAAATTACGCCGCTCAACACAATTAGGTACCATGTGTATCATAGCAATCAGGCTTTATATATATATATATGAATGTTTGCTTTGCTTTGTTTCTTAAGAAACACATCATATGTTTTTCTTTTGTCAACCTGCTAGTCAACCAATTCGTTCTGACAACAATTTCAAATGTTTAACAAAATAAACGAAAGAAGAAATTATGGATAAGTACGTATTACTGTATTAATGTTTTTATTTAAGAATATGGAATAAAGTTTAATTGTTTTAGATTTGTTATTAAATCAAAAAAAGTCGGTAATGAGTAATTACCAACAACCAGCAAGGCAGCGCTCCAAAAAAGTGTTGCGATGTTGTTAGAAACTTCCGAATCTGATAACGCCAATGATTCTGAGATGGAAACACTAACAGATTCCCAACCAGCCAGTTCTTCAAAAAGGCTAAAAGTTTGCAGAAAATATTCGCAAGAATGGGAATTGGTATATGATGGATTAAGCAAGACCCAAAATCAAAACGCGCTAAATATACTGCTTGCGATCAAATTTTGGTTAACCAAAAAGAACATATTGACCGGCATGTAAGCACAAAAAAGCACATCAGCAATTTAAAACGAGAAGCAGAGAGTAAAAAACTTCAGATTCTGGATTTTTTGCCGAATCAAAGCTGCCAATTTAGAAAAAATGTTGCTATGGCTGAAATAAAATTAGTAATGCGAACGATTAGTGCTAACCAATTATTCCATTCGATGGACAAATTAGCGAAGTTCAACTCAATAATATATCCTGACTCAAAAATAGCTCAGATGGTTTGTATAGTTTTTATATCTCAATAAAATTTTATGTTAGTCATAGGCCAAATGTTTATATATTGTAGGTTTCTTGTGGCGAAGAAAGCTTTCTGTTCATGATCCAAAAAATGAAGAGCCAAATGTTCAGCCTTATTATTGATGAAACTACAGACATCTCCACCGACAAGTGTTTAGTGATTGTGGTGAGACAATACGACGAGGATCAATGTAAAACTAAGGACCAGTTTTTTCGATTAATAAAGCCTGAAGATAGTTCGAGTCAAACAATTTTCAGGGCTGTGCTGACTACATTCGAAACACATTCCATTCCTCTTAAGAATTTTGTAGGGCTTGCAACTGACAATGCATCTACCATGGTAGGATGTAAAACTGGTGTAGCTACTCTTTTAAAAAAGGAAATTCCTCACCTTTTCCACATTGGTTGTGTTTGCCACACAGTGAATTTAATTAATAAGGCAGCGTTTAAATGCATTCCTGAAGATGTGGAACAGTTGCTGCGAAATGTTTTTAAATACCTTAACAGTGCAAAACGGTAAACGCAATTTAATGAAGTACAGGCAATTTTTGATGTTCCGGAACATAAATTGTTAAGGCTGAGTGACACCAGATGGTTATCTTTCGAGTCTGTTGCGAACAGAGTTTTGGAGCAATGGTCTGTATTGCAAACATTTTTTATTCAAGAACAATTTGAGGAATCATGTCCAAAGAATCTGAATAAAATTTCTTCTAATCAAAATGGATTGTCGGCAAAAAATAAAATTTATTTACAATTTATAGCTTTTGTTCTTAGTATTATGAACAAGCTAAACAAAAACTTTCAAAGCGAGTCGTCACAAATAATATACCTAATTCCTAATACAAAAAAGATTGTTCTCCAACTTTTTAACAATTTTCTTAAGAAAGAATATGCGTTGCTTACAGAGTTGGGAAATATTAATTTTTATAATGTGTTATACATCAAAGATGTAAATAGTATATATATATATATATATATATATATATAGGGTATGAAGCCAAGTCCACAATACGCTCAGAAAATTTTTCAAAGGATGAAATAAGTGAAATAAAAAGTAATATTTTAAGTTTTTACCAACGACTCTGTGATGAAATCCTTTCTAGAATTGATCTCAATGATAAGAGGCTAAGTGCTCTGAAGTTCTTAGATCCTGCAATTATTAAATCAAATATTGAAATCGACTACTTTGATCTCATTTCCCAATTTAGTCATGTAATAAGTACCCAGATGAATTTGTGACCGAATTCCAATCATTAGAAGCCGCAGGAAAAGAGAAATCTTATGAACATATTTTTCAAATAACTGATGCTGAGGAGTTTTGGGGTAAACTAGGACGAATGAAGGGCTCATTAAACGAGCCCTTGTTTCCCAATTTATATAAATTTGTCATTTATATATTTACGTTGCCACAAAGTAGTGCCTGCGCTGAGCGTATTTTTTCAAAACTTTCCCTAATGAAAAATAAAGTCACAAATAGGCTCAAAGTTGAAACTTGTGACGAGAGGCTTTCAGCACTTAATTTGATTTATCATTAGCTAGAAGATTGGCTTCCAAGCTCAGAGCTAATAGAAAAATATAGGAAAAAATTTACAAGAAAATAAGTACAAGTGTTATACAATTGTTTTTTAGAATATATGTTTTATTGAATTTTTTTATGTTATGTATTTTGTTTTGTTACTTAACATGAATATATATGTTTTTTTTACATTGTATAACTGTTATGTTTATTTTTTACTTCCAGCTATTTCTTTTTTGAATAAAAAGCGTTATTAAACGACTGATACATTTTAAAAAATATGACAACTTTTTTTGATACTTTTTTTTGAAAATGATACTATTTGTGCCACTTTTTGAAATTTCTCAGCGGCAACACTGGTTACTGCCCTAGACGCTCTTTCCTCGTCGAATCGACGAACATCGTTTACTCTTTCTTATTTATTTTCTTTGTTACTCATTGCTGTGTGCTCATTTTTCTTATAAATCTAGTCCAGTGGTGTCAAAAATAAAACTATAGTTGTATGTGTGTGAAAAATTGTCTTAATCGTCTCTGAAGTACATCGAAAAAAAAAATATTTGCAACAAATGCAGTTTAGTGAAGCAGGCCAAAACATATAAAAATGAGTCTATCTGATAGAAAACTAAAAAATAAAGAATAAAAATTAAATAAAAAATTTGGGGGTGGCCCATATTTTCTGAGTTACGGGACTGTGAACTTTTCATAGAAAACTATGAAGAATTTCTTAAAATAAATTTTTAAATATCTTCTCTGATAGAAACGTGAAGAATAAGAAGAAAAAATTAAACAAAAAAATTGACTGCGACCAATATTTCCCGCGTTATTGGTCTTTTAAGTTTTGATTTAAAATGCAGTTTAGTGAATCTGCTACAGAGAAAACCAAAACGTCTTTTTAATATATATTCATTTGTTTTCTTAAAAGTTTTGTAATATAAAATACATTGAATGTCGCAAAAAGCATTACAGATCATAAAATATTTTTCGCATACCACTTTTTTTCTTTCATTGTATCTATAAAGAACTTAATACACCCGCTGCGCATGTGTTTTCGTCGCTGTTTCATTGACGACTAAATGGAAGAAAATAAGAATGTGTGTGATTTTAGTTTGCACAATTGTGCCATGAAACTGACATCATTGCTCTAGTCCAGTGTCCCGCAAAATAAAATATGTTTGTATTGGTGAGAAAAATGAGAGTAAAATAAACTTGCACTTGAAGAAAAGTTTTGTAATATAAAATACATGATGTGGTTATTAGTTGTTTGATTTTTTTTTGTGTAAATAAGCAATTTACTAAAAACTTAAATAAAAAGTAAAAATTTAATAACCATTCAACAATTTAGTGTATAAATTCAAAATTAAATTTATTCACAGCTCTGTTGATACTATTAAAATGCCTTTTTAAACCATTTTTTTAATGTTTCATAACATAAAATGCATTGCATATTGCGAAAAGCATTTTTCATCACGAAATTTTTCTTAGCTTCCATAATTATATTATCATTTTTTTGTCTATAGAAATTTATTAAATTTGAACTTTAATTTCGTTCCGTGTGCTCAAAAAAACTAAACCAAAAACCAGGAAAAAATTAATACATGCGTGCACAACTTAATTCGTCGCTTGCTCAGTGACGACTAAATGAAAGAGCATAAGCATGTATGTGATTTTCATCAGCACAATTGTGCTATGGCTTGCGGGTTACTGCTTTAGTCATTGCCAAGCTGCTGAAGTGTGCACATGTGCAGTAGAGCTGCAAAACTATCGATAGTCTCTCCACTCGATAGTGTCGATAGTTTTATGTAAAACTATCGATAGTATCGAATAGTTTTATAAAAGTTGCCACATAAACTACATTTGACTCGAAAAAAATCCAGAGTCCTCAACATTTTCATTAGTATATAAAAATATATCAAGCCTTTTTTTCGATTTTATCGTAAGCGACATATTATCGAAAATATACTTTTTTATTGAACTTAAAATTTTATGGGCCTACCCATGGTTTAGAATTATCAAAATGCGAAAATTGTTGATCACTTTTAATACACTAACTGTAAAGTTTTATCGTAAGAGACGATTGGCGGCCGTCGCGATATCAGTACCACCAAAATTTATCTTTGTGTCGACGATGTTGAATTTATTAAGATACTGTGACTACTATTTATCGAATAACACTTTGATTTATAAATAAATTCATATATCTACACACATATGTATTTAAGTACTTATGTATGCAGAAGCAGGGATGCGATGTCATATTTACAAATTGTACTAACTTTCAAAAAAAAAATTTGATTTTTTCAGTACGATTGTACCTAATTCTTTATTTATATTTTTTTAATACTTGTACTTTTTAATTAACTAAAAATCAATTAACAAAACGCCAGAAGGTGCACAAAGAATATTATTTGCTGGGATCTGAATATAAAAGTAACATTTACGATATACTACGTTTATAACCTTTTTTTTATTCGATTGTTCACAGTCGATGCAAATAGTCGGCTTCTCCCCTTGGTACGAAAGTAAAATTTCCACATTTGCAGATGAATTTGGAATAAATAACATTCCTCCAGCAATTCTGTAAGTACCGGAAAACATCGTTTGATTTACTTAATTTTCTAATACCTTCGAGCTAAAGATTAACCACCTTGTGCAAAAAAATAAGTGAACGTTAAAACCGGGTTTTCTATGGAAATTTTTTTAATGTACACTTCAAGCACGCATTATTTTTTGCATAAGGGGGTTAATATATTTTAATGCTATTTTTGGCATGTAATAGAATATAAAGAGGTTCCAGTAGTGCTAAATGGCTCATTGCTGTGCTACGGTACATTTGGCATTCAAATAGCGCTAATATTATACAATTGTACCAACTTTTCCATCGCTGTACAAAAGCTTAAATCAACTACGGATAATTTGCTTCAAAGCTGCCGGCTACTGTTTACTGACTTCGATTATTTTTACTCTTTTAATTACTTGTTTTTTTTTTGCCGATAGTATCGATAGTGGAAAAAACTATCGATATTTCATTTACAACAAAACTATCGATAGTACTATCGATAGTTTTGCAGCTCTAATGTGCAGTCTCGTTAGACGTGTGTAAGTATGTTTTTTTAAGTTTGTGTTCGTCAAATCGACGATTGATCTCTGTGCCTCTTGCACTAAATGACTGAAAATTTCAACCAAACTAAATATGTAATAATAATGTCAGAATTGAACGATAAATCTCTCAAATGCTTAACAATTCAGATGTGACTTTTAGGTGGCCACAATGTACTTCCATGCACTTAAGTATTCTTTAGCCACAGCTGCACATCTAGGTATTGTCAATAATTTTGTAATAATTTTGTTTCACTCATAACTCCTAAATGAATGCAATTCTATCAAACTAACTTGAAAGAATGTCCTAATCTATTAGAAATTCACATATAAATATATCCATCACTTTATTACTTGTTTTATTAAACAAAAATTGATGAGAGCATTAGTGTCGTTTCCAATTATGTCCCTTCAGAATTTTGTCGTGTGCCAAGAACACTAGATGAAATTAGTAACTGGAAATCCACCGAACTTAGGCAGTTTTTGTTATACACCGGAATTTTTGTTCTAAAAGATTGCATCAGTAGTGACCAGTGAACTGTCAAGTGAACTGTCTAGACTGTCTAGTGAACTGTCTCATATGAAAGAAACAGATGTTGCTCAAAAAGCAATTGAAGATTTTGTGAAATACTTTGGCTTGTTATATGGTGATGAATTAGTTAGTTTTAATGTCCATGGCTTACTACATTTAGCTGACTGTTGTATACAATTTTGACCATTGGATTCATTTTCGGCGTACAAATTTGAAAACTATATCCAATATATCAAAAAAATTGTGAGGAAACCCAATAAAATTTTGCAACAGCTATTCCGCAGGATTGAGGAAGAGCAGGCATTAGAACCAGCTTCGTCTAAGGCTTACAAATTAGGAAGCTTTATAATAAGCTGTAAGAAAGATAAGGATAATTTCTTTCATTGCAAACCATCAGGTCCGGTAAAGGTTGAAGGCAGAGAAAGATCTGGCGAATTTGTGTGCAAAGCTTTTCAAAATACAGAAAGCTTTTTTGACCAACCTTTTCTCCCCCTCGATCTAGGAATAGTTGTTGCAAGCGATTTAGATGAATAAACTAAAGTTATCAAAAGGGAAGATATAGATTGTAAGTATTTCTGTATCCCCCATGATAACAAGTTTCTTTTAATACCTATTTTTCATCATATTTTTCATGAGTTTTCTCACTAATTCTTTTTATATATTGGATATAATTTGATATGTTTGGCCAAAAAAGAATCTTCTGGTAAAAGTAGATTTAAATATTCTGCTAAATGCAGCTACTTACTAATTCATCACTACATAATACGCCAAGGGATTTTACAAAATAAAAAAACCTGCATATAATAAAATCGGCCTATATTTCGTATATAATTTTCGTCGTCAAAGTTACTTGTTACACGACCGAACACCTATGAAATATAATAAGCAACAAAATTAACTTTTCCATTAAAAATTTGTTCACCAAGTTTAAAGTTTCAAGTCAACTAAATGCATATTATATAAAATGAAAATAAAAATACTTTTTTTACCCTGGAATGTTGTATCAGTTATAGTAGTACCACATTTCTTCAAAAAATTACTCTGTTCTCCGTATCTAACGTACTAGCTGAGTCTTTTATATAAAAACAGCCAATTATAAATAGCATGATATAAGCAAAAGCTATAATTGCTCTAAGAATTTACCACAACACCCTATTAGATCTCATTAAATTTACTTGTATCCTGCATATACACAGGATCGTTTTCTATAGAGCCTACATAAGATTCATCACTACACTCATTGAATTTGCAATTGGTTCAGAAAGTTCTTTTTTCATTAGATTCAATTTTTTTTTAATGCATGTATTTATTTATTGTATCTTCATATATGAACTAACAATAAGTATTCAAATCTTAAATCTATAAAAAAAATTATTAGGCCCGACCAGTGTCGGACATAAACTTAGTGGTATTTATAAATAATACATTAGTCACTAGTGGCATATTTAAATCACGATGTATAATAGAATTTTGGATGTACCATGGAGCCGATGTTATTAACCGTAAAATTTTGTTTTGCCTTCGTTGGATTCTCTCGACATTGGAAGCTGAAGCAGTGCCCCATAACTGAATTCCGTAGTGCCATATTGGCTTCAAAAGTGACTTGTATAATAAAAGTTTGCAGTCTAGGCTGAGTGTTGAGTTTCTGCCAATCAACCAATATACTTGAGTTAACTTAAGTTTCATCTGAGTTAACTTAGAGTCAATATGATGTTTCCATGTAAGTCTTTGATCAAGGTGTATACCAAGGTATTTCACTTGGGAATGTTGAGGAATATTTTGATTGTTGATTCGAATGGGGGAGCAAGTATCTCTTCTTAGGGTGAACGTTATATGGACACACTTTTGTTCATTGACCTTAATTCTCCATAAGTTCAGCCATATTTCCAGCTGAGTAATATGTTCCTGGAGATTGCGGGATGCCTCATAAGGGTTTTCGTGCACACTCATACAGGCTGTATCATCGGCAAAAGTAGAAATATGGATATTATTGCTCACAAGCATATCACAAGTATAGATTAAATACAAGACAAGACCCAGAATACTACCCTGGGGCACACCAGAAGATATAGTTTCGGGCACACTCGTGAACTCTCCTTCCACAACAGTGAACTTCCTATCAATAATATAACTTTCCAAAAGTTTTTGAATGTTTATTGGCAGATATGTCTTCAATTTTAAAACTAGGCCTTCGTGCCATACTTTATCAAACGCCTGAGAAACATCAATAAAGAGAGCAGAACAATACTTCTTTTCTTCAAATGTTCTTCTTACAACTTGGACCAGTCTATGTGTTTGTTCAATCGTGCTGTGCTGACTTCTAAGGCCAAATTGATGATCCAGGATGCACCCATTCATCATTTTCATCTTAGCCAGTTTCCAGTTATGTGGAAAATACTGCATTCTTAAAATAGCATTAAAAGTAAATAGCAGGATTCTTATTGCAATATGAGGCAAGTTCATGAGCATTTTGTTACTAATGCCATCAATACCTGGAGCTTTATTCGGGTTGAGTTCAGCGATTACTTTTTGTACTTCACGCATCTTAAACTTTAAGGGACGAGGGGGTAGAGAAACTACACACGGTAAATCAGCAGCACCCGTACATGAATTGGGAGTGAATACAGATTTTAAATGCTCAGAAAATAAGTTACCTTTCTCACTATCACTTCTTGCCCAGCCTCCGGTTGCAGTACGCAATGGTGATTTCAGATCAACGGGTCGTTTAAGATTTCTAGTAGCGCGCCATAAAGAATAATTAGATGCTGATGTTACATCAAGACCTTCTAAATACTTTTTCAGTAGTGCAGTTTTTTTCCGACGATAGCAGCTCTTTGAGTCGTTTAGTACATTCTTTAAGTCTAATTTTATTTAGGGGTGATCTGTGTTGTTGCCATTCTCTTCTAGCTCTCCTTTTTTCACATACAAGACGTTCAATTTCCGTAGAATAAATTCTGTTAAAGCCGGTCTGCGGATAGGAGGTAGTGGCGTGTTCAGCAGCCTGTTAAATATTTTCGTTAAGATTGGCAATGTTAAATTCAATATCATCGCATGATCTAAGCTGAATGTTTTCTACGCAGTGACTACTAAGATATTTTTTGAATGCCAGCCAGTTGATTCCATTAATCATCTTCACATATGAGTTAGTTAAATCACTCCTTAGTGGGTTGAAAATTGTAACTATTGTTGGAGAGTGATCGGAGGACAGATCTAGAGAGGCCTCTACACGAATTAAGTCCCTATGAATATTTTTCGTGACGGCAAAATCTATAACATCTGGAATTTTTCTTACGTCAGTAGGCCAGTAAGTAGGCTCCCCACTCGAAATGACATCTAAGCCCATTTTTGAAATTGTATTGAACAAGGCTCGATCTCTAGGTGTAACAAGACGCGATCCCCAGTACGTATGTTTTGCATTGTAGTCACCAGCTGCCACGAAACAAGATCCAAGCGATTTGTAGAGCTTCTCATACTGATCTTCGGTAACTGAAAATCTGGGAGGTGAGTAAATTGATGATATCACGAAATTCGCACAAAAATTTTCTACGAAAATATTCGTTGCTTGCAAATATTCTTCACTAACATTGTCAAGGACATAGTGCTTGAGTCTTGACTTAATCAGAATTGCTGATCCACCACATGCTCTCTCTCTCGGGTCCTTTGTATCATATAAAGTGTAACCATTTATTTTAAATAAGCTTCTTGAGGTCAAATGAGTCTCAGAAACCAACATTATATCAATATTTTTTTCCATGAGGAAGTGCTCAAGTTCATTTTTATGTTGGCGAATGCCGTTTGCGTTCCAGAAACATATTTTTAACGTGTTCATGGTTTATTAACTAATGCTTGAAGCAGTGTATTCTGCATTCGCAGCATTTCTTGCATCATATTTGTCATATTTGTAGTAAAGGTGTTTATAGTTAGCACCAGATTCTCAATAGTAGCTTCAAGGCGACTAAAGTTAAAGCTTGAGTTTGAATTCGTTGAATTATTTGGCGGTGGAACATTTTGCGTGGGAATTGAACTAGTCTTAGCAGCATCAGCATACGATACACGTGAAGTAACTGGTTGGCTGATTTGAGCAAAAGTGTCGGAGTTCGCGTTTACTTGTAGAGCTGGAGTTAACTTGGGTTTTTGACCCATAGCCTGTTTAACGAAAGAAAATACAGGGCACCCTCTATAGTTAGCTGTGTGATTACCTCCACAATTACTAAATTTTTTTTCTGCTTGATCTTTTGGCTTAGTGCAGCTAGCAGTACCATGCAATTCACCGCAGATAACACACACTGTAGGTAACTTGCAGTAAGTTTTCGTATGGCCATATTCTTGGCAATTATGGCACTGTACGGGACCTTACGTTGCTCTTCAACTGTGATTTTTCGATGTAAAAGATACCTTACGTTATAAACTAGATGGGCTTCATTTTTTTTCAATTGTTTGTCATTCGGCTCCAGTTCAACCATAAATAGGGGTTGGGGGACCTTTTCTCTATTAAATATGTTGGTAACATTTTTTACCTTGAATCTTTGGTCGACAAGTGCACATTTTACTTCTTCGGGTTCAACATATGAATCTATGCCCTTTAATACTATCAGTAGGCCTTTAGCACTCTTAAGTTGGTATGTGTAAAAATTTGTTTTATTTTTTTCGAATTCACTAACAATTTTTCGGAAATCTTTTTCATTATATATTTGGATTTTAGTTTCATCAATATTACCTCGTTTAATTGGAATGATGTGAAAAGTATTTTCACCAATGGTCGACAGTAGTTTTTTTATAAGCGCGTTAGAATTTTTTTCTCTCAGATAAATATGTAGGTGGTGGCTTAAAAGACTTTTGCGATGATGTAGAGGGCTTGTTGTCGGTGTCTTGCAATAATGAAAAACGATTTTGACGATTGGTAGATGATGCGCGGTTATCCCTAGACATCTTTGGAGCAGATGAAATTTTTGAAGAATTTGGGCTTCGCCCACGCTTTACCACTGTTATATATCTGTCCATTCCCACTTGTACCTTGGGTTTTAAGCTACTGTTATCTGTAGTGATAACTTGGTTTAGTGATGAACGCGAGCCCGATGCGGATGATATCGCAGACTTAAATGAAGAAGTACTAGGCAATGGTAATGTTAACGATTCACTAGTTGGCAATGGACAAAGCGAAGTTGATCGCTGACGAAAAATTGCCTTTGCCGTTAAAAAAAGATTTTCATCAGATTTATTATTTATATTTTTTTCATTAAGAGTTTCAGAACTCACAGTAAAATAAGCATTTCTGCCGTTAGAACTCACTTCAAAATTTTTTTCCTTTGAGGTACTCATACAGAGTATTATTCCTCAAGGGAAATTTGTTTGTATTTACGGTTTTTTTTGTTTTTGCTATTTCTTGCTATGTAAAAAATATTAGTAAGGCCAATAAGCTTATTTATCAAGGTGAATATGTATTACGAATATTTTTTGTATGATTTTTGATTTTGTGGTTTTTTATATTTGTTTCGTATGTATGTATGTAAAAAAAAAATCCGCTTTAATGTCTCTTCACTATGAAGGTTCAACGAGAACTGATTAGATTCAATAAAATTTTTTTTTTTTTATATAATTTTTGCATTTGACTCATATGCTCTTTTTATAATAACAATAATAATTATAAATTTTTTTACAAAAGCTGCCCATAAAATTTATTTATTTTTTGTCCAATTACATGAGCTTTTCTCAAAATATATTCGGTCAGGCAGTTACCCAAAAAACGGTGAAAAATTGTAATGGTGAGCTAGGCCAACTATTAATAGAAAAAACAACTTATAGCTTGAGGGATGGTGTGCCTAAGGATGTTGTGTTGGAAAGTGCTGAGGAAGAAAAAGGTAAATGTAAATAAATTTTTTCTAGCTTTAATAGACTAGTATATATTATTTATTTTTCATTGCAGATATACATGCAGTGCTGAACCAAGTACTTGCAAAGCTGACAGGGATTGAAAAAAAGCTGGAGGCAATAGAGGAGCGGTTAGGCACACTGGAGCAAAACCAGTCGGTAATTAATCAAGCCGAAGAAGTCATTGTGTCTAACCAACAAGAAATTGAAAAGAAATTGGACATGCTTAATGGAAATTTAAGTATTTTTCTCTTTCATTGTTATTCAAACGTTAATTAAATTTTTTTTAGATCTCGTTAAAACCGGAAATGCTGGCACAGACCAAAGCCCTAATGGAATGTAAAGTGTCCATCAAAAGGGTTGAGGGGTCGGTATGCCGAATTACTGGAGAAAAAGAAATATGCCATGTTGGACGCAGTGGCAGCCATGCTCCCCATGCGTACTGTTAATTCTGTGGAGGAGATGGAGGAGAAGCCTAAGGCTGAAGATTTTGCGCAAGCAACGGTAATAAAATCTGATTTAACAAACAATAACTTGTAAAGATTAATATTTATATTTTGTTTATAGCATATGTACCTCATTAAAATAAAGGGCGCATCTAGTGATGTGAACGGTGTCATCCGTGGCATGTTTACGGATGACGTCTTAAATACGTATAATTGGGAAGGGAGGTGGGAAAAAAGGTGTTGGGAAAGCTTGCAATCTGCAACACAATTTTGACATAAAAATATATATTTTTATCTTTTCTTAAAATTTCAGATGTTTTTTTTTTGTTAAAGTATTAAATTAGATTTAAGAATTTAAATATTGTTTTTTCTTTAATAAAAATTTTAATTTAAAATGGAAATCAAAAGAAATTTTAATTAGTAGTTTAAGTTTAAGTTAAGTTAAGTTAGCTCTAACTAGTCAGAGCTTACCAATATTTACGTTTTCTTAACTGGTTAGAGCTTACCAATATTTACGTTTGCCTAACTGGTTAGAGCTTACCAGTATTTACGTTTGCCTAACTGGTTGGAGCTAACCAATATTTACGTTTGCCTAACTATTTAGAGCTAACCAATATCTACGTTCCCCTAACTGATTGGAGCTAACCCATATTTTGGAAGTCATAACCTATAAAAGGAATCAGAGTGAGCAGCACAGATATTTGTTACGTAGTCGGGTGGAATTAATGAGATAGAGAGAGATGCAAAATCACATGTACACAAGAGTTTCGGGTAGATTTTTCATTTTGCTCTTAATAAACTAATAGAAACTTTAACAGACATATCAGTAAAGCCAACCGGTTATATGACCGGTCATTTAACTGGTAGTGTTCTTGTAGGGTTATTACTTTCACAGTCAGAATTTGAGGAACACCACTGGTCTTTGATTAAGGAATTTAAAAGACAAAAATTACAGTCATATTTCACAATTATTTAAATTTTATTCCAAATACATGTAAAAATTGACTTTTAGAAAATTTTATTTTGTGGTTTTTCATAATCATGTGTTCACAAATGCTATGTATAGCTAGTGCTTTTTATACTTACAAAAAGTATTAGCAAGAATTATTGCATGTACGCATATAAAATATATGTTAGAGTGAAACAACTGATGCAATATATGCCTGAACTGCCACTACCAACAATTCTTGTTCAATACGTTTTTTTCCCTAAAAACCCCCAAAATTTCAAAAAACCCATTTGTATACTAATTATATTTTTTTTGACAATAAATAATCAAATAATTATAATTTATGGAAACATTATCAATATATTTTAATAAAACTTTAATTAAAATAAAACATAAATAAATATGTACAAAAATTACTATACAAAAATATGCAATAAATATTATAAAAACAATCCTTCAAATTTTATTGAAAAAACGAAACAGTGGCAGCTCCAGTAGCAAAAATTCAACATAAAATTGTTGCATGTGTGTTAGTAAAAAAGTTTTGTTTGGGATAGTTTCGGTCATTCCCCTACAAGAACACTATCAGTCAATTGACTGCTCATTTGATCGGAAGTCATGCAGGATATATCCATCAATGTGTAGAACAAAGTTTCTATCACATTGTTAAAGGCAAAATGAAAAATGTGATGGAAACTTTTGTGTACGTGTGATGTTGCATTTCTCTCTAACCAATGAATAACATATAGTTGAACTGCTCACTCCAGTGCCTTTTACTAATCAATGATAGCATAAATATTACTCAGGTTTGACTGTTCATAATTGAATAATATATCCCCCACAATTGAGTATTCATTTATGATTGATATATTGACAACAAATATAATTTTTATTTTATTTGCTTTTTATTATAAAAATTAACTAAATTACACAAGTAAATAACATGCATATTTAAAACAAAAAATGCAAATAAAAACACAAAATAACTTCAGTGGTATCTGGCCCTCTTCACACCTTTTCATCTTCAACGCACCTAGCTCTTGACAAATATCTGAAATATTGAAAATAAATATACATATTAAATTAATGTGAATTCTTTTATTCGCTATTTTACTTATCTTTTTAACACTTTTGTAAACTATGCACATGCAGAATGAATTTTATTACCGCCTTCTTCAACTCCCAACGCATCTTGATCTTTCCAAATATCTAAAAATTGAAAATGAAACGAATACATACATACATACATATGTATATTTTCATTTAAATTGTATAAAATTTCTTTTGTTCGTTATTGTTTTTATCTTACCTTTTTCACAAGCACCATAATTTTTTTACCACTTTTATGTTTACATTTTAGTTTTACAAAATGAACGTACTATGAATTATTTTCAATAAAATTCAATATATTAAAAATTCTGACATATGTACATTAGTCGTTCCACTCTAGCATATATGTTAGAGTAGAGCAACTATAATAACTGTTGAATTGAATGTAAAATTGTTGCAAATGTGTTAGTAAAAAAATGTTGTTTGTGTTACAGCCTAACCCACGATGTCGTTCCCACCCATCGCTCGCATGCATTGTCGATCGACTTGTCGTTCTGAACAAGTTTAGTGGGTCCCAAATCAGCTGTTTGTCGTTAAAAATGATTGCAAACGACAACGTTCGAGAGCCACGATGTTTGGCTGTTAGTTTCAGTCATTCATTTCTTGTAGGGTCATTTCTTGTAGGGTTGTTTTATTTGTTTTGCCTACTAAAAAGTACAACAATGAATATGCATAAGTAAATACATGTGTGTGTATATGTGTATTGTAAAACAAACAATGAAAATAAAAGTTTTGCTTTATTTTCTGAGTTTAAAATAAGAAACAATAAAAAAATATCTAAAATCAATGAATATTTTCTGCTGCTTCTTGTTTGAGTTTAAAAAAAATGTACAAACAGATGTTTCCTTACGGAATGTGCGTTCAGTTTAGGTAGAATTAGTAAAATCGTATCATTCCACTTTACAGCTTGCCGTATCGTTCAACTTTGTGCACAAGTTATAGAAAATGTAACAGTTTGCACAGCACATTTTATTTTGTCTGGCATTAAATGCTGCGTTTTTGACATTCGCTACAGAAAAATCTGTTTTCTGCAGATTCCTACGACAGCAGTGCTACCACCACATATTTTATAACTAGTAACATGCATTGTATATGGTACGGATTTTGTCAGCTGACACGCAACATCACGATACGATTTTACTAATTCTACCTTTTGGCACTTTACTTAAGCAAATGACATTTGACGAAACTTGACTAAAAGTTTGTTAAGTACATTATAGCTTGTCACATGCGTTTTACATGTAACAGCACATTTGCTTAAGCTAGCTTATTCATATTATAGTTGGGCCTTAAGTTTATTTTTAAGTTTTAAGTGTCAGTTTTAAGATTTTAACAAATGCCTGAAATAATTTTTTATTTTAAATACCGCCTTTTGTGAATTTTTTTTACCATTTAAAAAAAGTAAAAAAAAACTTAAAGTTAATTTTTTTTGTTTATTAGTTTTAAGTTGCATTGAAATAAGCAAACTTTATGTTTAATACGAATAAAAACTAAATTGTTTAACCAATAAAACCAAAATTTTATATATTTTTTTAATTGGTAGCGTTTGGGGCCAGATCAAAAATGCAATTCGTCTATTCGACGAAGAAAGTGCTTATATATAGGTATAAAAATAAGAAAGAGCGTCTAGGGTTAAGAAATAATTTGTTTCTACATTATGTTAAGCAAGTAACTTGTTTATTTTATTGTGTTTTGATTTAATACTCTTTTGTTGAAAAAGTAGTTACAAATTTTATTGAAATTTGATTTATGTATAAACTAGCAGTTAATAAGAAAATTTTTTTATGAAAATTATTTTTAAAACTTTTTATAAAGTTTTATAATTTTTTTTAATAAGGCTGTAAGTTTTTAAAATTTTTAAGCAACAAAATGTTATTAAACAAATAAATGTTTTAAGTGTTCTCATTTTAACATGAACAAATAAGTTTGCAGAAGTATCACTGGCGGCCGCACCAAACATGTTCGTGTAAGTTCCTAAATTCTCATTGAATTTCATTTTGAAATCGCTTAAATCTATTTCGATGTCGGCATTAGCCTCATTGTTGGCTAAGTTGTCGGTGTTAGCAGCATTTCTTCCTAGCGTTATTAATATTTTGCGTTTATTTCCGATAGTTTTAAGTAAAAATTTGGCTTCCGATTTACGCTAGAGCAAAAAAGAAAAGAAAGTTTTAATTATAGCATTTTGTTTTCAAAATCATTGTTATTTAACTTTAGGCTAGCCAGACGTACTTTTTTCAGCAGTACGCATACTTGTTTTTAGTCAATGTACTGTGGTCTGAATAACCCCTGAAAAAGTACGTTAAAGTACTTTTTTGGCTTTTGTACTTTTATTTGTACTTTTTTTCTTTGTTTAGCATCTTTAGAAAATTTTTTGTAGAAAGAATCACATACTTATGTAGTTTGAAGCGCCTTGTTGAAATTTTTCTCAATGTAAACATTTTTGTGACGACAACTTGAAGTATTTTTCCATGCATTTTATATGAGAATCGAAGTATCGTTAGTTGTGACGACTTTCCTTTTTAATTTCTTAAAAACTCAAAATGGGAAAAATAGCATTGCTTGCCACATTCAAAAGAATGGTAAATATTTCGTTAATTAATATAGAAAGCTCTAACTCATTATTTTTTGGAAATCGGGTTTTTTTGTGATGGGAGAACATCTATTGTATCGAAAAATGCAAAAATCCTGACTGCAAAAGAATAACGAGTTGGGTCCTTACTATTAACGATTTGTAAAGTTTTTTAATCATTAATAAAAAGTTAATATAATTATTTAATAAACCGAAATGCACAGCAAACAAGTGATATTCAGGGCCAATTTCACCAACTCTATTTATATATACATACATTCATATTTAAATGTCGATTTTCATTAATTACTTTTAAATATTTTATTTTTTTTATTTATTATTTTATTTATTATTTTTTTATATTGTATTATTAAATTGTATTATTATATTTTTATTTATTATTGTATCTTCATATATGAACTAACAATAAGTATTCAAATCTAAAATCTAAAATATAATTAGTAGGCCCGACCAATGTCGGACATAACTTAGTGATAGTTATTAGTAATACATACATAAGTAGTGATGACAAAAAAAGTATTTTCAAGCAGCTTCATCTGGAGTGTTTAGTATTAGAGCCCTTGTATCTCTCTTTTTTAAGCGGATGTGTCCAGTAAAGTTCAAAATATTACGAGCAAGCGGATTAGGATGTGATTTGAGTTTTGTTAGATATTTGCCTGCGTATTGAATTGATATTTAAATAACTTGGTGCAATAGGCTGTTAGTATTAAAAATATAAATTTAAACTTGTTCAAATTAACTTTGTTCCCTAAACACAATTGTAAACATGACTAATTTTAAGTTATTAATTTGTTGTAAATAATATTTCCGATATCATTTTATATTTTGTGATTTGAACGGGCTAAAGTTCGTATCGCTTTTTAAGCCAAATTACATGTGATAATTATTAATGAACAAATAACACCAAAGTCTGTTGTAAATATTCTGACTAACAACACATAGTTGAACGGAACAGCCAGCCGTTTTCGAAGGCCACTAAACCTTCATCATCAGCGTTCTTTTGTGTTTGGTCTACTGTGTGTGGTGTCAGTTGATGTAGATTTCTGCTTTATATACTTAGCATTTTATTGCAAATGGAATATGTGAATTGTTTTGATTCATCGTATTTCAATTTGCTGTAAGCTTTTTTGTATTGTAAGCTCAATTTTACCATCACTATATTTACAACAGTCTTACCATTGTCGTTTTGTTCTTTTTACTAATTATACACATGTTACTTAATTTGCTTATTTTTTGTTCTACTAAAGACAAACTTTTTTGGTTTGTTACTATTAGGTATATTTTTATTTAATTTTTGCCACAGGCCCATGGCTATTAATTTTTAGTTAATTTTAATTATTATTCGAACTCCATTTGTTTCTATATTATGTGATTTGAACGGGCTAACGTTCGTATCGCTTTTTTAGTAAAGAATATGTTATTTTATGTTATTGAGTGAATTTAAGGACGGAGTACTGATTAGTTCTCTCACACTCTTAACATGGTATGAATCCAGGCTGTTCAAACTGGGGCCAGAGTGCCGAACATCAATCGGCTTTTTATACAAATGAATGCACCAGCGTTGTCAACTTTTAAATTTCAAAAAGCACCGAAACCAAGAAAAAAGCGAGTAATTGGATTAAAAAAGCACTCAATTTAAAATTTTATTATATTATTAAAAATATTTTACACATCGTCGATTGGTTATTGGTTTGCTGCAAACATTTATAATATATTTTGAATATACTGTGCCGCAAACTAATAACCAACCGACCACATGTGCATAAAAAATATAGGAATCGGTTGACCTTGCATTCCATTCCTAAGATTTCAAATTTGATGCACATTTTATTTCTATAAGAATAAGTGAATTTTTAAATCAATTTGGCGAGGCAATTTCAAGTTATTATAAAAAAAAATTAATTTTTTTCGCCAATGAACAAACTAATCTCTCGAGTTTAGTCAAATTGGCAGTAACCACAAGAGCCTATTACTCGTACATTTTGATTTCGATGGTCTTAGCAGTTGAAAATATTTTAAAATCAAGGCTTACAAAATTTGGTTTTTATTAAATTATGCTGTGGAAACATTCTCTCGGCTGCACAAAGATAATAAATTTTGATCGAAATAAAAATGGTGTCAAAAGTGTTGTGCAGCAAACACAATATAATTAACAAAGTTAATAATTAAATAGTAATTTCCAAGTTTATCAAGTTATATATAAAAAATATATATTCATATGTATATAGTACTAGCTTAACCCGGTGTGATTTGCTATCCCCTCCCCAAATTTAAAAAAAAAACAATTCTAGTTAAACTTTTCCATAAGCAATCAAAATTTTGAAGATTGGTCCACAAAGGATACATTTATTTGATAATGAATTTCTGAGCGGTCACTTTTCTTCCCCCGCCACAATTTCCATTAGTGGACATATTCTATATGCAAACAGAATTTTGAAAATTGGCCCACAAGCGACAGAGTAATGTGATAATCTTTTTTTGCGGGCACATTGCGCCACCCCCAGTTAAAAAAATTTATTGGTCCTTATCCATATGCAAAAACCATTTTCAAAATTGGTAGTCCAATGATGAAATTATTTGATAATCAATTATTGAAGCGGGCAATTTTCAATACCCTTCCCCCCCTCCCAAGAAAATAAGTGGACCTCTTCCATATCAAACTCAAAGATGGCGAATGACTTATTATTTGATATTCTCTTTTTAAAGACGGGCACTTTGCTTCCCCACCAAACTATTTAAACAAAAATTAGTGGATCTGTTCCATATGAAAAAATAATTTTTGATAACAAAAATATTTGATTGTTAATGTTTGGGGTGCGAATGTTCTACCCCCTCACAGATTTCAAAAAGAAAAACATTTTAGTAAACCTTTCCATACACAAAAAAATTTTAAAATTTTTCCACAAATGACAAATTGATAATAAATTTTTGACGAAATCACGCTATACCTTTTCCGTATACAAAAAGAATTTTACAAATTTGTCCACAAACGACAAAGTAATTTAATAATCAATTTTTTTGGCGGCCACATTTCACCTCACCCACATTAAAGCAAAAAAAAATTTGTGGAGATTTTCCATGTAATTATTAAATTATAAAAATAAAATAAATTATTAAAATTGATCTACAAATGACAAAAATATTTGCTAATCAATTTTTGGGGCGGGCATTTTGCGCTCCACTCCGCCCATTCGAAAAAAACCTATTGTAGTGAACCTTTTCCATATGCCATTAAAATCTTAAAAATTGGTTAGAAATTACAAAGTTAATTTATAATAAATTTTTGGTGTGGACACATTTAAAAGAATTAGTGAAAATATTCCATATGCAAAAAGAATTTTGAGAATTGGTCCACAAACGACAAAGCAATTTGATAATCCAGCTTTTGGCGGGCACATCTGGCCCCCTTCTCCCCCTCACAACATAAAAAAATTATTGGACCTTTTAAATATGCAAAAAGAATTTTTAAAATCGGTCCGCAAACGACAAAGCAATTTGATAACCCATTTTTTCGGCGGGCACATTTGGGAGGGGTCCAACATTAAAAAAATTAGTGGACCATTTCATAAGCAAAAAAAAAAAAAAAATTAAATTAGGCCACAAATGGCGAAGTTATGCTAGTTAATATTATCAAATGTGTTAAATACTATGTGAACGGACTAACATAATTTAAAAAAGTATGCACAAAACCTATATAAAGCCTATAATTCATTCCAGAGTCTCAGTTAAATATTGTGAAAATCTCAGGAAGATCGGTCCAGAGGTCTGGTCTCCTATAAGGTAAAAGCAAATGAACAAAAAAATAAACACACATCCCGTTTTATATATATAGATTTTGGTGGCGGGCATTTTGCTTCCACCCACCCCATCATTTAAAAAAAAGTTGATGGACCTTTGCCATATGCAAATACAATTTTTAAAATTGGTACACAAACCACAATGTAACTTGATAATCCATTTTTTTGGTAGGCACATTTTGACCCCTCCTCCCCCTCCCAACATTAAAAAAAACTTGGTAGACCTTTTTCATACGCAAAATACAAAGCCGAGTAATTTGCAACCCCCTAATTTCCAAAAAAAAAAAAAAAATTGGTGGAGCTCTTCAGCATGTAAAAAGAATTTTGGAAATCGATCCACATATGACGAAGTTATTTGATATTCACTTCTTAAAGGCGGGCACTTTGCTTCCCCTTCCCTCTAAAATTTAAAAAAAAAAATAGTTGACCCTTTCCTATATGCAAAATGAATAAGTGGACTTTTTTTATATGAAAAAATGGTGGAGTTATACTCGTTAATATTATAAAACCTGTTAAATACTATGAGGAAGGTGTAACATAATTTAAAAAGTGGGCGCGAAAGTGGGAGTGGGTGAAAAAAGTAGAATATAGTTCAATCCAGAGTCCCAGATAAATGTTGCGTAAATTTCAGGAAGATCGGTCAAGATTTCTGGTCTCCTATAAGGTACAAACAAACAAACAAACAAACAAGAAAACAAACAGACATTCCATTTTATATATATAGATAGATTATTCTAGCAAAAAAAGTAACCGAAATTTAAAAAAACCGACATTGAGAAAAAAATTACCAATTTTGGTTATAAACAACCAAAACCGGCAGCTCTATTCACAACACAATTTTCTCGTTTCAGGCCGTTTTTTTAAATAATGCAATGCGTTAATCAAGTGTTGGAAAATTCTGTTCCGTAGTTTAGACTTAAGTAAAGCCATAGACCAAAAAACCCGATAGACCTCTGCGTTTCAATTCGGAAGTAACGGAAGTTTGATGGGAACGCAAGTTTTGATAGTGCATCAAACGAGTTCTTATCAACTGAATCTCTTAAAAGTGGACTCAATATTTTTCCCATTGCATTAAGTGAACCAATCTCTCTCCATCCATTGTGTACACTAGACAAAATATCGCTATTAGACTATACACAAGTAAAAACTTGTATTATGTCTTCTTTGTTGTATGGAAAAACACTGTTTACATAAATTATGATTAAAATTTTAAAGTTTGAGGGTAATATGGCACGTATTTATTTAACCAAGCCTCTCAAAATCTTAGTAGATTTTTTGAGATGCTCCATTTAACTTCAGAGCTAATGTTTTTGAAAGAAAGACTTCCTAAAAAAAAATAAGTAAGGAAATTTTTCTTTGAGTTTTTAGTTTAGTGCCACCGCACAGTGGTCCCAGTGACAAATTTAGCGCGAAGAAATTCGTAACTCTCTTTTAAAAGTACCTATAAGTATACAAATTTGTATAAACAAATGACTTAGCATGGACGAATTTCACGCCAAAAATGGGCGAATTCTATTGAGTGGGTGTGGAACTTTTCATATAACAATCAACTGACATAAAATATGCAAAATCAATTCATAATAACTTAAATTATTATAAATTAATTTCTATGTTTTGTGTAGTCAAATTATGTAAATATTCACTGCAAACACAAAAAATAAGAAATAATCAAAAAATACACAAAAAGATAAGTTTATTGTAATTTCAGACGTTTCGTATTTTTTTAAATAATTAACATGTGGCATCTCACATCTATGGTTCTAATAACTTCGGCTGCAACTCGTTTACATGCCCTATAAAGACTACTTGCAACAGCAAATGTTAACACATCTGCAGAGTAAGTTGTAGTGTACCACATTTATAGTAATGCACTGTAACAGAAATTATTTGCATTGCTTTAATAGCAGTTCAATGCACAAGCGTTGCAACACAACCCAAAACAGTAACAATGCTGAATGGAATAAATTGAGTGACATTCTTTGGAGTCACAATATAATTTCGTATTACCAAATTCCCTGTTTTTGATTGGTTAATAAAATAATGCTTACTATTTTCATAGTAAAGAAAGAAACAAAACATAATTGTAAATATTAAATGTAAGATAGAAAGGCTAATCTAGATTTGTAAAAATAGTATATAAGCAGAATGAATTGTTGAATAAAATCAGACTTTAATTTAAAAACGCTATCCGGCAACAACTTGCCTAGTTAAAAATTGACTTCTCACTTTTTCTGGCAGTTCCTTTAAACGCCTACTTATAAGCTGGACCCCCTGTACAGCTGGATAAAAATAATATTTGGGCTATAGGACTTCACAAACACACTACCATTATAAATCCTTTTAAACATTATTTGGCGATCAATCCTTTTTAAACATTACATGGCGATCCTTCCGTTTTAACATTACATGGCGATCCTGCAACTACGATCTTGAGAACGCTGCAACTACGATCCTGAGATCTTGCAACCACGAATCTGTTACTGAGATCCTTAGACCAGTAGATATGTAATGGTGGCGATAGTCCTGTTTCCGGAATTAAAAACTGGGAAAAAATAAAAACGATAGCAACCCTGTTACAAATGGGGGATTTTGGGGATTTTCATGCTGAGAGTTTCTTGGCTATGTGTGTGTGTGTGTGTGAGTTTGATTCTTTGTTTATGTTTATATATGTATACTTGTGTGCACAGCTTTTGTTGTTATTGCAGAGAAATGTAGTGCTTACAGTGCATGGATGTATGTATATGTGAGTGTTTGTATGTGTGTATGTACGTGTGTGTGGGTGAGTTTGATTCTTTCTGTGTATGTGAATGTATGTACACTTGTGTGTATAGGTTTTGTTGTTATTGTAGAGAAACGTTGTGCTAACAGGGAATGTATGTATGTGTGGGATGTTTTTTTTTTTCTAAACACAAATACAATTCGCAAAGCGATTAGCTTGTCTGCGAAAAACACCCAGGATCCATGGTGGGAATCGAACCCACGACCTCTGGACTGAGACGCTAGCATCGCTACCAGTCAGCCACAGGCGCACCCAATGTATGTATGTGTGTGTATATGTGTACGTTTTTATATTTACTTGTATGTTGTCGGTCTCAAATACTGTTGTTGTAATGATAGAAAAACGTTATACCCTGTAGGAAAGGTCGATGGTGAAAATATACTGACTCGCCTTTTACTTTGCCACCAGTACTACTATATAATTATACCCCATCCAATACTTTTCACTATAGACATTTAGCATATGCTTGTCATTTAAAATCTACTAGTAACACTAAAACAATTGAATAGGTAATGACTACGTGGTTCTTATCGGAACGTAGAGACATAACAACTAGACAGTAAGTTACTGGTATATTTCTATAATTTATGTACATTCAAAAAGGTATGTATATTGTTCTCGTTGAACCTTCATAGTGAAGAGACATTAAAGCGGATTTTTTTTTACACACATACTCGTACATACGAAACAAATATAAAAAACAACAAAATCAAAAATCACAAAAAAAATATTCGTAGTACATATTCACCTTGATAAATAAGCTTATTGGCTTTACTAATATTTCTTACATAGCAAGAAATAGCAAAAACAAAAAAAAACCGTAAACACAAACAAAGTTCCCTTGAGGAATAATACTCTGTATGAGTACCTCAAAGGAAAAAAATTTTGAAGTGAGTTCTAACGGCAGAAATGCTTATTTTACTGTGAGTTCTGAAACTCTTAATGAAAAAAATATAAATAATAAATCTGATGAAAATCTTTTTTAAACGGCAAAGCCAATTTTTCGTCAGCGATCAACTTTGCTTTGTCCAATGCCAACTAGTGAATCGTTAACATTACCATTGCCTAGTACTTCTTCATTTAAGTCTGCGATATCATCCGCATCGGGCTCGCGTTCATCACTAAACCAAGTTATCACTACAGATAACAGTAGCTCAAAACCCAAGGTACAAGTGGGAATGGACAGATATATAACAGTGGTAAAGCGTGGGCGAAGCCCAAATTCTTCAAAAATTTCATCTGCCCCAAAGATGTCTAGGGATAACAGCGCATCATCTACCAATCGTCAAAATCGTTTTTCATTATTGCAAGACACCGACGACAAGCCCTCTACATCATCGCAAAAGTTTTTTAAGCCACCACCTATTTATCTGAGAGAAAAAAATTCTAACGCGCTTATAAAAAAACTACTGTCGACCATTGGTGAAAATACTTTTCACATCGTTCCAATTAAAGGAGGTAATATTGATGAAACTAAAATCCAAATATATAATGAAAAAGATTTCCGAAAAATTGTTAGGGAATTCGAAAAAAATAAAACAAATTTTTACACATACCAACTTAAGAGTGCTAAACGCCTACACATAGTATTAAAGGGCATAGATTCATATGTTGAACTCGAAGAAGTAAGATGTGCACTTGTCGACCAAGGATTCAAGGTAAAAAATGTTACCAACATATTTAATAGAGAAAAGGTCCCCCAACCCCTATTTCGGGTTGAACTAGAGCCGAATGACTTACAATTGAAAACAAAAATGAAATCCATCCAATTTATAGCGTAAAGTATCTCTTACATCGAAAAATCATAGTTGAAGAGCCACGTAAGCGTTCAGGTCCCGTACAGTGCCATAATTGCCAAGAATATGGCCATACGAAAACTTACTGCAAGTTACCTACAGTGTGTGTTATCTGCGGTGAATTGCATGGTACTGCTAGCTGCACTAAGCTAAAAGATCAAGCAGAAAAAAATGTAGTAATTGCGGAGGTAATCACACAGCTAACTATAGAGGATGCCCTGTATATTCTTTCGTTAAACAGGCTATGGGTCAAAAACCCAAGTTAACTCCAGCTCAACAAGTAAACGCGAACTCCGACACTTTTGCTCAAATCAGCCAACCAGTTACTTCACGTCGTAAGACTAGTTCAATTCCCACGCAAAATGCTCCACCGCCAAATAATTCAACGAATTCAAACTCAAGCCTTAACTTTAGTCGCCTTGAAGCTACTATTGAGAATCTGGTGCTAACTATAAACAACTTTACTACAAATATGACAAGTATGATGCAAGAAATGCTGCGAATGCAGAATACACTGCTTCAAGCATCAGTTAATAAACCATGAACACGTTAAAAATATGTTTCTGGAACGCAAACGGCATTCGCCAACATAAAAATGAACTTGAGCATTTCCTCATGGAAAAAAATATTGATATAATGTTGGTTTCTGAGACTCATTTGACCTCAAGAAGCTTATTTAAAATAAATGGTTACACTTTATATGATACAAAGGACCCAAAAGGGAGAGCATGTGGTGGATCAGCAATTCTGATTAAGTCAAGACTCAAGCACTATGTCCTTGACAACGTTAGTGAAGAATATTTGCAAGTAACGAATATTTTCGTAGAAAATTTTTGTGCGAATTTCGTGATATCATCAATTTACTCACCTCCCAGATTTTCAGTTACCGAAGATCAGTATGAGAAGTTCTACAAATCGCTTGGATCTTGTTTCGTGGCAGCTGGTGACTACAATGCAAAACATACGTACTTGGGATCGCGTCTTGTTACACCTAGAGGTCGAGCCTTGTTTAATACAATTTCAAAAATGGGCTTAGATATCATTTCGAGTGGGGAGCCTACTTACTGGCCTACTGAAGTGAGAAAAATTCCAGATGTTATAGATTTTGCCGTCACGAAAAATATTCATAGGGACTTAATTCATGTAGAGGCCTCTCTAGATCTGTCCTCCGATCACTCTCCAACAATAGTTACAATTTTCAACCCACTAACGAGTGATTTAACTAACTCATATGTGAAGTTGATTGATGGAATCAACTGGCTGGCATTCAAAAAATATCTTAGTAGTCACTGCGTAGAAAACATTCAGCTTAGATCATGCGATGATATTGAATTTAACAATGCCAATCTTAACGAAAATATTAAACAGGCTGCTGAACACGCCACTACCTCCTATCCGCAGACCGGCTTTAACAGAATTTATTCTACGGAAATCGAACGTCTTGTATGTGAAAAAAGGAGAGCTAGAAGAGAATGGCAACAACACAGATCACCCCTAAATAAAATCAGACTTAAAGAATGTACTAAACGACTCAAAGAGCTGCTATCGTCGGAAAAAACTACACTACTGGAAAAGTATTTAGAAGGTCTTGATGTAACGTCCGCATCTAATTACTCTTTATGGCGCGCTACTAGAAATCTTAAACGACCCGTTGATCTTGAATCACCATTGCGTACTGCGACCGGAGGCTGGGCAAGAAGCGATAGTGAGAAAGGTAACTTTTTTTCTGAGCATTTAAAATATGTATTCACTCCCAATTCATGTACGGGTGCTGCTTATTTATCGAGTGTAGTTTCTCTACCCCCTCGTCCCTTAAAGTTTAAGATGCGTGAAGTACAAAAAGTAATTGCTGAACTCAACCCGAAGAAAGCTCCAGGTATTGATGGCATTAGTAACAAAATGCTCATGAACTTGCCTCATATTGCAATAAGAATCCTGCTATTTATTTTTAATGCTATTTTAAGAATGCAGTATTTTCCACATAGCTGGAAACTGGCCAAGACAAAAATGATTCCAAAGGTGGGCAAAGATCTTACCAAGAGTGAGTCATATAGGCCTATACGCTTACTATCTACAATCTGAAAGCTTTTCGAAAAGCTGCTCATGACTAAATTGTACAAAATTTTAACTGATAATGGGTGCATCCCGGACGATCAATTTGGCTTTAGAAGTCAGCACAGCACGATTGAACAAACGCATAGACTGGTCCAAGTTGTAAGAAGAACATTTGAAGAAAATAAGTATTGTTCTGCTCTCTTTATTGATGTTTCTCAGGCGTTTGATAAAGTATGGCACGAAGGCCTATTTTAGAATTGAAGACATGTCTGCCAATAAACATTCAAAAGCTTTTGGAAAGTTATATTATTGATAGGAAGTTCACTGTTGTGGAAGGAGAGTTCACGAGTATGCCCGAACCTATATCTTCTGGTGTGCCACAGGGTAGTATTCTGGGTCCTGTCTTGTATTTAATATATACTTGTGATATGCCTGTCAGCAATAATATCCATATTTCTACTTTAATTAGAATAAAAGTCAATGCACAAAAGTGTGTCCATATAACGTTCACCATAAGAAGAGATACTTGCTCCCCCATTCGAATCAACAATCAAAATATTCCTCAACATTCCCAAGTGAAATACCTTGGTATACACCTTGATCGAAGACTTACATGGAAACATCATATTGACTCTAAGTTAACTCAGATGAAACTTAAGTTAACTCAAATATATTGGTTGATTGGCAGAAACTCAAAACTCAGCCTAGACTGCAAACTTTTATTATACAAGTCGCTTTTGCAGCCAATATGGCGCTACGGAATTCAGTTATGGGGCACTGCTTCAGCTTCCAATGTCGAGAGAATCCAACGAAGGCAAAACAAAATTTTACGGTTAATAACATCTGCTCCATGGTACATCCAAAATTCTATTATACATCGTGATTTAAATATGCCACTAGTGACTGAAGAAATTGCAAAATACGCAGGCAAATATTTAACAAAACTCGAATCACATCCTAATCCACTTGCTCGTAATATTTTGAACTTTACTGGACACATCCGCTTAAAAAAGAGGGACACACGGGCTCTTATACCTAACGCTCCAGATGGGACTACTTGAAAATACTTTCCCCTCCCCCCCTTTTTTTGATTATAACTTCTAATGTATTATTTATAACTACCACTAAGTTTATGTCCGACACTGGTCTGGCCTAATAATTTTTTTTTATAGATTTAAGATTTGAATACTTATTGTTAGTTCATATAAGAAGATACAATAAATAAATACAAAAAAAAAAAAAAAAAAAAAAAAAATATTGACAAGTTGTTGCAAAATCTACCAGAAATACACCACATATGTTTTCTATCTTTCCTTTTTACTGACGGATAGAATAAAACGCATTATACTATAATGGTCCCTAGAATTTTAGTGTTGACACAAAGACAATTGATCCCTGTCTGACTGCAGGGTAGTGACAACGAATTCGTGTGTATATAGAACAGTAAACAGTAACCCGCAAGGAGTGTGCACACTTCTACCGATATTCGGTAGATTCTACCGAATATATTTGTGGATTTAACAATCTACCAATTCTACCGAACAAGGCCTGATGAAATCTACCGAATATTGTTATTTAGTAATTTAAATCGATATATGTATAAATTGCCTATTTTCTGTCATGGAAATCATTAAAACAGAACAAAGAAATCGGTTAAAAACTGAAACTATAGGTAACCTAATATTTGCCAAAGAATTGTGCCTTGGGGATGAAATATTTATTCCTACCAATGATTTAATAATTTTTGCACAAAAGTTTAAATTCATAAATGGATCTTAATTATAATCTTTGTAGTTACAAATGTTTGTCAAATAAAAGTTAATTTAGTAGCTTTATAAAACCTTTATACAAAAACTAAATTCCTGTTATTTATGAATATTATTTTATATATGCATATCATATCTATAGGGTAAGGGCAAATAACTGGGGATGACACTTTTTTTATTGGAAACGCTTCATTCTTTATGGCAGTTTAATTTCCAATCACATGTGAAGTTTTAAATGCACTTTTGGAACCTGTTTAGTTTGATACTCCTTGCACTTACCCTTTATATATAAGTTTATATATATTGTTATTTTTTATTTTTTTTTGAATTTAAATACTATGTGAACGGACTAACATAATTTAAAAAAGTATGCACAAAACCTATATAAAGCCTATAATTCATTCCAGAGTCTCAGTTAAATATTGTGAAAATCTCAGGAAGATCGGTCCAGAGGTCTGGTCTCCTATAAGGTAAAAGCAAATGAACAAAAAAATAAACACACATCCCGTTTTATATATATAGATTTTGGTGGCGGGCATTTTGCTTCCACCCACCCCATCATTTAAAAAAAAGTTGATGGACCTTTGCCATATGCAAATACAATTTTTAAAATTGGTACACAAACCACAATGTAACTTGATAATCCATTTTTTTGGTAGGCACATTTTGACCCCTCCTCCCCCTCCCAACATTAAAAAAAACTTGGTAGACCTTTTTCATACGCAAAATACAAAGCCGAGTAATTTGCAACCCCCTAATTTCCAAAAAAAAAAAAAAAAATTGGTGGAGCTCTTCAGCATGTAAAAAGAATTTTGGAAATCGATCCACATATGACGAAGTTATTTGATATTCACTTCTTAAAGGCGGGCACTTTGCTTCCCCTTCCCTCTAAAATTTAAAAAAAAAAATAGTTGACCCTTTCCTATATGCAAAATGAATAAGTGGACTTTTTTTATATGAAAAAATGGTGGAGTTATACTCGTTAATATTATAAAACCTGTTAAATACTATGAGGAAGGTGTAACATAATTTAAAAAGTGGGCGCGAAAGTGGGAGTGGGTGAAAAAAGTAGAATATAGTTCAATCCAGAGTCCCAGATAAATGTTGCGTAAATTTCAGGAAGATCGGTCAAGATTTCTGGTCTCCTATAAGGTACAAACAAACAAACAAACAAACAAGAAAACAAACAGACATTCCATTTTATATATATAGATAGATTATTCTAGCAAAAAAAGTAACCGAAATTTAAAAAAACCGACATTGAGAAAAAAATTACCAATTTTGGTTATAAACAACCAAAACCGGCAGCTCTATTCACAACACAATTTTCTCGTTTCAGGCCGTTTTTTTAAATAATGCAATGCGTTAATCAAGTGTTGGAAAATTCTGTTCCGTAGTTTAGACTTAAGTAAAGCCATAGACCAAAAAACCCGATAGACCTCTGCGTTTCAATTCGGAAGTAACGGAAGTTTGATGGGAACGCAAGTTTTGATAGTGCATCAAACGAGTTCTTATCAACTGAATCTCTTAAAAGTGGACTCAATATTTTTCCCATTGCATTAAGTGAACCAATCTCTCTCCATCCATTGTGTACACTAGACAAAATATCGCTATTAGACTATACACAAGTAAAAACTTGTATTATGTCTTCTTTGTTGTATGGAAAAACACTGTTTACATAAATTATGATTAAAATTTTAAAGTTTGAGGGTAATATGGCACGTATTTATTTAACCAAGCCTCTCAAAATCTTAGTAGATTTTTTGAGATGCTCCATTTAACTTCAGAGCTAATGTTTTTGAAAGAAAGACTTCCTAAAAAAAAATAAGTAAGGAAATTTTTCTTTGAGTTTTTAGTTTAGTGCCACCGCACAGTGGTCCCAGTGACAAATTTAGCGCGAAGAAATTCGTAACTCTCTTTTAAAAGTACCTATAAGTATACAAATTTGTATAAACAAATGACTTAGCATGGACGAATTTCACGCCAAAAATGGGCGAATTCTATTGAGTGGGTGTGGAACTTTTCATATAACAATCAACTGACATAAAATATGCAAAATCAATTCATAATAACTTAAATTATTATAAATTAATTTCTATGTTTTGTGTAGTCAAATTATGTAAATATTCACTGCAAACACAAAAAATAAGAAATAATCAAAAAATACACAAAAAGATAAGTTTATTGTAATTTCAGACGTTTCGTATTTTTTTAAATAATTAACATGTGGCATCTCACATCTATGGTTCTAATAACTTCGGCTGCAACTCGTTTACATGCCCTATAAAGACTACTTGCAACAGCAAATGTTAACACATCTGCAGAGTAAGTTGTAGTGTACCACATTTATAGTAATGCACTGTAACAGAAATTATTTGCATTGCTTTAATAGCAGTTCAATGCACAAGCGTTGCAACACAACCCAAAACAGTAACAATGCTGAATGGAATAAATTGAGTGACATTCTTTGGAGTCACAATATAATTTCGTATTACCAAATTCCCTGTTTTTGATTGGTTAATAAAATAATGCTTACTATTTTCATAGTAAAGAAAGAAACAAAACATAATTGTAAATATTAAATGTAAGATAGAAAGGCTAATCTAGATTTGTAAAAATAGTATATAAGCAGAATGAATTGTTGAATAAAATCAGACTTTAATTTAAAAACGCTATCCGGCAACAACTTGCCTAGTTAAAAATTGACTTCTCACTTTTTCTGGCAGTTCCTTTAAACGCCTACTTATAAGCTGGACCCCCTGTACAGCTGGATAAAAATAATATTTGGGCTATAGGACTTCACAAACACACTACCATTATAAATCCTTTTAAACATTATTTGGCGATCAATCCTTTTTAAACATTACATGGCGATCCTTCCGTTTTAACATTACATGGCGATCCTGCAACTACGATCTTGAGAACGCTGCAACTACGATCCTGAGATCTTGCAACCACGAATCTGTTACTGAGATCCTTAGACCAGTAGATATGTAATGGTGGCGATAGTCCTGTTTCCGGAATTAAAAACTGGGAAAAAATAAAAACGATAGCAACCCTGTTACAAATGGGGGATTTTGGGGATTTTCATGCTGAGAGTTTCTTGGCTATGTGTGTGTGTGTGTGTGAGTTTGATTCTTTGTTTATGTTTATATATGTATACTTGTGTGCACAGCTTTTGTTGTTATTGCAGAGAAATGTAGTGCTTACAGTGCATGGATGTATGTATATGTGAGTGTTTGTATGTGTGTATGTACGTGTGTGTGGGTGAGTTTGATTCTTTCTGTGTATGTGAATGTATGTACACTTGTGTGTATAGGTTTTGTTGTTATTGTAGAGAAACGTTGTGCTAACAGGGAATGTATGTATGTGTGGGATGTTTTTTTTTTTCTAAACACAAATACAATTCGCAAAGCGATTAGCTTGTCTGCGAAAAACACCCAGGATCCATGGTGGGAATCGAACCCACGACCTCTGGACTGAGACGCTAGCATCGCTACCAGTCAGCCACAGGCGCACCCAATGTATGTATGTGTGTGTATATGTGTACGTTTTTATATTTACTTGTATGTTGTCGGTCTCAAATACTGTTGTTGTAATGATAGAAAAACGTTATACCCTGTAGGAAAGGTCGATGGTGAAAATATACTGACTCGCCTTTTACTTTGCCACCAGTACTACTATATAATTATACCCCATCCAATACTTTTCACTATAGACATTTAGCATATGCTTGTCATTTAAAATCTACTAGTAACACTAAAACAATTGAATAGGTAATGACTACGTGGTTCTTATCGGAACGTAGAGACATAACAACTAGACAGTAAGTTACTGGTATATTTCTATAATTTATGTACATTCAAAAAGGTATGTATATTGTTCTCGTTGAACCTTCATAGTGAAGAGACATTAAAGCGGATTTTTTTTTACACACATACTCGTACATACGAAACAAATATAAAAAACAACAAAATCAAAAATCACAAAAAAAATATTCGTAGTACATATTCACCTTGATAAATAAGCTTATTGGCTTTACTAATATTTCTTACATAGCAAGAAATAGCAAAAACAAAAAAAAACCGTAAACACAAACAAAGTTCCCTTGAGGAATAATACTCTGTATGAGTACCTCAAAGGAAAA
This sequence comes from Tachina grossa, assembly GCA_949987645.1. NCBI lineage: Eukaryota > Metazoa > Arthropoda > Insecta > Diptera > Tachinidae > Tachina > Tachina grossa. The sequence continues at coordinate 83,494,035 of OX465275.1, forward strand.
AAATTTTGAAGTGAGTTCTAACGGCAGAAATGCTTATTTTACTGTGAGTTCTGAAACTCTTAATGAAAAAAATATAAATAATAAATCTGATGAAAATCTTTTTTAAACGGCAAAGCCAATTTTTCGTCAGCGATCAACTTTGCTTTGTCCAATGCCAACTAGTGAATCGTTAACATTACCATTGCCTAGTACTTCTTCATTTAAGTCTGCGATATCATCCGCATCGGGCTCGCGTTCATCACTAAACCAAGTTATCACTACAGATAACAGTAGCTCAAAACCCAAGGTACAAGTGGGAATGGACAGATATATAACAGTGGTAAAGCGTGGGCGAAGCCCAAATTCTTCAAAAATTTCATCTGCCCCAAAGATGTCTAGGGATAACAGCGCATCATCTACCAATCGTCAAAATCGTTTTTCATTATTGCAAGACACCGACGACAAGCCCTCTACATCATCGCAAAAGTTTTTTAAGCCACCACCTATTTATCTGAGAGAAAAAAATTCTAACGCGCTTATAAAAAAACTACTGTCGACCATTGGTGAAAATACTTTTCACATCGTTCCAATTAAAGGAGGTAATATTGATGAAACTAAAATCCAAATATATAATGAAAAAGATTTCCGAAAAATTGTTAGGGAATTCGAAAAAAATAAAACAAATTTTTACACATACCAACTTAAGAGTGCTAAACGCCTACACATAGTATTAAAGGGCATAGATTCATATGTTGAACTCGAAGAAGTAAGATGTGCACTTGTCGACCAAGGATTCAAGGTAAAAAATGTTACCAACATATTTAATAGAGAAAAGGTCCCCCAACCCCTATTTCGGGTTGAACTAGAGCCGAATGACTTACAATTGAAAACAAAAATGAAATCCATCCAATTTATAGCGTAAAGTATCTCTTACATCGAAAAATCATAGTTGAAGAGCCACGTAAGCGTTCAGGTCCCGTACAGTGCCATAATTGCCAAGAATATGGCCATACGAAAACTTACTGCAAGTTACCTACAGTGTGTGTTATCTGCGGTGAATTGCATGGTACTGCTAGCTGCACTAAGCTAAAAGATCAAGCAGAAAAAAATGTAGTAATTGCGGAGGTAATCACACAGCTAACTATAGAGGATGCCCTGTATATTCTTTCGTTAAACAGGCTATGGGTCAAAAACCCAAGTTAACTCCAGCTCAACAAGTAAACGCGAACTCCGACACTTTTGCTCAAATCAGCCAACCAGTTACTTCACGTCGTAAGACTAGTTCAATTCCCACGCAAAATGCTCCACCGCCAAATAATTCAACGAATTCAAACTCAAGCCTTAACTTTAGTCGCCTTGAAGCTACTATTGAGAATCTGGTGCTAACTATAAACAACTTTACTACAAATATGACAAGTATGATGCAAGAAATGCTGCGAATGCAGAATACACTGCTTCAAGCATCAGTTAATAAACCATGAACACGTTAAAAATATGTTTCTGGAACGCAAACGGCATTCGCCAACATAAAAATGAACTTGAGCATTTCCTCATGGAAAAAAATATTGATATAATGTTGGTTTCTGAGACTCATTTGACCTCAAGAAGCTTATTTAAAATAAATGGTTACACTTTATATGATACAAAGGACCCAAAAGGGAGAGCATGTGGTGGATCAGCAATTCTGATTAAGTCAAGACTCAAGCACTATGTCCTTGACAACGTTAGTGAAGAATATTTGCAAGTAACGAATATTTTCGTAGAAAATTTTTGTGCGAATTTCGTGATATCATCAATTTACTCACCTCCCAGATTTTCAGTTACCGAAGATCAGTATGAGAAGTTCTACAAATCGCTTGGATCTTGTTTCGTGGCAGCTGGTGACTACAATGCAAAACATACGTACTTGGGATCGCGTCTTGTTACACCTAGAGGTCGAGCCTTGTTTAATACAATTTCAAAAATGGGCTTAGATATCATTTCGAGTGGGGAGCCTACTTACTGGCCTACTGAAGTGAGAAAAATTCCAGATGTTATAGATTTTGCCGTCACGAAAAATATTCATAGGGACTTAATTCATGTAGAGGCCTCTCTAGATCTGTCCTCCGATCACTCTCCAACAATAGTTACAATTTTCAACCCACTAACGAGTGATTTAACTAACTCATATGTGAAGTTGATTGATGGAATCAACTGGCTGGCATTCAAAAAATATCTTAGTAGTCACTGCGTAGAAAACATTCAGCTTAGATCATGCGATGATATTGAATTTAACATTGCCAATCTTAACGAAAATATTAAACAGGCTGCTGAACACGCCACTACCTCCTATCCGCAGACCGGCTTTAACAGAATTTATTCTACGGAAATCGAACGTCTTGTATGTGAAAAAAGGAGAGCTAGAAGAGAATGGCAACAACACAGATCACCCCTAAATAAAATCAGACTTAAAGAATGTACTAAACGACTCAAAGAGCTGCTATCGTCGGAAAAAACTACACTACTGGAAAAGTATTTAGAAGGTCTTGATGTAACGTCCGCATCTAATTACTCTTTATGGCGCGCTACTAGAAATCTTAAACGACCCGTTGATCTTGAATCACCATTGCGTACTGCGACCGGAGGCTGGGCAAGAAGCGATAGTGAGAAAGGTAACTTTTTTTCTGAGCATTTAAAATATGTATTCACTCCCAATTCATGTACGGGTGCTGCTTATTTATCGAGTGTAGTTTCTCTACCCCCTCGTCCCTTAAAGTTTAAGATGCGTGAAGTACAAAAAGTAATTGCTGAACTCAACCCGAAGAAAGCTCCAGGTATTGATGGCATTAGTAACAAAATGCTCATGAACTTGCCTCATATTGCAATAAGAATCCTGCTATTTATTTTTAATGCTATTTTAAGAATGCAGTATTTTCCACATAGCTGGAAACTGGCCAAGACAAAAATGATTCCAAAGGTGGGCAAAGATCTTACCAAGAGTGAGTCATATAGGCCTATACGCTTACTATCTACAATCTGAAAGCTTTTCGAAAAGCTGCTCATGACTAAATTGTACAAAATTTTAACTGATAATGGGTGCATCCCGGACGATCAATTTGGCTTTAGAAGTCAGCACAGCACGATTGAACAAACGCATAGACTGGTCCAAGTTGTAAGAAGAACATTTGAAGAAAATAAGTATTGTTCTGCTCTCTTTATTGATGTTTCTCAGGCGTTTGATAAAGTATGGCACGAAGGCCTATTTTAAAATTGAAGACATGTCTGCCAATAAACATTCAAAAGCTTTTGGAAAGTTATATTATTGATAGGAAGTTCACTGTTGTGGAAGGAGAGTTCACGAGTATGCCCGAACCTATATCTTCTGGTGTGCCACAGGGTAGTATTCTGGGTCCTGTCTTGTATTTAATATATACTTGTGATATGCCTATCAGCAATAATATCCATATTTCTACTTTAATTAGAATAAAAGTCAATGCACAAAAGTGTGTCCATATAACGTTCACCATAAGAAGAGATACTTGCTCCCCCATTCGAATCAACAATCAAAATATTCCTCAACATTCCCAAGTGAAATACCTTGGTATACACCTTGATCGAAGACTTACATGGAAACATCATATTGACTCTAAGTTAACTCAGATGAAACTTAAGTTAACTCAAATATATTGGTTGATTGGCAGAAACTCAAAACTCAGCCTAGACTGCAAACTTTTATTATACAAGTCGCTTTTGCAGCCAATATGGCGCTACGGAATTCAGTTATGGGGCACTGCTTCAGCTTCCAATGTCGAGAGAATCCAACGAAGGCAAAACAAAATTTTACGGTTAATAACATCTGCTCCATGGTACATCCAAAATTCTATTATACATCGTGATTTAAATATGCCACTAGTGACTGAAGAAATTGCAAAATACGCAGGCAAATATTTAACAAAACTCGAATCACATCCTAATCCACTTGCTCGTAATATTTTGAACTTTACTGGACACATCCGCTTAAAAAAGAGGGACACACGGGCTCTTATACCTAACGCTCCAGATGGGACTACTTGAAAATACTTTCCCCTCCCCCCCTTTTTTTGATTATAACTTCTAATGTATTATTTATAACTACCACTAAGTTTATGTCCGACACTGGTCTGGCCTAATAATTTTTTTTTATAGATTTAAGATTTGAATACTTATTGTTAGTTCATATAAGAAGATACAATAAATAAATACAAAAAAAAAAAAAAAAAAAAAAAAATATTGACAAGTTGTTGCAAAATCTACCAGAAATACACCACATATGTTTTCTATCTTTCCTTTTTACTGACGGATAGAATAAAACGCATTATACTATAATGGTCCCTAGAATTTTAGTGTTGACACAAAGACAATTGATCCCTGTCTGACTGCAGGGTAGTGACAACGAATTCGTGTGTATATAGAACAGTAAACAGTAACCCGCAAGGAGTGTGCACACTTCTACCGATATTCGGTAGATTCTACCGAATATATTTGTGGATTTAACAATCTACCAATTCTACCGAACAAGGCCTGATGAAATCTACCGAATATTGTTATTTAGTAATTTAAATCGATATATGTATAAATTGCCTATTTTCTGTCATGGAAATCATTAAAACAGAACAAAGAAATCGGTTAAAAACTGAAACTATAGGTAACCTAATATTTGCCAAAGAATTGTGCCTTGGGGATGAAATATTTATTCCTACCAATGATTTAATAATTTTTGCACAAAAGTTTAAATTCATAAATGGATCTTAATTATAATCTTTGTAGTTACAAATGTTTGTCAAATAAAAGTTAATTTAGTAGCTTTATAAAACCTTTATACAAAAACTAAATTCCTGTTATTTATGAATATTATTTTATATATGCATATCATATCTATAGGGTAAGGGCAAATAACTGGGGATGACACTTTTTTTATTGGAAACGCTTCATTCTTTATGGCAGTTTAATTTCCAATCACATGTGAAGTTTTAAATGCACTTTTGGAACCTGTTTAGTTTGATACTCCTTGCACTTACCCTTTATATATAAGTTTATATATATTGTTATTTTTTATTTTTTTTTGAATTGATATATTTTATGTTTCTCTGAATAAAAAAAATTTCTACCGAATTTCATTCAAATCTACCGATTTTTTTTTGTCGATTCTACCGAATTTTAAAAATATTAAAGGTAGAATTAGTAAAATCGTATCATTCTACTTTACAGCTTGTCGTATCGTTCAACTTTGTGCACAAGTTATAGAAAATGTAACAGTTTGCATAGCACATTTTTTTTTGTCTGGCATTAAATACGGCATTTTTGACATTCGCTACAGAAAAATCTGTTTTCTGCAGATTCCTACGTCAGCAGTGCTACCACCACATATTTTAATACTAGTAACATGCATTGTATATCGTACGGTTTTTGTCAGCTGACACGCAACATCACGACACGATTTTACTAATTATACCTTAAGTGTGCACACTGCCCGCAAGCCATAGCACAATTGTGCGGATGAAAATCACATACATCCTTATGCTCTTTCATTTAGTCGTCACTGAGCCAGCGACGAATTAAGTTGTGCACGCATGTATTAATTTTTTCCTGGTTTTTTGTTTAGTTTATTTGAGCACACGGAACGAAATTAAAGTTTAAATTTAGTAAATTTCTACAGACAAAAAATTGATAATATAATTATGGAAGCTGGCAAATATTTCGTGATTAAAAATGCTTTAGGCAATATGCGATGCATTTTATTTTATAGAATGTTTAAAAATAATAGGGAAAATAGTTTAAAAGGCATTTTAATAGTATCAACAGAGCTGTGAATAAATTTAATTTTGAATTTATACACTAAATTGTTGAATGGTTATTAAATTTTTAGTTTTTGTTTAAGTTTTTATTTTATTTAAAAAAAAAATTCAAACAACTAATAACCACATCATGTATTTTATATTACAAAACTTTTCTTCAAGTGCAAATTTATTTTACTCTCATTTTTCTCACCAAAACAAACATATTTTATTTTGCGGGACACTGATGTAGAATCATTATTTTTGTTGTTGTGAGTTGTCGTTGCTATGCATATGTATGGTTATTGTACTCGTATGCGTGCATGCATTTTTTTATCTCTGAGGAAATAATCTAGAAGCTGCAGATAGTGGCAGCCCTGATATCTGTTGAGAATGGAAGTGGAGAGGGAATGTATCTGATAATGTATCTACCTATATGTTTTTTGGAGTAATGTACGTGGGGGACGAAGGTGTTGTTATGAAATCTTCGTTTATTTATTTAAGAAATATTGTTTCGTATTTCATGACAGAGGAGTTTGAATTTCATAATATTATAAAATTTCTATATGTATGTATTTATTATGTACGTTTGTGTTTGTATTACGTCTTCACTTCTTTGTGTATGTGTGTGTGTGCCAGTATGTATATGATTTTCTCGCGCTGGTATTTATATGTAGGTAGAAATAAATTGTTTTCATTATCGACATTTGGTATTATAAAATACTATCATATATCTGAACTTCCCTAATCCTAGTATGTTTTTATACATTAACGAAGGTTTATTCATATTGAAATTTCTTATTTCATATACATTTTCTATTATATTGAAAATTATTGAATTAATGTGAAGCATTCTTATTTTTAAAGGTACCAACAGACGACATGTTTTTCACATTGTATGTGCCAGAATTTACATATGTAAACGAAAACATGACGTGTGTTACCTTTAAAACATTGCTTGAGTAAAAAACATAACAAAAAACATAAGACATTATTTGAAATAGAGCGTGCTCTATTTTCTTATGTTAAACATTCAGCTCCAAATGTTTATGTCATGCGAACAAATTCGTCGGCGGTTGATTATGTGCACTATTATTAGCCGTCTGAATGAAGTATTTTGCAAGACAAATTAATTATATATTTTTTTTTAATTTAACGTTGTCGTTTTATTAAAATAAGTCCAAAAATGTATAGATTTTTAGATACAACCTCAACGTCTTGTTTAAAAAAGAAAAAATTAAAAAAGCAAATTTGCGTCGCCAGTACTACAGCGACGGAACCAAAAACGGCTTCAAGCCATTTATAAAACAAACTACGTGGATATTTATGTACTGAAAAAGAAGAAGTGATACTACATGTACGTTTGTGACCAAATATTATAAACCTTATATAAATTAACCAATATTGAAAAGCATAAAGAAAAACATACGAGTCGAAAACTTAAAAAACACATGTAAAAAACATGTCGTCTATTGGTTCCTTAAGCTGCACACTTTCCCTAAGTGTATGGATTGCTTGTCTATGCATTGTGCTTTGACTAAACGACGCTTCATATATTTTCATGATGTAGATATGTATGTAAGTGTGATTGTTAAGATCTAATAAATACTTGAGCATTCCCTGCAAATAATATTGGAGTACGTGGCCCAATCAAGATGAAACAGGCTAGTTACATCATGGTCTCATGTAATGCAGCCATGGATCATATCGTTTTCATATAGACTTGTGCCATTTAGTTCATTTCAGTGACCGGTCATTTTAGTTCATTATTTGTAAAAGAACTAGTTCGTTCATTTAGTTCAATCGCTCTTTTTAGTTCAATGAACTATTTAGGTCTTTTTTGCACAAAATATTTTGTGTTTTTAGTTCAATGATTTTACATCTACAATTCTACATGCATATTTATGAGTGTTGTGGTCTTTGAAAATATTAAAAAGACAGATTCTATGATTAAAATGTTTTATGAAAAATAAAATTAATTAAATAATAAATAAAGGGTTTATAAAACAAATACTTTTAAATCTCATAAATCCAAAATATATTTTGTGAATAGGGTAGTATAAGTGTTTACTTGTTTATTGCATTTGTGGTAGTAGCAAGCCATGAACAAGAACTAAATATACATACATACATACATACATATGGATGAGTATAGAAGATAAGCACACAAACAGTGAAAAAGTAATGCAAAACGTTGAAAACATTTAGTTCACAGCATCTGTGTTAGTTCATTTTGTGTCTTAGTTCTTAGTTCAAAAATTGAACTAGTGAGCGTAAAACAATTGAACTAGTTCACTTAGTTCAAAGTACTGCATCGTTCATTTGAACTACTTCGTTCATGAACTACAGAAGACTATTTTCATACAACCATCCAATGCTGCACGATAAGTGTTCGTGTTTAGTCTATAACTATTCCATATGGGGTAGTTTTTGGGGTTAGTCCGATGTAATGCAAAGTTGTACCATGTGGTCCAACCCTAGGACATCGCAATGTTAAATCGACCACCTTTTTTTTCATATATTTGGAGTACTCCAACTCCTCTTTCGACTAGTCCTGACATGCATGTATGGACTAGTCGTATTATCTGCAGGGTTGATAAGAAATTTGATATGTATACATACAAATTGATTTTATGTATGTATGTATGTATGTATGTACGTACATACAAATAAGAGTTCAACTCAATCTTTGAATACATTTTTTTGTCGTGTGATATCTTTTGTTGTTGTTGTGTATTATTTGAAATTAAAAACGTTTTATCTGCATTTACTTAAAAGTTTGTGAGGATTTTCTGTTTTAAGTAAAACTGAATTCCTGAAGATATATACCCTATAGTAATAGTAACTATAATAGAAATATTTCTTATACTTAATTTACATTTCTTTAAAGTTGATGCAACGTTAGTTAGTCAACGTTTGACATTTTTGGGGGTATACAATTTTTTCTAACTATAGACTTTTTCTTCACTTTCTACATTTATTTTTTATTTTAAAAATTTATAAACATTTTTAAATGACACTGATCCGGCACTCCAGCTTAAATACGAATAGTTTTTTTCCCTTTTTGTTAGTCAACTTACTTTTTATTTTTTCTTGATAAGCATTTAAAATCAAAAGGGAGTTTTATATTGAAATTATTATTTTCATAATTGTTGAAAACAATCGCTTCTTCTTTTGCGATGAATTCATTTGAATTACTTTTGAAACTTTACGTGTTTATAAAAATTATGTTATTTTTTATATTGCTTAATTTATAAGACTTTTAGAATTTGTCCTTTGGTGGTTATATATTCTATTATACGATTATGAATAAAAATGCAGTAAGCTGATGTCTTTGCTTACTGTTTCAAATTAAAATTTCAAATTAAACTCTGATGCAGTTAGAAGCGCTGGAGATTCTTTCATATAACAGCTTTCTTGGAATTTTAGATACATATAATATAGAATTGGATAACATTTATTTTTAATTTTTATGTTAAGAAGTACGGATATGAGACTGAATTTAAATGTACTTTTAAATTAGTTAAATCATAATGAAAAAACTTATTTTCTTCTTGAATAGCGATCAACAGAAAACGAACTCATTTTCATTGAATTTACGTATACCCTTTCGACGGTTCCTCTAGGATACAAGATGATTTTGTATGACGAAATTTCTGTCTGTCAACGTTATGGGTAATTAAATTTTTAAAATTTTAATTCCCAAAATTGTGTTGCTTTATACTGGTAATATGTTTACACTAATAAGGTACATATGGGTGTTTCCATGGTTATGCACGCGACATTTGTACACGTTTAATTGTCTTTGAATATTGTGAAAATAGAAATGGATTGGAATTTTAGAATGGAATTTTAAAATCGTTACATTGTATGTGATGAGTTCTTTCCAAAAACTATATATACTGGAAAATTGAGCACTGGGTACCCAAGTTCCATGCAATAAAAGTTAACTTACTCACGTGACAAAAAATGGAAGTGCCTTTTAGAGCCGTAAGAAAAAGTGCGAAAGTAAGCGAATTGTAGAAGATTTTTGTTCCGAAAAAAACGTTTTTATAAAGGTTAATAATGGACCTTTATAATAATGTTTTGTTCAAAAACAACTATGCATGGGTTGGCTAAGAAAAAAATATATTGTTGTTTACGCACGTTACATTACGCACGTGACGTTTTTTACCTTCATACATATTTTAAAAATTTTGCATACATATATTTTCAAAAGTAACAAAAAAATTAAACTTTTATTCAAAAATGAAAAATAAAAAATCAAAATATACTACAAGATTAATCTAACTTAATTTTTTCCTTAAGTGAGTATCCTGTTCGAGCAACATTTATATATTCTTTATCTTGGTAGGAAAAGCAATGCATTTTTTGTATTCCTGGAATAGAGCGGACAATTTTCCATTTTTCATTTAATAGTGAAGAAAAATCGTCAATCTCCTTTGCTGAGATATATAACAGTCGAACTCCCTTGATGATTTTGCGAGCGCATTCATAAAATGCAAAGGCATCCGATAAAATAATATTATTTGCCTTAACTGCTTGCCAAACTTTTAGCGCCTATTCCATCGACTGCGCCTTTGCCATGCGAAGTCGCAAAAAAGTTCCACTCTAAATGCTTACAGCCAAATTCGCTAACAAAAGAAGGAATGCTTGTGAGAATATATTTATTTTTGAATTGAATGGTGCTGCCATCAGAGAAAACTAGGACCGTAGAAATTTCTTTGTATTGGCTTTGAATTTTGTGCAAAATTTTTGTAAGGAAACAATAGACGTCATATTTTTTGTGGGTTAGTTTGTCACTAATGACAGCAAAAGATTCAGTTTCACCTCGCAGCCATGCAACGCAAGTAAAAATAGTAACTTGTTGGTAGCTGAAGTGAGCTTCTTGTATCTCATTCTGATTGATCAATCGATAGTTTTCTGCAAAATCCATTTGCAAAATTAATTCACCATCATGTAAATTTTTCTTTTTGTCATTAAAATATTTTTGCTGGGCGCGCTTTATAAAATAATGAAGTTTAAAAGCTGGCAGCTGAGTTTCCAGTTCATGTAGCAAATCCGCTAATGGAGCTACGGTATAGCTTAATGTTAAGCGATCATAAATTTTTCTCCAATAGCTCCATTTAACATTTTCTTCTATTTTGGTTAAAAAAGATATGGGCACCAAATCATGTGTTACATCCCGTATACATTTCTCACAGTCACTAACCATGCACTTCTGGTCCAAAACATTGCAACATGTTAATCTCAAAAAAGGTTCAAAATGAGATGGAAACAGAGGCATAGCTTTAGCAAAAATGCGAAGTTCGCATGGTATTTGCAAACACACATATTGTGTGGAAGTTTGTCCAGTAATTTAACGTGACTGGGTCGATGGTGAAAAAATTGTGATTTACAAAGACCTTCTGAAGTGACCTCGCTTTTGTACAGTAGATAAGCTTTTGATACAGTTACAATCATAAATCGCTTTGCAACTACTTGCTTATTACAGATTAAAGTATCCTTCCGGCCGGAAGCTTGAACACTTATATCATCGCGGATATAAAACTCGTGGACTGCCTTAATGTTTTCCAGCATATTATCGATCGAACCTACTGGTATCAGCTACATTTTTCGAGAGTTTGGAATACTTTTTATACAAAGCTTGTAGCACTTCATCTTTCTTTATTGCGTCCATTGGTAACGCCCTCTATACCTTCTTTATAGCTTTGCTTAGTGTTTGTTTACACAAGTAACCACTTTTGAAAGGTGTACTTAAATTTTTCTTGATTGCTCTACACTTTTGTTGCCGAATGAGATCTCTATTTCTTTTTTCTTTCAATATTTTTGAGTTATTTTTGGCCTCACATGCTTTTCTCTTGCGATAGTCACGCATTCTTTCAGCTTGTTTTTCTTTATGTTCTTTAAGCTTGTTTTCATCCTGCTTAAGCCTTTCTCTCCACCGTTCTTGATTTTTAGCATTACTTGACATCTAATATGTATTGTTTAATTAAAATAATATTTATCAAATGCACATAAATTAACAGCATTGAATTTTTCGTACTTACTATTACTCACGTGACAAAGTTCAAAAGTCCAAAAAAAATTTAATTTTTGTAGAAGGCTATTAATTTCAATAAATTATTTCAGCAAACAAAAAACTTGCACTAGAAACTAAACAACAAGACACTTCAACTGATAATGAGCAAATAATGGCACTATGTGGTTCTTTTGCATTATGCACGTTACAAAAGAATGTTGCCGAAAAAAAAACTGAAAATATTCCGTTATTGATGCACAGTTGACTCTCATGTCACATTTTTATATTCATTTGTTGTTGTATCAATTACTTACATATATACCAAACTGCGATATAACATATATATTATTTTCGTCAGCAGCAATGACAAGTAATGCATGATACAGCTTTTAATTGAATTAAAGAGACATTCGTTTTACATACCATTTTTTTGAATTTAAAATTATGATAAGCTGAAAAATTTTTTACATAGTAAAATCTCAATAGTTTTTTTCAATTTTCTGTGCTTAAAAAAATTATGCGAGTGTTTTGATTTTTTAAGTCACGGTGGACCATTTCATGGAAATACCCATATATATTTATTTTATGAAGGGTGATCACCTATGGCTTTCATTTGATGTTCTAGATGATTTTTTTTCATTTTTTTAAAGTTCAGCGTATTGTGTATATACATATTTCTGAAATGTTTAAGTGTGCTTTTTGTGCCTATCAAACTGAGTGTACGTATCAGTTGATCAGTCAGTCTCTATTTTTATTTATTTTTTCTTCTAATGTGTCACTCCTTTTTTTTCAGATCTTACTGCTTGAAATAGTAAATGTTGGTCTAATTTTTAGGTGGATATATACATATAGGTAAATATGTGTATGTATGTTGAAATTAATTTACATACAAAGAAATACATATTTAATAAACAACTGTTGTAGCAAATCGATCTCAAATAACTCAGTTACCTTTACCAGCAATTCACCGTCGGTGTTTTCATAAAGTGTTAGAAACATTCCCTCAAGTATTTATACATGAGGTTTGTTGGTTGACCCCTATCGCATTCACATGTAATGATTTCTCACTTAAAAAAGCTTCTCATCACCTTCTAACAGGTTTATATATTCTGCTAGTATGCATGCCTTAGCATGCTTCTATCAATAGTGACTTAATAGTCCGAGATGTAGTAGTGTTAAAATTAAAAATCTTTACTATTAGAACTTACCAGTTCACTCTTTTGAATTTTTTTACAAAGTATGACATGAGGATTTTTTTGGAAATTATACATGCCTTGGCATGCTTTAATTGTTTTTTCTGTAAATTTATTTAATACTCATACAGATATAGATATAAAGTAAGATCTGTTTACGTTCCATTTTAAAATTTATGTATGCTTCAGCATGATTCTAGTTGAAGTCCATATGTATTCACTAAGTTTGTTTAAAACTTATTCATACACATGTACGTTCTTAAAGAATTGATATCATAGTCCAATTTCCGTAGTTTATCTATATTTTCTAAAGATCTGATAGCTAAAGAAATAAATAGAGCGAAGATCTTTTATAATAATCCCATTTTCATATTGTAAAATTTTGTGTGCTAGCGCTTTCAATGGGAAAATGTACATACAACTTTATAAAAAGCGATAATATGATGTGTTGCTGAATATTGCACTATGTTACAGTTCATTTTAAACACTGAAGTTTTCGCAATATTTCATTCAGACTAACAACTTTAGAGAATTCCACTACATTTAGTTAATTATCTTTCTTAATACCCATCATTCCTAATCAATCCTGCAAAAACAAGACAAACTGGATTTTTCGTTTTTAATTTTATTTTTATTAAATTCAGCATTTTGTACATCTATGCGCATGGTAGTGCGCCAGGCCAAGTTCCGGCCAATGCACGCAGTGTGTATATTTATAGGAAGCCATTTGAGCTGTTTTTACCCCTCTCATAACTTTGTTCCCCGCGATCGTAAAATTAGGAAATTTAAATCATAATTAGAATAAATTCATATAACCTCATATGCGAAGTTTGAAAGCTTTAAAATGAAAGGTTCCGGAGATATGGAGCTGAAAAAAGTGAATATTTTAAGACATACTCACTGACCTACTGACTCACCCATCAATATTATGATGCACTTCCGCTATAGCTAGAGATCTGAGTTTTGGTACGCAAGTAGATCTAGGTGAGCAATGAACTAGAAAAATCTGGAAACCCCAAAATATTATCCAAGAGGGCGGGGTTACGCCCATAAAAATTAAAATTTGTGCTAGTAAGCTGAAATTTGCTACAGAGCTAGGTATAGGATATACTATTTCTGTATTTATTATTATCCATTTGCAACGAAACTTCACACGAATAATAAACACTGGCCGGAAAAAATCTTAACCCTTTATGGCGCAAGATCACCAACGTTTTTACTTTTATTGTTATTGAATAGAAAAAAACTTTATTTATGGAAAAAAACATTTTAAAAAAATTTTTATTAAAAACTTAGGTGTTGTTTTTTTTTAAAAAAAAGCTAATGTTGTAGAAATGCAACATTGCATCATAGTTCAAAATAATTTAAGATGTGTGAAAATTTTTAAAGCAGTTATTTTGCTTGTTATAACATAAGCTAATAATGAATTTTTCGCATGATGTTTGCGTATAACCCTTACATTCCGGAAATTTGCACCGCATTCTTTTATCAACCCAAATTGGGAAGTGCCCGTACTGGTCTAACCTCACATCTTTCGGAGGCACGTGTTGAGCCGGACCTTTCTTTTTTTTATTTTGAATTAAACATTCAACATTACTTCCGCGTTTTGTACGGTTTGCAGTTTTGTATTTGCAAAATGTCTCAGCTATTTGTATTCTAAATTCAGCAGAGTGGAGAATTTTGCTAGTACTGCACTTTTCAGCCTGTATTCTTCTATACAGAAGCCACGAATTGCTCATAGTCATATCCAGTAAATGGTAGAAAATGCGTACCATCGTTTACTGCGGCCATCAAAAGCAGTGATATATAAATTTTGACCAAGTTCTTGTTTGGCACAACACCTTTCACTGACATATGCTATGCATTATTTACATTTGTAATCGTAAGGGTGTCATATAATTTTTAGATAATCTGCTAACTTGGCAATATTTTTAACTTTTTAGAAAAGGAGAAAATAATGTATAGTTCTTCCTTTCTTTATATCGGTAAAAATGTTTTCAAGTTAGCAGATTATCTAGAAATTATATGACATCCTTACGATTACAAATGTAAATAATGCATAGCATATGTCAGTGAAAGGTGTTGTGCCAAGCAAGAACTTGGTCAAAATTTATATCTCACTGCTTTTGATGGCCGAAATTTATATAGGAACTTGGCCTTTTTTCACATTTATGTTTTTGTGTGGATCTTTAGATTTCTTTATACTATATTAAGCAGCTTATTCTCATTTGTTGAGTTAACTTTAATCGAAAACATTTTAATGGTGAGATCAATTTTTCTATTTTATGCACTAAGTAAATCTTTATATATACCAATCCACTTATATGAACCATTAAAGCTAATTCTTTTCACATCATTCCTTTTAATGATCAATTAAATCATTGTAATGGGTGTTTTTTATTAAGGTATAGAACTTTAAGTTGGCATCACTTTTTTAACTGGCGGCCGGTTTATCAGCTGTCAAGTGAATAATATTTAGTTTGGTTTGCCATTTTATCATGAACAGGTTGACAAAAGAACAACGCTTGCAAATCGTGCAAATGTATTTCGAAAATAATGCTTCAGTTCGCGAAGTTTACCGCAAGCTCCGTCCATTTTATGGTCGACATAATCGTCCATCAGAGCAATTAATTCGGTTAACCATGGATCGTTTTCGCACTACGTTTATTCTATGTGATAATACGCATCCGCAGAGACGGCGAACAGTGCGCACCGAAGAAACAATTGCCGCTGTAGAGAAAAGTGTTGAAGAGGACCCGAATGAATCGATTCGCCACCGTGCACAGCAATTGGAGCTTTGTCCATCAACTTTATGGAAGATTTTGCGCAAAGATCTTGGCTTGCGACCTTACAAGATCCAGCTTGTGCAAGAATTAAAGCCGCGAGACCATGCAATGCGTCGTGATTTTGGTGTATGGGCCGAAAATGAGATTGATCTCGATGCTGATTTTCATCGCAAAATTTTGTTCAGTGATGAGGCTCATTTTTGGTTGAATGGCTACGTCAACAAGCAAAATTGCCGCATTTGGAGTGAAGAGAATCCACATGAGACCCTTGAGACGCCATTACATCCACAAAAACTGACTGTTTGGTGTGCTCTATGGGCTGGTGGAGTCATTGGGCCATACTTCTTCCGAAATAATGCTGGAGAGTCAGTTACCGTTAATGGAGACCGGTATAGAGCCATGATAACCGACTATTTTGTTCCCGAATTGGATGGCATGAATGTGGATGAGTTGTGGTTCCAACAAGACGGCACTACATGCCACACAGCGCACGTCACAATCGATTTATTGAAGGAAACATTCGATGAGCGCATAATTTCGCGGAATGGACCTGTCAATTGGCCACCCAGATCGTGTGATTTGACACTATTGGATTATTTTCTTTGGGGATATGTGAAGTCGCTCGTCTACGGCAACAAACCAGAAACGTTAGGGGACTTGGAAGCCAACATTCGTGGCGTTATTGCCAACATACGGCCCCATATGCTCGAAAAAGTGGTTGAAAATTGGACCTATAGAATTGGCTTTATTCGAGCCAGCCGCGGCGGCCACATGCCCGAAATCATATTTAAACATTAATGGCATAAAATTATCCTTCCAATAAAGCCAAATTGATGGACATTAAAACGATTTTCTTGTGTTTTATTTCAATTCAAAGTTCTATACCTCTAAAAAAACACCCGTTACTATTGATGTTTTCATATTAAGTATTGCTTAATCTTCTATTTATGTATGAGTTTTCCAAAGTATTTATTAAAAAATTCTTTAGAATCATCTGTTTGTAAGTTTTTTTGGTACCCGTACCACTTCAAAAATATTTTCCATTGCCTTGGTTTTTGGAGTGCAGCTTTTATTTTCAGATGTACTGACTATATAAACTTTGAGAATGTGTCAATTACAGTCTTCGGAAATCAACTATTTCTATTTTCTGTAGAATACTTCTCCATTTCACCAAAATCAGCTCCATAAAAGATCATATATTCCTGTCATTACATATCTACAAGCACAAACAATTTTAGAGATTTAATATGGAGTTCGTTTACTAAATTTCTTTTAAAAGGCACTGAGTTGTTTTACAGATTTTTTCGAGAGTGTTGTGATCTACATGTTGCACTTTCAGCTATTTATACTAACATGTAGTTAATTTTCTAATATATATATATATTTAATGGTACAACTCTTCAATTTTTTTTTCAAAATATGATTTAATTTTTAGAATGTCTTTTTCAATTTTATAACTGTTTTCTTTCTGTAATTTTATTTCACGTTATAGTCCATCAATATGCATT
Organism: Tachina grossa; assembly: GCA_949987645.1. Classification (NCBI taxonomy): domain Eukaryota; kingdom Metazoa; phylum Arthropoda; class Insecta; order Diptera; family Tachinidae; genus Tachina; species Tachina grossa. Next base: position 83,511,315 of record OX465275.1, read on the forward strand.
TGAATATATTCTTGAATTATATCAATGCCTTAAGCTATATTATTAATTTCTTCTTTAGTTTGTCGATTTGAGTTTCCTCAAAAAAAAAAAAAACTGATATCGTTCTCCGTCAGTGAACGATGATGACTCTGTATGCATACATTAGTAGTAATTAAAATCTTTTTATAGATTTCGAGTTAAAATTTATCATAGTTTTTTGGTATTTTATGAAACATTAGAGAAAATAGTGCTTGTGTTAGAGCCCATATTTGACCACCAATTTGTATTTTATCTTCATTTAGTTTGAGGTTACTATAACCAATAGTTTGTATCTAATTCATTTTTTCCTTCCAATACTTATAAGTCAGTATAAGTGTCCTCGGAATTGGAAGTCTGTGAGTCAAAATCATCGTCATCGTAGTCATTATCATTCTGCTAGTTTCTGTGGGGTACTTGTCTCTATCTTTACTGATGTTTTTTCAGGCTTTAAACTTGTATATTTTCAACTTCAGTCTTGATTTACTTTCTTGTTTCATAAGAATTCTTTTAATTTTGTTCGAACTATTTATGAATTCGGTAAGAGGTTCTATTATGGGTTTAAAAGTATCCCTTAGTTGTTCACGTGTACGTGTACTACGAAGCTTTTTCTTCAACACATTTCTTGTCAACACAAACTGCTTTAAAACTTTCTTATCCATGTTTGCTAAGGGCAAATAACAGGTATCAGCTATCAGATCAGGTTATCAGGTATCTGCTCTGGTTTTCAGATCAGCTTATCAGGACCTGGTCTGGTTTTCAGATCAGCTTATCAGGACCTGGTCTGGTTTTCAGATCAGCTTATCAGGACCTGGTCTGGTTTTCAGATCAGCTTATCAGGAGCTGGTCTGGTTTTCAGATCAGCTTATCATGATACTGGTCTGGTTTTCAGGTAGCTGGACTGGTTTTCAGATCAGGTTATCAGTATACAAGTAGCTGGCCATTTATAACATTTATAGGAATGAAGTTTCAGGTCAGATGAAATAACTAAAGTCAATCTTTTATGAGCAGTATTTTTTTTTTCTATAACGAATATCGTTTAATGCAATATCTTTGCTTATAACCAAAATCTATATTTATCCTTCCAACACTCTACAAATTTCTTAAAACTTTTAAAAATTCATATTACTGCTAACATGATCCTTATAAACATGCTTCATATTTTTCTCATCTTACTTAAACATTATAATAACATTTGCATTGTCTCTTTAAATGCTTACAGCCGTATTCATAAAAATTTTACACAGCATTTCAAATGTTCGCTAAATTGTATTCATAATAGAATATTAGCTTAAAAAACGCTTTCTAAACCTTGCGTAAATCACCAAATCTTAAAAATTAAATGCACTCATATTTAAAATAATTTTGAGTTGACGTCGTTGTAATCAAGAATGATAAAATAAAGATTACGCCTTGCGCATGATTTACCGTTTGATGACGTATAGTCCCCTCGCAAAGGTTGCCAAGTCTGTATCACATGTGAAATTTATAATTTTTTGCAAAAAATTTATGTATTTTGTTGTAGTTGGCAGCCCTGTGATTGATTTACTCAGAGAGATCTCCAAGAAAAAAATTCATGTTGTTGTTTAAAGGCTGCAAAACTAAGAAAAATAAAAAACAAAATAAAAATAAGGAGATAAGAAAAAGAGCAAATATGAAATGTGAGTTTGTGTGCGTGTAAAAGCTCTACAGTTGAATTTTACTAGCCAATGAGAACACAGGCTGAGTGACGTCAGAATTCCATCATGCGCAGAAATGTTTTTTTATTCTAGCGCGCTGGCGTAATCTTTATTTCTTATGTTGGTTTGGGGTCCTTTTTTAAGTACAAAAGTCTGCTCATGCCTGGATGGGAAAGTCATGCATTTAAATTATGTTTCTTGCTTTAGCATTTATTTATAATATGAGTTTTCCGGCCCTGGATGGGAATGTATGTACATGATAACTGATAAGAACACATACACGATTTGAGTGTATGTATTAAAATGTTTAACTGATAAGAACACATTTTTTTTAAAGAGCTAGCATAGATCATAAAATTTTTTTATATTTTTACTTATAACAGAGAATATTAAAGCAATGGGATTAAAAAACAAATCATAAAACCATATTAATTCTGGCGCATTCTTTGCTATAAAGTTAGATATCGAAATGCTGGATGAGTCTAATTAAAATATTCACCCTTGTCAATGAAATAAAACCATTTAAATTTTAGTAAAAAATATAATATATATTTATATTACAAATTTTATTTTACAATACTTTATTATCTGATTAAAAATAATTTTATATTAATATTTAACTTTAATTTTCTTTTTTGCTGGAGTTACTTTGCTTGCGATATCCTTTTTCCAGTTATTGAATTAAAAGCAAGATTCTCTAATCCATATGTTTTTTCTCGCAATTCCTCGATTTGTAAAATTAATTTTTCTCTCAATTTTGTCATTTGTTCATCGAAATACATTTTTAATGAAATCTATACTATACTTTACTATACTTTACTATACTATACTTTACTATACTATACTATACTATACTATACTATACTATACTATACTATACTATACTATACTTTACTATACTATACTACACTTTACTATACTATACTATACTATACTATACTATACTATACTATACTATACTGTGCTATACTATATTATACTATACTATACTATACTATACTATACTATACTATACTATACTATACTATACTATACTATACTATACTATACTATACTATACTATACTATACTATACTATACTATACTATACTATACTATACTATACTATACTATACTATACTATAATATACTATACTATACTATACTATACTATACTGTACTACACTATACTATACTATACTATACTATACTATACTATACTATACTATACTATACTATACTATACTGTACTACACTATACTATACTATACTATACTATACTATACTATACTATACTATACTATACTATACTATACTATACTATACTATACTATACTGTACTACACTATACTACACTATACTGTACTATACTATACTATACTATACTATACTATACTATACTATACTATACTATACTATACTATACTATACTATACTATACTATACTATACTATACTATACTATACTATACTATACTATACTATACTATACTATACTATACTATACTATACTATACTATACTACACTATACTACACTATACTATACTATACTATACTATACTATACTATACTATACTATACTATACTATACTATACTATACTATACTATACTATACTATACTATACTATACTATACTATACTATACTATACTATACTATACTATACTATACTATACTATACTATACTATACTATACTATACTATACTATACTTTCAATTTCAAGTTCTTCAATTTCACAATATTGATATATTAATTACCTAACCTAAATAAATCATAAATTAAATAAAAACAAATCAGTTTTAATTAAAAAACATTTAATTAATTTTAATTATTATTCGAACTCCATTTGTTTCTATATTTATGATTTTAACAGGCTAAAGTTCGTATCGCTTTTTAAGCCAAATTACATGTGATAATTATTAATGAACAAATAAAACCAAAGTTAGTTGTAAATATTCTGACAACACATAGTTGAACGGAACAGCCAGCCAATTTCGAAGGCCACTAAACCCCCATCATCAGCGTTCTTTTGTGTTTGGTCCACTGTGTGTGGTGTCAGTTGATGTAGATTTCTGCTTTATATACTTAGCATTATTGCAAATGGAATAGATGAATTGTTTTGTTTCATCGTATTTCAATTTGCTGAAAGCTTTTTTGTATTGTAAGCTCTATTTTACCATCTCTATACTAACAACAGTCTTACCATTGCCGTTTGTTCTTTTGCTACTTATACACATGTTGGTTGATTTGCTTATTTTTGTTCTATTTAATTTTATTTACGATTACAAATTTATATAATGCATAGGTATTGTATCAAACAAGAACTTGGTCAAAATTTATATCTCACTACTTTTAATGGCCCAACTTTTTTATACGAACTTGGCCTTTTTTCACATTTATGTTTTTGTGAGGATCTGACTACTTTTTGAAAAATTTTCTATAATAAAACTTTTTAAACTTAAAATTTCTAGTGTGTTTTATTTCTATTCATGATCACTGTGCCAGTTAAAAATGGCATAGTTACATAAAATAATAAGTTGGAGCATGATGAATGTTGGATTTTACACCTTAAAAATGAATTATTGCGCTATTACAACGGGTCGGCAGTGTGTACAGTGGCAGTGTATTTGTTAAGAGTCGTCTGGAAAAAAACATGTAAAATACAGCGTCAATTCTAGTGGAAGTGATCCCGCCTATTTTCTCAATATATTTACATATTAAAGTCTGCTTAGCAGAACTACATAATTCAAAAGGATATGCCCAATGTGTTTGTAAGGTTTCAATAGGGTAGCTCGCTGATGCTTTAATTTTTGGATTTTCTGATAGAGTAAATCAATTAGGACTATTTGTCTACAAAATTTAAGCTCTCTGCAGTATAATATTACGTAAAATTATCCCGGGTGTGGCCCCGCCGACTTTTATATCTGTTAGTGCTTATGGTTCATGTAAAGTTTTGTAGGAAAAATCTCATGAGAAATTCATGACTAAAAACTGCTAAGCCGAAGTACATGAAAGAAAAAGCTAAGATTTATGGGTGTAGTTATGGCCAATTTTCAAAACAGGAAATTTTTACTTTGGATAAGTGCAATGTGTATGAAAAGTTTCAATAAAATTTAACTTAATTTTGTGTTTACAATGCTTGTTCCCAACCCCTGATTGAAACTTCTGGTTTCTTAAATTTTTACTAGGGATCTCTGATCTAGATTAATTTGTGTACCAAATTTTAGCACTCTACTGCGAATTAGAGTTTTAGCGGATAAAACTTCTTGCTTTTAAAATTTTTCCATTGGCTTACTCATTAAGACTTATTTGTGTATAAAATTTCAGCTCTCTAGCGTGAACTTTACCTTTAAATTTTATGAGCATTGCCCACTATTTTAAACTCGCAATATTGTTTTGGACAGCGCTTATAATTCATTCTTATTTTCTTCTAAAATATGCTAGACCGAAGTAGATTAAACACAAGGCTAAAATTTTATGGGAGTTATCACGACCACTTTTTTATATGTGATAGTTTAGAGTATTGTATACGTGTAACGTATATGCAAGGTTTCACTAAAATGGCTTAAGTTAAAAGCTGTATATTAACAGCCTTATTTATATGACTTATTAGGGATTTAAAAAGGGGTTTTAAGACAAACTTTCATTAAAAATTTTTCTTAAAAAGTCTTAATAAGTTTTATTAATAAGGCTGTAAGTTTTCAGGTTCAAAAAATAGTAGCGTGACCCCACCCATTCTGGTTAATTTTTTTGATTTTTCAGATTTCTCTTGTTGGTTTCTCACCTAGACCTATCAAATTTCAGCTCCTTAGCGCAACTTTTAGATTATAATTTTAATGGGCGTAACCCCGCCCACTTTGCCAAACTTAAGATTTTTTACGGCCACTGTTTATTATTCCTGTCAAGTTTCGTTGGAAAGGGATAATAATACATACAGAAATAGTATATCTAAATATGCTGAGCCGTAGTACACGAAAATCAGGTTGAAATTGTATGGGCGTGTTAACGCCCACTTTTTTAATGAAAACTTTTTAGGCTTGTTTTATCGCAGCATGTATGCCGAATTTCAATAAAATATCTTCCATTAAGCGCCTTAGATTTGCTTTTTTAATTCTAGCCTTTATGGGCGTAGCCCCGTCCTCCTGGCCAAAATTTTCGGATTTTAAATTTTGTTTAGTTCAATGCCCACCTAGACCTAGTTCTGTAGCAAATTTCTGCTCATTAACACAGATTTTAGTTTTTATGGCCGCGCCCCTTTGGTTAAAATTTTTAGGTTTTCAGATTTTTCTGGTTCATTGCTCACCTAGATCTATGCGTGTACCAAATTTCAGTTTTCTAGCTATAGCGGATGTGCTTCATCAATTTGATGAGTGTGTCAGTGGTCAGTGAGTATGTCTTAAAATATGCACTTTTTGCACCTCTATATCTCCGGAGCCTTTCATTGTAAAGCTTTCAAACTTCGCATATGAGGTTATATGAATTTATTATAATTATGGTTTAAATATCATAATTTTACGGTTGAGGGGAACAAAGTTGTGAGGGGGGTAAAAACAGCTCGAATGGCTTCGTGTAAATATACACACTGCGTGCATTGGCCAGAACTTGGCCTGGCGCACTGCCGTGCGCCTAGATAAATGATACATCTGATGGAAGTCTTTTTTTAACGTCAAGGCCAATTTTTCTTCAGCGATCAACTTCACTTTGTCCAATGTCAAATAGTAGTGATTCATTAACATTACAGTTGCCCAGTACTTCTTCACATAAGTCAGTATTATCATCCCCTTCAGGCTCGTGTTCATCACTTAACAAAGTTATCACTACAGATAACAGCAGCTCAAAACCCAAGGTACAAGTTGGAATGGACAGATATATAACCGCGGTAAAGCGCTGGCAAAGCCCGAATTCTTTAAAAATTTAATCTGCTCCAAAAATGTCTAGGGATAACAGCGCAGCCTCAACTAATCGCCAAAACCGCTTTAAAATTTTGCATGATGACAACGACAAACCCGAGGTGTCCTCGAATAAAACATCCAAGCCGCCACCAATCTATTTGAGAGAAAAAAATTCAAATGCCCGTATTAAAAAATTAATTTCGGTCATTTGTGAGAATAAATTTCACATTGTTCCAATAAAACGGGGCAACATCGATGAAACGAAAATTCAAATTTATGACGATTTATGATTCCCGCAAAATGGTTTCTGAATTTGAAAAAAACAAGTTTCTACATATACCGGCTTGAGAGTGCTAAAGGCCTGCAGATCGTATTGAAGGGCATATATTCTTACGTTGTTCCCGAAGAAATAAAAGATGCACTCGTCCTCCAGGGATTTATTTATTTATTTATTTATTACCAATAACCTAGCCAATACAGGCCATAAACGGTTACAAATTTCTACTATAATTTAAGGTAAAAAATATATCAAACATATTAAATAGGGAGAAGATCCCCCAACCTCTATTTCGAGTTGAACTTGAGCCAAATGATATAAAATTAAGAAAAAATGAGAGGCATCCAATTTATAATTTAAAATACCGAAAAATCACAGTTGAAGAGCCACATAAGCGTTCAGGTCCTGTACAGTGCCATAATTGCCAAGAATATGGCCATACAATAACATACTCTGTTTGTGTTGTGTGCGGCGAATTACACGTCACTGCTAATTGCAATAAGCCAAAAGTTGAAAGTTATAAAAAATGACAACATTTGTTAAGAACATCTACACGCAACAAATATTGGCATTGAACATTTTTGTACAAATTTCGTGATTTCATCAATTTACTCCCCTCCCAGATTTTCAATCACTCAGGATCAATATGACCCTTGGACCTTGTTTTGTAGCAGCTGACGACTACAATGCAAAACATACGTTCGGGAGTTCGCGTCTTATAACACCCAGAGGTCGAGCGTTGTTCAACACAATTGCAAAAATGGACTTGGACGTCATTTCGAGTGGTGAGGCCAATTATTGGCCTCCTGACATACAAAATAATCCGGATGTCATAGACTTTGGCGTCATGAAAAATATCTCTAGGGATTTACTTCAAGTTGAAACTTCTCTAGATCTCTCGTCCGATCACTCCCCCACGATTTTTACAATTTGTAGCCCAGTGAGAAGCGCTTTACTCTACCCATATGTAAAGTTTATAAATCGTGTTAATTGGTTCGGATTCAAAAAATACCTTAGTAGTCATTGTACGGAAAATATTAAAAGATCACCAGATGATATTGAATCTAACATTGCCAATATTAACGAAAAGAACATGCCGCTACCTCACATTCGCAGACTGGGTTTAACTGGATTCAAAAAATACCTTAGTAGTCATTGTACGGAAAATATTAAGCTAAGAAACCAGATGATATTGAATCTAACATTGCCAATCTTAACGAAAAGAACATGCCGCTACCTCACATTCGCAGACTGGTTTTAACAGAATTTACTCTACAGACATTGAACGTCTCGTACGTGAAGGAAGAAGAGCTAGAAGGGAATGGCAACAGCACAAATCACCCCAAAATAAAATTAGATTTAGAGAGTGCACGTAACGACTCCAAGAGTTGCTTGCATATGAGAAAACTGCATCTCCTAGAAATTATCTTGAAAGTCTCGATGTCACAACAGCATCTAATTACTACTTGTGGCACGCTACTAAAAAGCACAAAAGACCCGTTGAGTTTAAACCACCTCTGCGCACTTCGACTGGTGATTGGGCAAGAAGCGATACTGAAAAAGGTAAAATATTTGCTGAGCATTTAAAATCCGTATTTACCCCAAATACACGTACTGGTGTTGCTGATTTGCCTAGTGTAGTTGTTCTACCCCCTCTACCCTTAAAGTTTAAGATGCGTGATGTACATAAACTAATTGTTGAGCTCAACCCGATGAAAGCTCTAGGTATTGATGGAATTAGTAACAAGATGCTGATGAATCTGCCTCGCACTGCAACTAAAATCTTACTATTTATTATTAATGCCATATAACTAAAGATTGCCGTTCGGTTTTAACCGAAACCCAAACCGCAATCTTTAACCCATAAAAACCGCAACCGAAACCGATAAAAAAAATCGTCGGTTTTTAAGTTTTACTTTAACGTTATTATCTTGTTTAAAAATACAGCAAATCTAGTTTACTTTATAAAAAATGAACAACAAAACAACCAACATATTATTGCTTCACAAGGCAATAACACAATAAAGCCCTCTTCAACTGAAAGCGAAAGATTATTTTATGTCGCTGGTAACTTCTGAACAAAAATAAGATTTTGTTTAAACGACTCTACATTGAAGGACTTAACGTTTCTGATATACATATATATATATATATATATATATATATATATATATATATATATATATATATATTTATATATGTATAGTAACAATCATAATTAATCTGCCTTATCGTGGTTGGCGTATTTCAAATAGGACTGCGGCTGTTTGGCAATAGATTAAAGAAAAACTGTCTTCTCTAATCTGTTACCAAACAGTCGTAGTCGTATTTGAAATACGCCAACAACGATAAGGCAGAATATTTTTCGCGTGAATTTTTTCACTTTTCCCTTGGTTCTGTTCACTTTATTTTTGCAGGCGAACTGAATTAGAACATCGAACAATTTTGATATTTTTCTTCGGATTATATATGTATTAAAATTTAAAGCTATTAATTTTTGGGAAAAAATTAGTATGTAATGCTTACGATTGTTAACCATAATTCCCTGTAACACATTTTTTCATAGAGTATAAATCTCTTTGGTTCACAGACAGTAAATTGCATGGTGGTGTACTTAATACGAAAATAGCCAAATCAACAGAAGCGCCTCCATGAGTACAACTTAAAGTTAAATAAACTTCATTTATAACCCAAAATTTTTGTGACCATTTGTTTTTCACGATAGGGATGATTATTTTTAAATCATCATTTATCTTCCCAGCATACATTCCTATTTATATATATATTATATATATATTATATATAGTAGCTTAAAACCGGAAATTTCCACGGTTTTTGGGAAACCCTACATATTACGACTAGAGTATTATCCACACAGCTGGAAGCTTGCCAAGGTCAAAATGATTCCAAAGCCGGGCAAATATCTTACCAAAGCTGAGTCTTACAGGCCAATAAGTTTACTATCAACAATATCAAAGCTTTTCGAAAAGCTGCTCATGACAAAATTGTCCCCAATTCTAACTGATAGTGGGTGCATACCGGACCATCAATTTGGTTTTAGAAGTCAGCATAGCACCATCGGACAAACGCATAGATTGGTTCAAGTTATAAGAAGAACATTTGAAGAAAAGAAGTATTGTTCTACTCTCTTTATTGATATTTTTCAGGGATTTGATAAAGTATGGCATGAAGGCCTAATTTTAAAATTGAAGACATATCTACCAATAAATTTTCTAAAGCGATTGGAAAGTTATATTCTATCCCGGAAATTCATTGTTGTGGAAGGAGACTTCATGAGTGTTCCCGAATCTTTATCTGCCGGTGAGCCACAGGGGAGTATACTGGGACCAGTTTTGTATTTGATTTATACTTGTGATATGCCTGTTAGCACTAAAATCCATACATCTACTTTTGCCTTCTTTAGCATTCACGAAAACCCTCACGAGGCATCTCGATATCTTCAGGAATATATTACCCAGCTGGAACTATGGTTAAAGTTATGGAGAATTAAAGTAAATGAGCAGAAGTGTGCGCAGGTAACATTTTTTTTAATGCATGTTTTTTTTTTATTTATTGTATCTTCAAATATGAACTAACAATAAGTAATCAAATTTTAAATCTATAAAAAAATTATTAGGCCCGACCAATGTCGGACATAAGCTTAGTGATAGTTATTAATAATACATAAGTAGTGATAAGCAACAAGAAGAAAAAAGTGTTTTCAAGCAGCTTCATCATCTAGAGTGTTGAATATTAGAGCCCGTGTATCTCTCTTTTTTAAGCGGATTAGGATGTGACTCGAGTTTTGTTAGATATTTACCTGCGTATTTTACAATTTCTTCAGTCACTAGTGGCATATTCAACTCGCGATGTATATTTGAATTTTTGTTGTACCATGGAGCCGATGTTATCATGCGTAAAATTTTATTTTGCCTTCGTTGAATTTTCTCTACATTTGAAGCTGAAGAAGTGCCCCATAGTTAAATTCCGTAACACCATATTGCCTTTAAAAGCGACTTGTATATTAAAAGTTTGCAGTCTAGGCTAAGTGTTGAATTTCTACCAATCAGCCAATGTACCTGAGTTAATTTAAGTTTCATTTGAGTTAACTTAGAGTCAATGTGATGTTTCCATGTAAGTCGTCGATCAAGGTGTAAACCAAGATATTTCACATGTGAATGTTGAGGAACAACTTGATTGTTAATCCGAATGGGGGAGCAAGTATCTCTTCTTAGGGTGAACGTTATATGGACACACTTTTGTTCATTGACTTTAATTCTCCATAAGTTTAACCAAAGCTCCATCTGGCTAATGTGTTCCTGGAGTTTGCGGGATGCCTCATCAGGGTTTTCGTGCAAAATAAGGCAGGTTGTATCGTCGGCAAATGTGGAAGTATGGATACTACTGCTCACAGGCAAATCACAAGTATAAATCAAATATAAAACTGGTCCCAGTATGCTCCCCTGTGGCACACTGGATGAAATAGTTTCAGGCCTACTCGTAAAGTCTCCTTCCACAACAGTGAACTTACGGGAAATAATGTAACTTTCCAAAAGATTTAAAATGTTTATTGGTAAGTAAGTCTTCAATTTTAAAATTAGGCCTTCATTCCACACTTTATCAAATGCCTGGGAAACGTCAATAAAGAGCGCAGAACAATACTTTTTTTCCTCAAAAGTTCTTCTTATAAATTGAACCAGCCTGTGAGTTTGTTCAATGGTGCTATGCTGACTTCTAAAACCAAATTGATGGCCTGGTATGCACCCACTACTAATTACAATTGGGGACAATTTTGGTTTGAGCAATTTTTCGAAAAGCTTTGACATAGTTGATAGTAGACTTATTGGCCTATATGACTCAGCCTTGGTTAGATCTTTGCCCGGCTTTGGAATCATTTTAACCTTGGCAAGCTTCCACCTGTGTGGATAATACTCCAGTCGTAAAATGGCATTAAATATGAATAATAGGATTCTCATTGCAATACGAGGCAAGTTCATCAGCATCTGGTTACTCATTCCATCAATACCCGGAGCTTTACTTCGGGTTGAGTACGGCAATTAATTTTTGTAAGTCACGCATCTTAAACTTTATGTATTGAGGGGGTAGAGCGACTACATTTAGCAAATCAGCAACACCAGTACATATGTTTGGCGTAAAAATGGATTTTAAGTGCTCAGCAAATATTTTACCTTTTTCAGAATCGCTACTTGCCCAACTTCCGGTAGATGTGCGTAGAGGTGGCTTATACTCAATGGGTGTTTTAAGCTTTCTAGCAGCGCGCCACAAAGAGTAATTAGACGCTGGTGTGACATCAAGACCTTCCAGATAATTTTTAGGAGATGCAGTTTTTTCAGACGCAAGCAACTCTTGGAGTCGTTTAGTGCACTCTTTAAATCTGATTTTATTTTGTGGTGATCTGTGCTGTTGCCATTCCCTTCTAGCTCTTCTTTTTTTCACGTAAAAGACGTTCAATGTCTGTAGAATAAATTTTATTAAACCCAGTCTTCGGATGGGAGATAGTGGCATGTTCAGCAGCCTGTTTAATATTCTCGCTGAGATTGGCAATGTTAGATTAAATATCATCGGATGTTCTAAGCGTAATGTTTTCCGTACAATAACTACTGAGATATTTTTTGAACCCCAGCCAATTAACACGATTGATCATCTTCACATATGGGTCAGGTAAGTTACTTCTTAATGGACTACAAATTGTAATGATCGTCGGAGAGTGATCGGACGAAAGATCAATAGAAGCTTGAACTTGAATTAAATCCCCAGAGATATTTTTTATGACGCCAAAATCTATAACATCCGGAATTTTTTGTATGTCAGTAGGCCAATGAGTGGGCTCCCCACTCGAAATGACATCCAAGCCCATTTTTGAAATAGTGTTGAACAATGCTCGACCTCTGGGGGTCATAAGACGCGAACCCGAGAACGTATGCTTAGCATTGTAGTCGCCAGCTGCTAAAAAAACAAGGTCCAAGAGATTTGTAGAAATCCTCATATTGATTCTCAGTGATTGAAAATCTGGGAGGGGAGTAAATTGATGATATAACAAAATTTGTACAAAAACTTTCAATGCCAATATTTGTTGCTTGTAGGTGTTCTTCACAAATGTTATCAAGAACATAGTGCTTGAGTCTTGACTTTATTAGAATTGCTGATCCACCGCAAGCCCTTCCTCTAGGGTCCTTTGTATCATATATAGTGTAGCCATAAATTTTAAAAAGACTTCTCGAAGTCAAATGAGTCTCAGATACTAACATTATATAAATTTTTTTTTTCCGTGAGGAAGTGCTCAATTTCATTTTTATGAAGGCGAATGCCGTTTGCGTTCCAGAAACATATTGTTAACGATTTCATGGCTTAATAATTAATGCTTCAAGCAGAGTATTCTGCATTCGCAGCATTTTTTGCATCATGCTAGTCATATTTGTTGTAAAGTTGTTGATAGTTTGCACAAGATTTTCAATAGTGGCTTCAAAGCGATTAAAATTAAAGCTTGCGTCAGTATTTTTTGAATTATTTGGCGGGGAAACATTTTGTGTGGGAATTGAATTTGTCTTAGCAGCATCTGCATACGATACGCGGGAAGTAACTGGTTGGCTCATTTGCGCAAACGTGGCAGAGTAAGCGTTTGCTGATTGAGCTGGAGCTAATTTAGGTTTTTGGACCATAGTCTTCTTTACGAAAGAGTACACAGGACAACCTCTGTAGTTTTCGGTGTGATTACCTCCACAATTACTGCATTTTTTATCACTTTGATCTTTTGGCTTATTGCAACTAACATTGCCGTGTAATTCACCGCACACAACACAAACAGAGGGTAAATTGCAGTATGTTTTTGTATGGCCATCGTCTTGGCAATTATGGCACTGTTCAGGACCTGAACGCTTATGTGGCTCTTCAACTGTGATTTTTCGGTACAAGAGGTATTTCAAATTATAAATTGGATGCGTCTCATTTTTTTTCAATTTTATATCATTAGGCTCAAGTTCAACACGAAATAGGGGTTGGGGAATCTTCTCTCTATTTATTATATTGGACACATTTTTTACCTTAAAACCCTGGAGGACGAGTGCATCTTTTATTTCTTCGGGAACAACATAAGAATCTATGCCCTTCAATACGATCTGCATGCCTTTAGCGCTCTTAAGCTGGTATGTGTAGAAGCTTGTTTTATTTTTTTCAAATTCAGCAACCATTTTGCGGAAATCTTTTTCGGCACAAATTTGGATTTTAGTTTCATCGATGTTGTCACGTTTTATTGGAACAATGTGAAATTTATTCTAACCATATGACCGAAATTAATTTTTTAATAAGGGCATTCGAATTTTTTTGTCTCAAATAGATTGGTAGCGGCTTGGATATTTTATTCGAGGATACCCCAGACTTGTCGTTGTCATCTTGAAAAATTTTAAAGCGGTTTCGGCGATTAGTTGAGGCTGCGCTGTTATCCCTAGACATTTTTGGAGCAGATGAAATTTTTAAAGAATTCGGTCTTCGCCCACGCTTTACCACGGCTATATATCTGTCCATTCCGACTTGTACCTTGAGTTTCGAGCCGCTGTTATCTGTAGTGATAACTTTGTTAAGTGATGAACACGAGCCTGAAGGGGATGATATTACTGGCTCATATGAAGGAGTACTAGGCAACTGTAATGTTAATGCATCATTACTATTTGGCATTGGACAAAGTTGAAGTTGATCGCTGACGAAAAATTGGCTTTGACGTTAAAAAAAGACTTTCATCAGATTTATTATTTATATTTTTTTCATTAAGAGTTTCAGAACTCACAGTAAAATAAGCATTTCTGCCATTAGAACTTACTTCAAATTTTTTTGTATTTGAGGCACTCATATAAAGAATTCCTCAAGGGATATTCGTTTGTGTTTTTTTGCGGTCTTTTTTTGTTTTTCTTATTTATGATTGTTTATTTGTTTAGAGGTACACATATATAGTATTCCTCAATATGTTTGCGGTTTTTTTTTGTTTTTGTTATTTTTACTATGTAAAAATATTAGCAAAGCATAAAGCTTATTTATTAAAGACAGTATGTACCTATTACGAATAATATGTACTACGAATATTTTTTTGTTTGTTTAATTTTTTGTAAGTAAGAAAAATTCCGCTAATCGACTGTTCGCTATGAAGGTACCACCAGAATCAACAGGTAACATTTACTATACAAAAAGATACTTGTTCCCCCATTATAATCATTAATCAAATTGTTCCTCAACATTTACATGCAAAATACCTTGGTATACAACTTGATCGACGGCTTACATGGAAACAACACATTGATTCTAAGCTAACACAAATGAAACTAAAATTAACTCATGTACATTGGTTGATTGGTAGAAATTCAACTCTCAGTCTAGATTGCAAACTTTTGATATACAAGTCACTTTTGAAACCTATATGGTGCTATGGAATTCAACTATGGGGCACTGCTTCAGCTTCCAATGTCGAGAGAATCCAACGAACGCAAAACAAAATTTTACGTATGATAACTTCGGCTCCATGGTACATCAAAAATTCAAATATACATCGTGATTTGAATATGCTACTAGTGATTGAAGAAATTGCAAAATAAGCAGGCAAATATTTTACATCCTAATCCGCTTGCTAATAATATTTTGAACTTTACTGGACACATCCGCCTAAAAAAGAGAGACATAAGAGCTCTTATACTCAACACTTCAGATGGGACTACTTAAAAAAATATTTTTTGTTTCTTTTTGATTATCACTACCTATGTATTATTTATAACTATCACTAAGTTTATGAAAACCAACTACTGAAATTTGAACTACAGATTAGATAGTTCTTTAGGGACCAAATGAAGACATTGGAAACAGATAGTCATTAGAACATTTTAGTAATTCCAGTATATACTTTTGATAATGAAATTGCATATTTTGTTTACATTTTGGTGTCTTATTAATCAAATATATTAGAAATAGAACTTATACATAAAAAGCAAGTAACAAAAATTAAAAATTTTAAAAACCCCCGACTTTTTTTAGAAAATATGTTATATCTTCTAAACGGCTGGACCGATTTTTTTCAAACATAGCTAAGAACCCTCTCGATCAAGTCATCTTTCAAACAGAAGAAACTAAATGAAAATCGGTCCAGCCGTTTGGCCTGTACGTGGACACAGACAGACACACAGACACGCACTACAAACTTATAACACCCCTTTTTTTAGTCGGGGGTTAAAAAATGACAAGACCTAATTCATTCATTCGTTCAGCATTTTACCAGCAAGTAGGGATTTTGTTTGTCATTTCTAGGGCGACAAATTTCATGCACTATAAAATTAAAAATATGCGCACATAGAATGCACAACAGAAGTCAAAATATGCACCAAAATAATGAAAATATGCGCAAATAAATAAAAATATGCAACAAAAAACAATTAATTTTAACCAGATTTATTAAATAAATAACAAAAATTAAACATTTTAAAAACCCCCGACTTTTTTCAGAAAAGATGTTATATCTTCTAAACGGCTGGACCGATTTTTTTCAAACATAGCTAAGAACCCTCTCGATCAAGTCATCTTTCAAACAAAAAAAACTAAATGAAAATCGGTCCATCCGCTTGGCCTGTACGTGGACACAGACTACAAACTTATAACACCCCTTTTTTTAGTCGGGGGTTAAAAATAACAAAATAACATAACATAACAAAAAATAAAATCAAATCAAACAATCAAATAAAAAATTAAAATATAAAAAGAAAATCAGTCCATAGAATCTGTAGATTTAAACGAGTAGTATTAACATAAATTTTTGTTTTTTATAAATAAATATTTTTTTTTTAAATTTTCAAATATAAAGTGCCTGTTGGGGCGCATAAAGTTTTTTTACACCGAAAATGTTCGATCGTTCGTTTTTTAAAAATGCGTTTTCGTTGTGTTTAACAAGAGGGCTATATAAATTTTCACCGGCATTGACACATCAGCTTGTATAATGAATAACATTTAAATATGTACAGGGTGGGCCAAAAGAAACCAAGGGGTGTAAAAGTTTAATAACTTTTTTGTTTATTAATTTTTTTTTTATTTTTTCTTTCAGATTATATAGACAACACTTGGAGAATTTATAATGGAGAGGTTCACAACTGAACAGAGAACCAGAACAATAGAATTTTATTATTTAAACCAGAGATCAATTATTTTAACGCAAAGAGCATATCGTCGACATTTTAACGTCAGAATTTCGCCCTCTGAAGCGATGATTCGTTGCTTAGTTAATTGTCATCACCAACATGGCAGCGTAAGAGATTTGCCTCGAACCGGTAGACCACGTTTAAGTCGCACTGCGGAAAATATTGAACGAGTACAGCAAAGTGTTAACGAAGCAACAGAAACATCTGGCAGAACGCGTTCTGCTCAGCTAGAAATGTCTCGTACGTCACTACGGCGCATTTTAAAAAAAGATTTACAGTTATACCCATATAAGGTGCAATTGGTCCAAGAATTAAAACCCGCAGATCATCGGCAACGTCTAAATTTTGCAGTTAAATTTCAAGAGTTGGCCAGAAATGAAATCAACTTTATTGAAAATTTGATTATGAGTGATGAAGCTCATTTTCATTTGAATGGCTTTGTTAATAAGCAGAACTGTAGGTTCTGGGGTTCTCAAAATCAAAGAGCCATTCATCAACGCCAATTGCACCCCATCAGGTGTACAGTATGGTGTGGGATCACATCTGAAAATGTCATTGGGCCCTACTTCTTCGAGAATGAAGATGGAAGTGCTGTAACCGTAAATGGAGAGCGGTATCGGTTTATGATAGAAAATGTTTTACGTCCTGCTCTTGAAAACAGACCTGGTATGTGGTTTCAGCAGGACGGAGCCACTGCCCATACTGCCCGAGACACAATGGCACTTTTAAGTCAAATTTTTGGAGAGCGAATAATTTCTCGAAATTCGGAAATTATTTGGCCAGCGCGATCGCCAGATTTGACAGCACCCGACTATTTTCTTTGGGGTTTTTTGAAGGAGCGAGTGTATGTGAACAAGCCAGAGACAATCCTTGAACTCAAGGCAAACATTGTTGCAGAAATTCGAACGCTACAGCCACAAGTTTTGAAAGATGTTATGGAAAATGCTCTAAAAAGAGCCCATCAGTGCGAAGCTGAAAACGGTGGTCATTTAAGAGACATCATTTTTCATACTTAGTGTAAAAAAATTTCCATTTTGTATAGTATATAATCTGAAAGAAAAAATAAAAAAAAGTTAATAAACAAAAAAGTAATTCAACTTTTACACCCCTTGGTTTCTTTTGGCCCACCCTGTACATATGTATATATGTATGTAGTATGCACGTTGTATCTTGTATTAAATGGCGGCTATTTCAGAGAAGATATTAAATTATTCAGTGCAAGTTTGAGAAAATGGAGGATTTTTTTTGATATTGTTATAGCTGTGAAAAACTTGGAAAATATGCAAATAAATATGCACTTATTAGAAAAATATGCACAGAACTTAGTTTTTTTGTTAAAATATGCAAAAACAAATTCATGCCATTTTACAGGAAATCTTATGAAACGCAAAGAAAATTTGTTCAGAATAGCTTTTAAAGTGTCGACAATAAATATGCATTTGCATTGATATTGTCGCCCTAGTCATTTCTATTAAATACTTATACATATGTTAATCAAAAATTGTATGTTTCGCTGAATTAGTAAAGCCAAACACTTACGGATGAATCAGAAAGTGTGACAAAACTTTAAATGATGGCACAAAATCTTCCACAGGGTAAACAAATTTCCATAATTGGCACTTTAACTTAAAATTTGTTAGTTTTTACATTTTCTATTTTTATACAATATGGATTGTTATTTTATTACTTTTTTCAAATTCTTTTTGTGTATTTTTTGTTATATAAATTTATATCCATGGACCAATAGACATTCGTATTGAATTGAAAACGCTTAAGAATATACCAACCGGAACATCTGCACATTGTTTAATTATACATGATAGAATTTTTGAATATATTCCTCTTACAAATGAAATAAAAAAACTATTGTAAAAATAATATTAAGATAAATAATATATAAATGAATCTTTTTTAATTAAAACTGATTTGTTTTTATTTAATTTATGATTTATTTAGGTTAGGTAATGAATATATCAATATTGTGAAATTGAAGACCTTGAATTGAAAGTATAGTATAGTATAGTATAGTATAGTATAGTACAGTATAGTATAGTATAGTATAGTATAGTATAGTATAGTATAGTATAGTATAGTATAGTATAGTATAGTATAGTATAGTATAGTATAGTATAGTATAGCATAGTATAGTATAGTATAGTATAGTATAGTATAGTATAGTATAGTATAGTATAGTATAGTATAGTATAGTATAGTATAGTATAGTATAGTATAGTATAGTATAGTATAGTATAGTATAGTATAGTATAGTATAGTATAGTATAGTATAGTATAGTATAGTATAGTATAGTATAGTATAGTATAGTATAGTATAGTATAGTATATTATAGTATAGTATAGTATAGTATAGTATAGTATAGTATAGTATAGTATAGTATAGTATAGTATAGTATAGTATAGTATAGTATAGTATGGTATAGTATAGTACAGTATGGTATAGTATAGTATAGTATAGTATAGTATAGTATAGTATAGTATAGTATAGTATAGTATAGTATAGTATAGTATAGTATAGTATAGTATAGTATAGTATAGTATAGAATAGTACAGTACAGTACAGTATAGTATAGTATAGTATAGTATAGTATAGTATAGTATAGAATAGTATATTATAGTATAGTATAGTATAGTGTAATATAGTATAGTATAGTATAGTATAGTATAGTAATGTATAGTATAGTATAGTATAGTATAGTATAGTATAGTATTGTATAGTATAGTATAGTATAGTATAGTATAGTATAGTATAGTATAGTATAGTATAGTATAGTATAGTATAGTATAGTATAGTATAGTATAGTATAGTATAGTATAGTATAGTATAGTATAGTATAGTATAGTATAGTATAGTATAGTATAGTATAGTATAGTATAGTATAGTATAATATAGTACAGTATAGTATAGTATAGTATAGTATAGTATAGTATAGTATAGTATAGTATAGTATAGTATAGTATAGAATAGTATATTGTTGTATAGTATAGTATATTATAGTATAGTATAGTACACAATGGGGACTTTTGCAAAATAAATGGTAATAAGTCTGGAACCTCTAAACTACTAATTGGATTTATAACAGATGTCTTGGCAGCCGTCTGGCTTAAGCCGGACAGGAGTTACAGTGGGCCTAAGTTGACAACATGGGACTCAAAAAAAATTCTGAGGCTTGTAACTTTTAGACAAATTATCCCATTTTTATGGGATAAAGCGTTTTGATCTAAACTCAACATTTTTAAGAAATTATGTCAAGATGTGTTTTCGTATCTCTCATAACTTAAAAGATATTTGACTTTTAACAAAAAAAAATTTGTTTGCTCTCAATTTTTGTAGTATTTCACCTAAAACTTTTTAGTCTATTGTTGGATTTTAAATTAAAAGACAGCATTAAATTTCCGATAAAATTTAAAATAAATAAAAATTAGTAAAAAACTTATTAATATCTGCAGTCGTGAAGTCGGGAAAAGTCAAAGAATTCAAAATTTTAAAATTTTCCTGAAAAAGGCATGTTTTTTTAAGAAAAAGTATCTTCTTTATTTTTAATTTTGTGAAAAACTCTGTTTAACACATGCACTTTTAAACCACATAGCGCTAAAAAAAATCTATTCAGAATATGCATAGAGCCAATTATTTTGTATTTTGGGCATGCACCCTACATTCAGCAGTGTCTGATAATTGCCAATTTTAAAAATATTTTTTGTGCTTATGCGCTTATAAAAAGTTGTGACGGTCGATTTTGAATTTTTTAACTATAGCATTTCATTGTTAGGATAGTTTGCAACATGTTTAATTTAAATTTTTGACAGCCTTTTCAGAAATGCGAACATACGCGCATAAAAAATATGTATTAAAATAATTTTCATTTCTTATGTTGGCCTTTTTTGACTTTTTCATGAGTTTTTCTACTTCACCTGAAAAAATTTATCTAATATAATTAACTGATCTTGAGATATTCCGATTTTAGGGTGCAATTCAAAAAATATATAGAATGCGCTTAACTTTTTTCCCTTTATTCACACATCAGCTGTTTAAAACTTTTATGAATTCTGAAATTCAACCTAAATAGAAAAACAAAAATAAATTTTTTATGTTATCCAATAAGTCTATGTATATTTTTCGCAATAAAAAATATTTATGGTAATTATACTTTATGTTTTTCCATGTTAGTGTAGTTAAGGCTAATAACAGGCAAGCATTTAACGAATAACAACACACATTTTTAATGGATTAAAAAAAGGTTTTCGCGCATTATTTTACAGCGGCATCGGGAGGTGCTACCTGATTATGCTACTACTTAAAATAAATAACACTTCACAGTACCACGTAATTAGACAAAATTACCAAAGGTGCTTATAAAGTGTGCTGTATTGTATAAAAGCTCAGGGTTCTTTTATAAGAATAATCACTCTTTATTGAACTGTTATGGAGATTAGTATTAAATATAACGCGGTATGTAAACTTCTATGGGAATACGTTCCTGTTAGTTTATTGCGCCAAGAAAAATGTTCTAAAATCATAGATATAATTGACAACTCATTCGGATTAAAACTAAATGAAGATGTTATTAAAAAAATAGAGAACTTTTTGGTAGCGTACGAAAGAAAAATGAAAGAATTAAATCATAACGAAACTAAGTTCCAAAAACAAAATGAACAATGGCTAAAAACCGAGATAGTTGCACAGATTGGTATGAAACAATTGGGAAGACATAATAAATCATAATTGACGAGTTCTCGTTGAACCTTCATAGTGAAGAGACATTAAAGCGGATTTTTTTTACATACATACAAACGAAACAAATATAAAAAACAACAAAATCAAAAATCATACAAAAAATATTCGTAATACATGTTCACCTTGATAAATAAGCTTATTGGCTTTACTAATATTTTTTACATAGCAAGAAATAGCAAAAACAAAAAAAAAAAACCGTAAACACAAACAAAGTTCCCTTGAGGAATAATACTCTGTATGAGTACCTCAAAGGAAAAATATTTTGAAGTGAGTTCTAACGGCAGAAATGCTTATTTTACTGTGAGTTCTGAAACTCTTAATGAAAAAAATATAAATAATAAATCTGATGAAAATCTTTTTTTAACGGCAAAGCCAATTTTTCGTCAGCGATCAACTTCGCTTTGTCCAATGCCAACTAGTGAATCGTTAACATTACCATTGCCTAGTACTTCTTCATTTAAGTCTGCGATATCATCCGCATCGGGCTCGCCCTCATCACTAAACCAAGTTATCACTACAGATAACAGTAGCTCAAAACCCAAGGTACAAGTGGGAATGGACAGATATATAACAGTGGTAAAGCGTGGGCGAAGCCCAAATTCTTCAAAAATTTCATCTGCTCCTATTTATCTGAGAGAAAAAAATTCTAACGCGCTTATAAAAAAACTACTGTCGACCATTGGTGAAAATACTTTTCACATCATTCCAATTAAACGAGGTAATATTGATGAAACTAAAATCCAAATATATAATGAAAAAGATTTCCGAAAAATTGTTAGTGAATTCGAAAAAAATAAAACAAATTTTTACACATACCAACTTAAGAGTGCTAAAGGCCTACAGATAGTATTAAAGGGCATAGATTCATATGTTGAACCCGAAGAAGTAAAATGTGCACTTGTCGACCAAGGATTCAAGGTAAAAAATGTTACCAACATATTTAATAGAGAAAAGGTCCCCCAACCCCTATTTCGGGTTGAACTGGAGCCGAATGACATACAATTGAAAAAAAAATGAAGCCCATCCAGTTTATAACGTAAAGTATCTCTTACATCGAAAAATCACAGTTGAAGAGCCACGTAAGCGTTCAGGTCCCGTACAGTGCCATAATTGCCAAGAATATGGCCATACGAAAACTTACTGCAAGTTACCTACAGTGTGTGTTATCTGCGGTGAATTGCATGGTACTGCTAGCTGCACTAAGCTAAAAGATCAAGCAGAAAAAAAATGTAGTAATTGTGGAGGTAATCACACAGCTAACTATAGAGGGTGCCCTGTATATTCTTTCGTTAAACAGGCTATGGGTCAAAAACCCAAGTTAACTCCAGCTCTACAAGTAAACGCGAACTCCGACACTTTTACTCAAATCAGCCAACCAGTTACTTCACGTGTATCGTATGCTGATGCTGCTAAGACTAGTTCAATTCCCACGCAAAATGTTCCACCGCCAAATAATTCAACGAATTCAAACTCAAGCTTTAACTTTAGTCGCCTTGAAGCTACTACTGAGAATCTGGTAACAACTTTACTACAAATATGACAAGTATGATGCAAGAAATGCTGCGAATGCAGAATACACTGCTTCAAGCATTAGTTAATAAACCATGAACACGTTAAAAATATGTTTCTGGAACGCAAACGGCATTCGCCAACATAAAAATGAACTTGAGCACTTCCTCATGGAAAAAAATATTGATATAATGTTGGTTTCTGAGACTCATTTGACCTCAAGAAGCTTATTTAAAATAAATGGTTACACTTTATATGATACAAAGGACCCGAGAGAGAGAGCATGTGGTGGATCAGCAATTCTGATTAAGTCAAGACTCAAGCACTATGTCCTTGACAATGTTAGTGAAGAATATTTGCAAGCAACGAATATTTTCGTAGAAAATTTTTGTGCGAATTTCGTGATATCATCAATTTACTCACCTCCCAGATTTTCAGTTACCGAAGATCAGTATGAGAAGTTCTACAAATCGCTTGGATCTTGTTTCGTGGCAGCTGGTGACTACAATGCAAAACATACGTACTGGGGATCGCGTCTTGTTACACCTAGAGGTCGAGCCTTGTTCAATACAATTTCAAAAATGGGCTTAGATGTCATTTCGAGTGGGGAGCCTACTTACTGGCCTACTGACGTAAGAAATATTCCAGATGTTATAGATTTTGCCGTCACGAAAAATATTCATAGGGACTTAATTCATGTAGAGGCCTCTCTAGATCTGTCCTCTGATCACTCTCCAACAATAGTTACAATTTTCAGCCCACTAAGGAGTGATTTAACTAACTCATATGTGAAGATGATTAATGGAATCAACTGGCTGGTATTCAAAAAATATCTTAGTAGTCACTGCGTAGAAAACATTCAGCTTAGATCATGCGATGATATTGAATTTAACATTGCCAATCTTAACGAAAATATTAAACAGGCTGCTAAACACGCCACTACCTCCTATCCGCAGACCGGCTTTAACAGAATTTATTCTACGGAAATTGAACGTCTTGTATGTGAAAAAAGGAGAGCTAGAAGAGAATGGCAACAACACAGATCACCCCTAAATAAAATCAGACTTAAAGAATGTACTAAACGACCCAAAGAGCTGCTATCGTCGGAAAAAACTGCACTACTGGAAAAGTATTTAGAAGGTCTTGATGTAACGTCCGCATCTAATTACTCTTTATGGCGCGCTACTAGAAATCTTAAATGACCCGTTGATCTTAAATCACCATTGCGTACTGCGACCGGAGGCTGGGCAAGAAGTGATAGTGAGAAAGGTAACTTATTTTCTGAGCATTTAAAATCTGTATTCACTCCCAATTCATGTACGGGTGCTGCTGATTTACCGAGTGTAGTTTCTCTACCCCCTCGTCCCTTTAGGTTTAAGATGCGTGAAGTACAAAAAGTAATTGCTGAACTCAACCCGAAGAAAGCTCCAGGTATTGATGGCATTAGTAACAAAATGCTCATGAACTTGCCTCATATTGCAATAAGAATCCTGCTATTTATTTTTAATGCTATTTTAAGAATGCAGTATTTTCCACATAACTGGAAACTTGCCAAGATCAAAACGATTCCAAAGGCGGGCAAAGATCTTACCAAGACTGATTCATATAGGCCTATAAGCTTACTATCTACAATCTCAAGGCTTTTTGAAAAGCTGCTCATGACTAAATTGTCAAAAATTTTAACTGATAATGGGTGCATCCCGGACCATCAATTTGGCTTTAGAAGTCAGCACAGCACGATTGAACAAACGCATAGACTGGTCCAAGTTGTAAGAAGAACATTTGAAGAAAAGAAGTATTGTTCCGCTCTCTTTATTGATGTTTCTCAGGCGTTTGATAAAGTATGGCACGAAGGCCTAGTTTTAAAATTGAAGACATATCTGCCAATAAACATTCAAAAGCTTTTGGAAAGTTATATTATTGATAGGAAGTTCACTGTGTTCACGAGTGTGCCCGAATCTATATCTTCTGGTGTGCCCCAGGGTAGTATTCTGGGTCCTGTCTTGTATTTAATATATACTTGTGATATGCCTGTGAGCAATAATATCCATATTTCTACTTTTGCCGATGATACAGCCTGTATGAGTGTGCACGAAAACCCTTATGAGGCATCCCGCAATCTCCAGGAACATATCACTCAGCTGGAAATATGGTTGAACTTATGGAGAATTAAAGTCAATGAACAAAAGTGTGTCCATATAACGTTCACCCTAAGAAGAGATACTTGCTCCCCCATTCGAATCAACAATCAAAATATTCCTCAACATTCCCAAGTGAAATACCTTGGTATACACCTTGATCGAAGACTTACATGGAAACATCATATTGACTCTAAGTTAACTCAGATAAAACTTAAGTTAACTCAAATATATTGGTTGATTGGCAGAAACTCAACACTCAGCTTAGACTGCAAACTTTTACTATACAAGTCGCTTTTGAAGCCAATATGGTGCTACGGAATTCAGTTATGGGGCACTGCTTCAGCTTCCAATATCGAGAGAATCCAACGAAGGCAAAACAAAATTTTACGGTTATTAACATCGGCTCCATGGTATATCCAAAATTCTATTATACATCGTGATTTAAATATGCCACTAGTGACTGAAGAAATTGCAAAATACGCAGGCAAATATTTAACAAAACTCGAATCACATCCTAATCCGCTTGCTCGTAATATTTTGAACTTTACTGGACACATCCGCTTAAAAAAGAGGGACACACAGGCTCTTATACCTAACACTCCAGATGGGACTACTTGAAAATACTTTCCCCCCCCCCCCCCTTTTTATTATTACTACTAATGTATTATTTATAACTACCACTAAGTTTATGTCCGACAATGGTCGGGCCTAATAATTTTTTTTTATAGATTTAAGATTTGAATACTTATTGTTATATATATATGATATATATATATGATATATATATGATATATATATATGAAGATCCAATAAATAAATACATGCATTACAAAAAAAAAAAAAAAATAATAAATCAGGGACCTTAAATAACTGTTATCGAAAATATTTTAACTCAAAAACTCCCTGTGTTAGAGTCAACGGAGACCTACACTCTCATATACCAATAGATTTGTATTGGCTAGCGCTTTCAGGATTTATAGGGAGCTTAAAAAATAATCTCATCTCCACAGTTAAGAGTTATTTTTCAACGGAAAAATAAAAGATCAGATAAAACTCTTAAAAAGAAAGTTTTATTTTACCGTCATAAAATAAAACTTATTTCAGGAATTTTATTTTTCCCGTCGGAAAAATATCTTAAGCGACTTATTTTTTTACTTCATTTTTTGACCAAAATCGAAGTAAGAAAAATAAGTCGCTTAAGCTATTTTTGGTGGTTATGGCACGATATGTTTTTATTTTAATTACGATTTATTCAATTGCAATGCAAGGTGATTGTATTGGGAGACAATTTACATAAACTGAGTTTTAATTTCAATCGGGAAAAATAAAACTCCTAAAATGAGTTTTATTTTCGGACGGGAAAAATAAAACTCCTGAAATGAGTTTTAAGCCGAAATTTCATATAAATCCAATTGGTAGTTCAGAAGTTCCAGATTTATTACCTAAATGGTAATAAAAAAAGTCCCCACTGTGGAGTGTGTAATAACTTGTGGGTGTCTTTTGTCGGAGTTATGGGTAATTAAATTTTAAAATTTTAATCTAAGCTAAAATGCCCAGTTCACAACTACTATCTCAAGTTTAAAAACATACATTTATAGTAAAATTATCTATATCAAGTCAAATATAAACACTTAAAGAAATTACATAATTTCATAATTAAAAGAATGGGTTATTATACATTTTTTTCGTAATGAAACAATTGTAAATTTTTTTGCAATCACTTTTTACTTCTTGCTTTTTCTTAAATTGTGCAAAAAAAAATTTAAGTATGTACGTATGTATGTTTTTATAATGTATGTGTGTGCATATAATAACTATGATTTATACAATTACATACATATTTATGTAAGTATTGACCAAACATTAACCAATTTGTGTAAATTATTTTATGATATATTATTTTTTCACTGTAGGTATAATTTTTGTTATTTATTGTGTTTTGTTTTCATTCGTTTTTTCACGAATTTACATATATTTTTATATGGGAATGTACTTGACAATATATGTATGTACATACATATGTATATGTATGTATATCTATGTACATATGTAAGTATATCGGAATTTTTTAATTTGTTAGGTTATGACAATTCACTTTTTGATAGGGGTATCACACACGGGAGTAATTTTTTGTTCTTTTCCAAATTACACGAGACTAATTCATCTGGCACAAAATGTGTACGTATACACAGCTCTGTGTGTGTTAGTGTTTTTAATATTCATTTAACATTTGATGTTTTTTAAGTTGTGGTTGTATTGGTTTTATGCTGCTAATGCAGAGTTGTAGTTGGTTGAAAAATTATGCCAAACACAATACCACTCTCTTTGCCTCTCTCACCTACAAACTGGCATGTTATGCCAGCACAATTGTGCTCGCGTGTGATATGTAGCTGATACAAACATACATGTGTGTGACTCTGCATATGTGTATATACCCAGCAAAAAATTACACATTACCATCAGAACTACTTGCCATATAATGACTTACTTTTCTGATTGCCAAATTTCATTACTCGCTTACAAATCTCATTACCTAAAATGTAAAAAAATTATGTACAAGTTAGTAGATTAGTAATAGGGACGATAGTCCTGTTTTGGGAATTCAAAACCGGGAAAAAAATAAAAACGATGGCAACCCTGTTACAAATGGGGGGATTTTGGGGATTTTCATGCTGAGAGTTTCTTGGCTATGTGTGTGTGTGTGTGTGTGAGTTTGATTCTTTGTTTATGTGTATGTATACTTGTGTGCCCAGCTTTTGTTGTTATTGTAGAGAAACGTTGTGCTTACAGTGCGTGGATGTATGTATATGTGGGTGTTTTATGTGTGTATGTGTGTGAGTTTGATTCTTTCTGTGTATGGGAATGTATGTACACTTGTGTGTACAAGTTTTGTTGTTATTGTAGAAAAACGTTGTCCTTACAGTGGATGTATACATACAGTGTATGTCTGTGTGGGATGTTTGTGTGTATATGTATGTGTGCGTGTATATGTGTGCGTTTTTGTATTTAATTGTATGTTTGTCGGTCTCAGATACTTTTGTCGCAGTGGCAGACAATCATTATACCCAGTAGGAAATGTCGATGGTGAAAATGTACTGAGTCGCTTTTGACTTTGTCACCAGTACTACTATATAATTATATCCCATTCAATAATTTTCACTATAGACATTTAGCATATGCTTGTCATTTAAAATATACTAGTAACAATAAACCAATTGAATCGGTATGACTACGTGGTTCTTATTGGAACGTAGAGACATACCAACCAGACAGTTAGTTACTGGTATATTTCTATAATTTATGTACATACAAAAAGGTATGTATATTGACAAGTTGTTGCAAAATCTTTCTTTTTTACTGACAGATAGAATAAAACGTATTATACTATAATGGTCACTAGAAATTTAGTGTTGACACAAATACACTTGATCCCTGTCTGACTGCAGGGTAGTGACAACGAATTCGTGTGTATGTAGAATCATTATTTTTGTTGTTGTGAGTTGTCGTTGCTATGCATAAGTTAAGGAACAAAACATTTATTATAACAAATTTACAATTTCGAGTTAACTTCAGTTGATATGGCATTATGTTGTTGACCTAATTATAGTTCAAGTAATAATTGCTTAAATCAACAGAAGCGATTGCATTATTTTAACTTCCGCATTTAAAGCACTTTTGTTAACAAAGAAACAAAACTAAAATAAGTAATATTGCGAAACAATCAAAGAAAATAATAAATTGCAATATCACATTATTTATTGACCCAAATAAATGAATTGTTAAACTACGCAATTTACCTTTAAAACAATAAGAATAATAATTGTAATTAAATCTTAAAAATAATTTTAAGTTTAGTTTTTAACAAGAACTCATGTAAAAAAGACACATAGTGTCTAAATAAAAATTAATATTTAAACTAAAAAAATGTTTTTTTTTAATTTAAACAACCATAAAATTAACTGGCGCCCGAGCAAAGTGTTAAAAAAGGACTCGTTCAAATTACAGTGAAAAGTAAAAAAAAAAAACATGCCCTAAGTAAAACCGATCAAAGTGCTAAAAAAGGACTCGTTCAAATTACAGTGAAAAGTAAAAAAAACGTGCCCTAAGTAAAACCGAGCAAAAAGAACTCGTTCAAATTGCCGTGAAAAGTAAGAAAAAACGAGGCCTAACAAACCCTAAGTGAAGCTAAGTGGAAAATGACCAAAAAGTTGTGTGAAATCCAAACACCAAGTCTGCAGTACCGTAGTAGCGGAAGCAAAAAGGACTTTGCTGCACCACTTCACCGATGCTATACTTAATGTAAAAGTAAATTTAATATATTTTATTTTATATTCTAAAATTTTCTGATTAGACTAACACTCAGTAAAAAATAAAAAAATTCTGTGCTTGATTAAATTAAACCTAAGATATTTATCCCCTCTCGTGCTTAAGTAATTAAAAAATAAAAGTGTACTCAATTTAATTTCGAATTTTGTGATTATTAAAAGAAAAAATAAGAAAACATGTCAAATCCAAATAACCTCATAAGACCCTCAATCCTAAATACTTCTAATCCCCCTCCTAATCCTCCTGCCAATCAAGGATCAGTAGAATTAGAAAATCTTGTGACAATAATCGTATCAGACATTTTGACACGCAGTAGTCAACGAACCGGTGACGATGTTATCGATATGTCGGAACAAACAATTAGATTAGAAAACGCAGGAAACTTGTCAGAATTAGATAAAAGCCCCGACGTAGTACGTTGCATACGGGAATTCTCGGGAATTCCTGGTGAATTTAATTCGTGGAAGAAAGGCGTCGATAGGATTATAAAAATTTACGAGCCGATTAAGGGATCAAGGGATTAAGGATCCTAAATGCCATTAGAAATAAAATTACAGGTCAAGCGGATATAGCGCAAGAATCATATAATACCCCATTGAACTGGGCTGCAATATCCAGATGTCTTTCTATCCATTATGCTGACAAGCGATATCTGACAACTCTCGAATATCAGATGACGACCATGGTTCAGGGCAATAACACGATACAAGAGTTTTACCATAATGTTTACTCCCATTTATCCCTGACAAAATATCATGCATGGATGTAGGAGCAGCACCTATGGAATTACTCACCAGAACATATAGAGATAAGGCCTTATATACTTTTATCAGAGGTCTCAAAGATGATCTTCCAAGATTACTCGCAATGAGGGAACCTACCGAGCTGCCGCAAGCCCTTCATTTATGCTTGAAGTTGTAGAATCAACATTTCCGCTCGTACCATGCAAATTACAGTCAACAAACCAGAAATCACAGCAATAACGCACCTATGCAACATAAAGGACAAACTTATAATGGCAGAAATAATCATAAACAACCTTTTTACCTTCAACTCTCTTTTACCCCACAAGTTAGACCAAATGGGCCCTATGTCAATACACCAAATTTTCATTATCAGGCACAAGGACCAAATAATTTCAGAACATTCCCACGACCTTTACCATCCAAACCACAACCAAGACCAGAGCCTATGGACATAGATCAAAGCGTTCATACCAGAAACATCAATTACATAAATCGACCAGCTCAAAATAATTTCTTCGGGAAAAGACCGCCACAACAGGAGAGTTCACACCCTATTAAAGATCAGCGAAATTTTAACATTGAAGAATTCGACCAAACCGATTACAACCAGAACTTTTATGAATCTGATTACCAAGATATAGATCCAATAGAAAACCATGAAGAGCAACAACTACAAATAGATTATGAGCATGTCGAACATAGCGACGTCCATTTTTTAATTTAAACCACTCTTCGTTACCATTTATCGAATGCAAAACGAGGAGTAGAAATCTTTTAAAATTTTTAATCGACACTGGCTCCGGAAAAAACTACGTTCGGCCAGAAATTGTAAAAAAATCTATACCTAATACAAAATTTTTTTAGCAAAATCAGTAGGTGGAGATATCCACATAACAAATCATACCTTTATTAATCTTTTTAATATAGACATTCCAATAAAATTATTTCTACTACCCGCGTTAAAAACGTTTGATGCTATTATAGGTCACAGCACTCTAAAAGACCTTTCAGCCGTTATTAACACCGCTGGAAACTATATGACTATTCAAAACAAGTTTAAGATTCCACTTAAACAGCTATCACTGCCTGATGTTAACAAGCTAAATATAAAAAATGATCACATGAGCTAAAATCAAGCAAACGCAATAAGTTCTTTGGTAAAAAAGTTTCCGAAGCTATTTGCAGACCCGGATGAAAAATTAACATACACGACCAAAGTTATTGGCGAAATTAGAACATCGACGGATAATCCGGTTTACTCGAAATTTTACCCATACCCTCTGTCGTTAAAAGATGAAGTGGAGTCATAGGTAAAAAAAATGTTGAATGACGGCATTGTACGACCCTCTAGGTCGCCATACAATTCTCCGGTATGGATTGTGTAAAAAAAACCTGACTCACAAGGGAATAAACAATACAGGCTCATGATAGATTACCGCAAATTGAACTCAGTTACAATATCCGATACCTATCCAATACCAGATATAAATGAAGTATTGTCTCATTTAGGGCAAAATAATTTTTTTTCGGTCTTAGATCTCAAAAGCGGTTTTCATCAAATACCATTGAAAACATCAGACATTGAAAAAACCGCATTCTCAATTAACAATGGAAAATTCGAATTTACAAGGCTGCCCTTCGGTCTGAAGAACGCACCATCTATCTTTCAGCGTGCTTTGGACGATATTTTACATGAGCACATTGGAAAAATTTGCTTCGTTTACATCGACGATATAATTATCTTCAGCAAAACGGAATGCGAACACTTGAGGCATTTGGAACAAGTTTTTAGGACACTAGAGAACGCGAATATGAAATTACAGCTTGACAAATGCGATTTTTTCAAAGACGAAGTAGAATTTTTAGGATTTATAGTTTCATCACAAGGTATCAAGACAAACCCGAAAAAAATTGAGGCCAACTCTAAATTTCCAATACCCAAAACTTTGAAATGGCTGCGCTCATTTTTAGGTCTATCCGGTTACTATAGGCGATTTGTAAGAGATTATGCCAAACTAGCAAAACCTCTAACATCTCTTTTAAGAGGGGAAGGAGGTCGCATTTCAAAAAGACAATCGGCAAAACAATATATCACTCTTGATAAAGCTGAGTTAGAATCATTTGAAATATTAAAAAAGTCATTAGTATCGCAGGATAATATTCTTGCATACCCAGATTTTGAAAAGCCTTTTGAATTGACGACTGATGCGTCAAATTTCGCCTTGGGAGCAGTGTTGTCACAATCTAATCGACCTATTTCGTTCATTTCGAGAGCATTGAGTAAGACGGAAGAACACTACGCGACCAACGAAAAGGAGATGCTGGCAATAATATGGTCTTTAAATTCTTTTAGAAATTACCTATACGGAAAATCAAAAGTAATCATCCGAACTGATCACCAACCTCTTACATATGCTCCTAATAATAAAAACAATAATGGGAAAATGAAACGGTGGAAGGCTGCATTGGAAGAGTACGATTATGTAATGGAATATAAGCCAGGAAAAGCGAATATCGTTGCCGACGCGCTTTCCAGAGACCCCTATGTGACTGAAATAAATTCTCTATCGGTAAGCCAGCATAGCGATGAAAGCTCTGGGGAAAACTTAATTCCGAGTATGGAATATCCGATAAATGTTTTTAAAAATCAATTATTCCTAATGACCAATCGAACTCCATCTTACCAATTTAAAATAATATTTCCTACATATCACCGTCACATAATAAATGAACCAGATTATAATGAAGAAAATTTAATCTGCATTCTAAAAAGATATCTCAATCCATCCGTCATTAATGGTATTAAAACTTCTGAACCAATAATGGGTAAGATACAAAATATATATCCTCTGCATTTCGCTAATCACAAGGTGAGGTTTACACAAAATCAGGTAAACGATATTACAAACGAACAGGAGCAAGAACGAATCATCATTGAAACCCATAAGCGTACGCATAGAAACCACAAGGAAAACAAGGCTCAGATACTCGAAGAAAACTACTTCCCAAAAATTACTAAGAAGATAAAAGATCTGATTTCCCACTGCTCAGTTTGCAAGGAAAATAAATATGACCGCCATCCTATTAACCCCGAATTACAGAAAACTCCAATCCCGCAATATCCTGGCCACATTATTCATCTCGATATCTACCACACGGAAGGAAAACATATACTTACTGCTGTCGATAAATTTTCAAAGTATGCGCAGGTAAACACTATTGGATCGAGAGCTGCCGAAGACATAAAAGAGCCCCTAAGAAAACTACTGATTATGTTTGGAATACCGAAAGAAGTGGTTATGGACAACGAAAAAGCCTTCAATTCTGCCTCAATTCTGTTTATGCTGGAAGACTAACTAGGTATTCGTGTTTATAAGACTCCACCCTATAAAAGTTCAGTAAATGTCCAAGTGGAGAGATTTCACTCTACTTTAGCGAAAATAATGAGATGTACGAAAGCCGATGGAATAAAAAGATCGTTTTCTGAACTACTAGATAAGTCTGTAAATGAGTACAATCATTCCATACACTCGACGACAAATAAAAAACCCGTTGAAGTTTTCTTTGGGAGAATAGTTAGCTCAGACCCGGAAAAACTTGAAAACGCTAGACAGGAAACTATTAAGAAGATTAGGAAAAAACAGGAAATCGATATAGATACTCATAATAGGAAGAGGACACCAATAAAACGCTATAAAGTTGGTGACATTATATACGTTAGAATAGATAAAAGATTAGGAAGCAAAATCACGCCTAAATACAAGAAAGAAATAGTAAAAGAAGACAAATCGACTACAGTACTGACAGAATCAGGCAGAGTCGTTCACAAAAGCAACATAAAGAGTTAAATCCTTTTATAAAACATTTTCTTTACAGACTTCTCATTGCTGCGTCAGTGCAGGCTGACGTACAATTCTACAACTATACCTCATCGAGAATCGCAACGATAGACAATGGAATTGCTAAAATCCAAAACGGAATTTTCCGATTCATACACAAATTTGACACCAACAAATACGAACAATGCTTACAAGACATCCAAACTTTTATAAACTCCTTTGAATCATCCCGAAATCCTCTACTTCCCATCCTTAAAGAAGAAATAACCAAAACATTTCAGTTATTAGAAAGTATAAGTGTAACAAAAATTGTAAAGAATAAGAGATCAATAAATATTCTGGGTACAGCATGGAAATATTTAGCTGGTTCCCCAGATCATGATGACCTAGAGAAAATAATAAATAATTTAGATAAATTAAATACAAACAATAATGAGCAATTTATTATAAACGATTTATTTGAAACAAGATTAAATAATATAACTAGGATGAGAAATTTTCTTACTAATAATATAAAAAAGAGTAGTATCCTAAGTGATGAACTTATTATAATTAATCAAAATAAATTACGACTTTTGAAAGAAGAAATATTAAATATAAAATATGCTATTCAATGGTCCAAGCTAGGCAATATAAATTCATTCCTTTTAAACGAATTAGAAATTAAATTGGCTATCGAAAAATTTGAAGATGATAATATACCATGTACTAGTCCTGAAGAGGCACTACAATTTACAAATATTAAAGTAATACATAATTCAACGATGATGCTCTATGTAATAGAAATTCCGTTGACTTCAAATATTGTCTATAAGAAACTTTTAATAAAACCAATAAAAAATAATAGCTTGATTGTAAAATTTAAATTTAATGAAATAGTAACATTTGAAACACAAATTTATGGAATAACAAGTAAGTGTAAAAGATTTTTGAACTTGGAAATTTGTATAAAAATAACTTAATAGATCTGTCTACAGACTCTTGTCTACCAAAAATCCTAAACTCTCTTCCATCTTCATGTTATACAATAAATGGTCACCACATCCCTGAAGTTGAAGAAATCGCTACAGGCATATTATTGCTTAATGAATTCTCTGGAATTATCAAAGTGAACGAAGAGCCTAAAAACATAACTGGAAGTTTTATCGTATCCTACACTAACACTACAATCCGTATTGCAGATAACATTTACAGGAATATTGACGCGAATCCACTAAAAGTCATACCACCTGTAAATCAACTCACACCAACAGAAATCGAGCAGCTACAATTCTTATCACTAGAAAGCCTCCATGAACTGCATATAAACAACACCAAATGAATTTCTGAGTTTAGTAAATCAACAGAAATAAGAGAACTATCCCTGGCATTAGTAATTTTGGTAACAACAATTCCTCTCGTGACATTGATAATGTTCCGAAAAAGTAATCAAAAAACTATATATGTGAACGAGATACCAAAGCCCCCTAGAGTTGATAATTCTATTCCCATCAAGCTTGGAGAAACACCAGCAGTACCATCCTACAACAATTTTAGGCTTAATGATCTACCATTTCTGTATTCGATTGCGGACAATCGAATTTAAGAGGGGAAGAGTTAAGGAACAAAACATTTATTATTACAAATTTACAATTTCGAGTTAACTTCAGTTGATATGGCATTATGTTATTGACCTAATTATAGTTCAACTAATAATTGCTTAAATCAACAGAAGCGATTGCATTATTTTAACTTCCGCATTTAAAGCACTTTTGTTAACAAAGAAACAAAACTAAAATAAGTAATATTGCGAAACAATCAAAGAAAATAATAAATTGCAATATCACATTATTTATTGACCCAAATAAATGAATTGTTAAACTATGCAATTTACCTTTAAAACAATAAGAATAATAATTGTAATTAAATCTTAAAAATAATTCTAAGTTTAGTTTTTAACAAGAACTCATGTAAAAAAACACATAGTGTCTACATAAAAAATTAATATTTAAACCAAAAAATTGTTTTTTTTATTAATTTAAACAACCATAAAATTAACTCATATGTATGGTTATTGTGCTCGTATGTATGCATGCATTTTTTTATTTCTGGGGAAATATTCTAGTAGCTGCAGATAGTGGCAACCATGATATCTGCTGAAAATGGAAGTGGAGAGGGAATGTATTTGATAATGTATGTACATATATGTTTTTGGAGTAATATACGTGATCGTATGGTGGGGGATGAAGGTGATGTTATGAAATCTTCGTTTATTTATTTAAGAAATATTGTTTCGTATTTCATGACAGAGGAGTTTGAATTTCCTAATATTATAAAATTTCATTATGTGTGTATGTTTGTGTATTACGTGATCACTTCTTTGTGTATGTGTGTGTGCCAGTATGTAAATGATTTTCTCGCGCTGATATTTATATGTAGGTAGAAATAATTGTTTTCAATATCGACATTTGGTACTATAAAATACTATGATATATCTGAACTTCCCTAATCCTAGTATGTTTTTATACATTAACGAAGGTTTATTCATATTGAAATTTCTTATTTCAATACGGAAAAATATTAATTTACAGTATTCATTTATTAAACTCATTAGTTTTTAGGTATTTCAATATACATTTTGTATTATATTGAAAATTATTGAATTAATGTGAAGCATTCTTATTTTTAAGCTGCACATTTTCCCTGAGTGTATTGATTGCTTATCTATACATTGTGTTTGACTAAACGACGCTTCATATATTTTCATGATGTAGATATGTAAGTGTGATTTTTAAGATCTAATAAATACTTGAGCATTCCATGCTAATAATATTGGAGTATGTGGTCCAATCTAGATGAAACAGTCTAGTTACATCATAGTCTCATGTAATGCAGTCATGGATCATATCGTTTTCATACAACCATTCAATGCTGCACGATAACTATTCGTGTTTAAACGAATACTTTCGTTCTTCTTAGGCACTCACAAATTGTATGCGAGTAGTCTATAACTATTCCATATGTGGTAGTTTTTGGGGTTAGTCCGATGTAATGCAACGTTGTACCATGTGGTCCAACCCTAGGACATCGCAATGTTAAATCGACCACCTTTTTTTCATATATTTGGAGTAGTTTTGGAGTACTCCGACTCCTCTTTGGACTAGTCCTTACATGCATGTATGGACTAGTCGCATTATCTGCAGGGTTGATAAGAAATTTGATATGTATACATACAAATTGATTTTATGTATGTATGTATGGATGTATGTATGTACGTACATACAAATAAGAGTACAACTCAATCTTTGAATTAATTTTTTTTGTCATGTGATATCTTT
This sequence comes from Tachina grossa, assembly GCA_949987645.1. Lineage (NCBI taxonomy): Eukaryota > Metazoa > Arthropoda > Insecta > Diptera > Tachinidae > Tachina > Tachina grossa. Next base: position 83,548,970 of record OX465275.1, read on the forward strand.
TGTTGTTGTTGTGTATTATCTGAAATTAAAAACGTTGTTTTATCTGCATTTACTTAAAAGTTTGTGAAGATTTTCTGTTTTAAGTAAAACTGAATTCCTGAAGATACATACTCTATAGTAATAGTAACTATAATAGAAATATTTCTTATACTTAATTTACATTTTTTTAAAGTTGACGCAACGTTAGTTAGTCAACGTTTGACATTTTTGGGGTATGCAATTTTTTCTAACTATAGCCTTTCATATATATAGCCTTCACTTTCTACATTTATTTTTGGAAATCTTGCATTGCCTTTTTAAAAATGTATAAACATTTTTAAATGAAACTGATCCGGCACTCCAGCTTAGATACTGATAGTGTTTTTTTTCCTTTTGTTTTTTGTTACTCAACTTACTGTTTATTTGTTATTGATAAACATTTAAAATCAAAAGGGAGTTTTATATTGAAATTATTATTTTCATAATTGTTGAAAACAATCGCTACTTCTTTTGCGATGAAATCGTTTGAATTACTTTTGAAACCTTACATGTTTATAAAAATTATGTTATTTTCTATATTGTTTAATTTATAAGCCTTTTAGAATTTGTACTTTGGTGGTTATATTTTCTATTATACGATTATGAATAAGAATGCTTTGCTTACTGTTTCAAATTAAAATTTTATTCAACTGAATAAAAGGAGATTTTTTCTTAAACTCTAATGCAGTTAGAAGCGCTGGAGATTCTTTCATATAACAGCTTTCTTGGAATTTAAAATACATATAATATAGGATTGGATAACATTTATTTTTAATTTTTATGTTAAGAAGTACAGATATGAGACTGAATTTAAATGTACTTTTAAATTAGTTAAATCATAATGAAAAAACTTATTTTCTTCTTGAATAGCGATCAACAGATCATTGAATTTAGGTATACCCTTTCGACGGTTCCTCTAGGATACAAGATGATTTTGTATGACGAAATTTCTGTCTGTCAGCGTTATGGGTAATTAAATTTTTAAAATTTTAATTCCCAAAATTGTGTTGCTTTATACTGATAATATGTTTACATTAATAAGGTACATATATGTTTATTTTATGAAGGGTGATCATCTATGGCATTCATTTGATTTTCTAAATGATTTTTTTTTCATTTTATTAAAGTTCAGCGTATTGTGTACATACATATTTCTGAAATGTTTAAGTGTGCTTTGTTTGCCTATCGGACAGAGTGTACGTATCAGTTGATCAGTCAGTCTCTATTTTTATTTATTTTTTTTTTCTAATGTGTCACTCCTTTTTTTCAGATTTTACTGCTTGAAATAGTGAATGTTGGTCTAATTTTTTGGTGGATATATACATGTAGGTAAATATGTGTATGTATATAGAAAATAATTTACATACAAAGAAATACATATTTAATAAACAACTATTGTGGCAAATCGATCTCAAATAACTCAGTTACCTCTACCAGCAATTCACCGTCGGTGTTTTCATAAAGTGTTAGAAACATTCCCTCAAGTATTTATACATGAGGTTTGTTGGTTGCCCCTATCGCATTCATATGTAATGATTTCTCACTTAAAAAAGCTTCTCATCACCTTCTAACAGGTTTATATATTTTGCTAGTATGCATGCCTTAGCATGCTTCTATCAATAGTGACTTAATAGTCCGAGATGTAGTAGTGTTAAAATTAAAAATCTTTACTATTAGAATTTACCAGTTCACTCTCTTTAATTTTTTTACCAAGTATATACATAATTATTTCATTTGCAACAAGGTAATAAAATGTCTGTGCTTGCAAAATTGTATGACGTGAGGATTTTTTTTGAAAATTATACATGCTAGCAGAATGATAAAGACTATGAGGACGATGATTTTTACTCACAGACTTCCAATTCCGAAGACACTTATACTGACTTATCAGAATTGGAAGGAAGAAATGAATTAGATACGAGCTCAAACTGAATGAAGATAAAATACAAGTTGGTGGTCAAATATGGGCTCTATCACAAGCACTATTTTCTCTAATGTTTCATAAAATACCAAAAAACTATGATAGATTTGAACTCGAAATCTATAAAAAGATTTTAATTACTACTAATGTATGCATACAGAGTGATCATCGTTCACTGACGGAGAACGATATCAGTTAATTTTTTTTTTGTGGAAACTCAAATCGACAAACTAAAGAAGAAATTAATAATGCTTAAGGCATTGATATAATTTAAGAATATATTCAAGTTCATATTGATGGACTATAACGTGAAATAAAATTAGAGAAAGAAGACAGTTATAAAATTGAAAAAGACATTCTAAAAATTATATCATTTTTTGAAAAACAAATTGAAGAGTTGTACGATTAAATATATATATATATATTAGAAAATTAACTACTTGTTAGTATAAATAGCTGAAAGTGCAATATGTAGATCACAACACTCTCGAAAAAATCTGTAAAACAACTCAATGTCTTTAAAAAGATATTTAGTAAACGAAGTCCATATTAAAACTCGAAAATTGTTTGTGTTTGTAGAGATGTAATGACGGGAATATATGATCTTTTATGGAGCTGAGTTAGGTGAAATGGAGAAGTATTCTACAGGAAATAGAAATTGTTGATTTTTGAAGACTGTAATTGACACATTCTCAAAGTGTATATAGTCAGTACAGCTGAAAATAAAAGCTGCACTCTAAAAACCAAGGCAATGGAAAATATTTTTGAAAAGTTACGAGTACCAAAAAAAACTTACAGATGATTCTAAAGAATTTTTTAATAAATACTTTGGAAAACTCATACATAAATAGAAGATTAAACATTACTTAATATGAAAACATCAATAGTACAGTGATTTAATTAATCTTTAAAAGGAATGATGTGAAAAGAATTAGCTTTAATGGTTCATATAAGTGGGTTGGTATATATAAAGATTTACTTAGTGTATAACATAGAAAAATTGATCTCACCATTAAAATGTTTACGATTAAAGTTAACTCAACAAATGAGAAAAAGCTGCTTAGTATAGTATAAAGTAATTTAAAGATGTACAAAAAGTTGATTTTAATAAAAATAAAATTAAGAACGAAAAATCTAGTTTGTCTTGTTTTTTGCAGGATTGATTAGGAATGATGGGTCTTAAGAAAGATAATTAACTAAATATAGTGGAATTCTCTAAACTTGTTGGTCTGAATGAAATATTGCGAAAACTTCAGTGTTTAAAATGAACTATAACATAGTGCAATATTCAGCAACACATCATATTATCATTTTTTATAAAGTTGTATGTACATTTTCCCATCGAAAGCGCAAGCACACGAAATTTTACAATATGAAAATGGGATTATTATAAAAGATCTTCGCTCTTTTTATTTCTTTAGCTATCAGATCTTTAGAAAATGTAGATAAACTACGGAAATTGGACTTTGATATCCTATCTTTAAGAATGTACATGTGTATAAATGAGTATCAAACAAACTTAGTGAATAAATATGGACTTCAACTAGAATCATGCTAAAGCAAACATAAATTTTAAAATGGAATGTAAACGGATCTTACTTTATATCTATATCTGTATGAGTATTAAATAAATTTACAGAAAAAAAATGAAAGCATGCCGAAGCATGTATAATTTTCAAAAAAATCCTCACGTCATACAATTTTGCAAGCACAGACATTTTATTACCTTGTTGCAAATGAAATAATTATGAATATACTTTGTAAAAAAATTAAAGAGAGTGAACTGGTAAATTCTAATAGTAAAGATTTTTAATTTTAACACTACTACATCTCGGACTATTAAGTCACTATTGATAGAAGCATGCTAAGGCATGCATACTAGCAAAATATATAAACCTGTTAGAAGGTGATGAGAAGCTTTTTTAAGTGAGAAATCATTACATATGAATGCGATGTATAAATACTTGAGGGAATGTTTCTAACACTTTATCTAACACTTTATGAAAACACCGACGGTGAATTGTTGGTAGAGGTAACTGAGTTATTTGAGATCGATTTGCCACAATAGTTGTTTATTAAATATGTATTTCCTTGTATGTAAATTAATTTCAACATACATACACATATTTACCTATATGTATATATCCACCTAAAAATTAGACCAACATTCACTATTTCAAGCAGTAAAATCTGAAAAAAGGAGTGACACATTAGAAGAAAAAATAAATAAAAATAGAGACTGACTGATCAACTGATACGTACACTCTGTCCGATAGGCAAACAAAGCACACTTAAACATTTCAGAAATATGTATGTACACAATACGCTGAACTTTAATAAAATGAAAAAAAAATCATTTAGAAAATCAAATGAATGCCATAGATGATCACCCTTCATAAAATAAACATATATGTACCTTATTAATGTAAACATATTATCAGTATAAAGCAACACAATTTTGGGAATTAAAATTTTAAAAATTTAATTACCCATAACGCTGACAGACAGAAATTTCGTCATACAAAATCATCTTGTATCCTAGAGGAACCGTCGAAAGGGTATACCTAAATTCAATGATCTGTTGATCGCTATTCAAGAAGAAAATAAGTTTTTTCATTATGATTTAACTAATTTAAAAGTACATTTAAATTCAGTCTCATATCTGTACTTCTTAACATAAAAATTAAAAATAAATGTTATCCAATCCTATATTATATGTATCTTAAATTCCAAGAAAGCTGTTATATGAAAGAATCTCCAGCGCTTCTAACTGCATTAGAGTTTAAGAAAAAATCTCCTTTTATTCAGTTGAATAAAATTTTAATTTGAAACAGTAAGCAAAGCATTCTTATTCATAATCGTATAATAGAAAATATAACCACCAAAGTACAGATTCTAAAAGTCTTATAAATTAAACAATATAGAAAATAACATAATTTTTATAAACATGTAAGGTTTCAAAAGTAATTCAAACGATTTCATCGCAAAAGAAGTAGCGATTGTTTTCAACAATTATGAAAATAATAATTTCAATATAAAACTCCCTTTTGATTTTAAATGTTTATCAATAACAAATAAACAGTAAGTTGAGTAACAAAAAACAAAAGAAAAAAAAACACTATCAGTATCTAAGCTGGAGTGCCGGATCAGTTTCATTTAAAAATGTTTATACATTTTTAAAAAGGCAATGCAAGATTTCCAAAAATAAATGTAGAAAGTGAAGGCTATATATATGAAAGGCTATAGTTAGAAAAAATTGCATACCCCCAAAAATGTCAAACGTTGACTAACTAACGTTGCGTCAACTTTAAAAAAATGTAAATTAAGTATAAGAAATATTTCTATTATAGTTACTATTACTATAGAGTATATATCTTCAGGAATTCAGTTTTACTTAAAACAGAAAATCCTCACAAACTTTTAAGTAAATGCAGATAAAACGTTTTTAATTTCAAATAATACACAACAACAACAAAAGATATCACACGACAAAAAAATGTATTCAAAGATTGAGTTGAACTCTTATTTGTATGTACGTACATACATACATACATACATACATAAAATCAATTTGTATGTATACATATCAAATTTCTTATCAACCCTGCAGATAATACGACTAGTCCATACATGCATGTCAGGACTAGTCGAAAGAGGAGTTGGAGTACTCCAAATATATGAAAAAAAAGGTGGTCGATTTAACATTGCGATGTCCTAGGGTTGGACCACATGGTACAACTTTGCATTACATCGGACTAACCCCAAAAACTACCCCATATGGAATAGTTATAGACTAAACACGAACACTTATCGTGCAGCATTGGATGGTTGTATGAAAATAGTCTTCTGTAGTTCATGAACGAAGTAGTTCAAATGAACGATGCAGTACTTTGAACTAAGTGAACTAGTTCAATTGTTTTACGCTCACTAGTTCAATTTTTGAACTAAGAACTAAGACACAAAATGAACTAACACAGATGCTGTGAACTAAATGTTTTCAACGTTTTGCATTACTTTTTCACTGTTTGTGTGCTTATCTTCTATACTCATCCATATGTATGTATGTATGTATGTATATTTAGTTCTTGTTCATGGCTTGCTACTACCACAAATGCAATAAACAAGTAAACACTTATACTACCCTATTCACAAAATATATTTTGGATTTATGAGATTTAAAAATATTTGTTTTATAAACCCTTTATTTATTATTTAATTAATTTTATTTTTCATAAAACATTTTAATCATAGAATCTGTCTTTTTAATATTTTCAAAGACCACAACACTCATAAATATGCATGTAGAATTGTAGATGTAAAATCATTGAACTAAAAACACAAAATATTTTGTGCAAAAAAGACCTAAATAGTTCATTGAACTAAAAAGAGCGATTGAACTAAATGAACGAACTAGTTCTTTTACAAATAATGAACTAAAATGACCGGTCACTGAAATGAACTAAATGGCACAAGTCTATATGAAAACGATATGATCCATGGCTGCATTACATGAGACCATGATGTAACTAGCCTGTTTCATCTTGATTGGGCCACGTACTCCAATATTATTTGCAGGGAATGCTCAAGTATTTATTAGATCTTAACAATCACACTTACATACATATCTACATCATGAAAATATATGAAGCGTCGTTTAGTCAAAGCACAATGCATAGACAAGCAATCCATACACTTAGGGAAAGTGTGCAGCTTAAGGAACCAATAGACGACATGTTTTTCAAATAATACACAACAACAACAAAAGATATCACATGACAAAAAAAATTAATTCAAAGATTGAGTTGTACTCTTATTTGTATGTACGTACATACATACATCCATACATACATACATAAAATCAATTTGTATGTATACATATCAAATTTCTTATCAACCCTGCAGATAATGCGACTAGTCCATACATGCATGTAAGGACTAGTCCAAAGAGGAGTCGGAGTACTCCAAAACTACTCCAAATATATGAAAAAAAGGTGGTCGATTTAACATTGCGATGTCCTAGGGTTGGACCACATGGTACAACGTTGCATTACATCGGACTAACCCCAAAAACTACCACATATGGAATAGTTATAGACTACTCGCATACAATTTGTGAGTGCCTAAGAAGAACGAAAGTATTCGTTTAAACACGAATAGTTATCGTGCAGCATTGAATGGTTGTATGAAAACGATATGATCCATGACTGCATTACATGAGACTATGATGTAACTAGACTGTTTCATCTAGATTGGACCACATACTCCAATATTATTAGCATGGAATGCTCAAGTATTTATTAGATCTTAAAAATCACACTTACATATCTACATCATGAAAATATATGAAGCGTCGTTTAGTCAAACACAATGTATAGATAAGCAATCAATACACTCAGGGAAAATGTGCAGCTTAAAAATAAGAATGCTTCACATTAATTCAATAATTTTCAATATAATACAAAATGTATATTGAAGTACCTAAAAACTAATGAGTTTAATAAATGAATACTGTAAATTAATATTTTTCCGTATTGAAATAAGAAATTTCAATATGAATAAACCTTCGTTAATGTATAAAAACATACTAGGATTAGGGAAGTTCAGATATATCATAGTATTTTATAGTACCAAATGTCGATATTGAAAACAATTATTTCTACCTACATATAAATATCAGCGCGAGAAAATCATTTACATACTGGCACACATACATACACAAAGAAGTGATCACGTAATACACAAACATACACACATAATGAAATTTTATAATATTAGGAAATTCAAACTCCTCTGTCATGAAATACGAAACAATATTTCTTAAATAAATAAACGAAGATTTCATAACATCACCTTTGTCCCCCACCATACGATCACGTACATTACTCCAAAAACATATGTGTACATACATTATCAAATACATTCCCTCTCCACTTCCTACAATAACAACAAAAGCTGGGCACACAAGTATACATACACATAAACAAAGAATCAAACTCACACACACACACATATAGCCAAGAAACTCTTAGCATGAAAATCCCCAAAATCTCCCCATTTGTAACAGGTTTGCCATCGTTTTTATTTTTTCCCGGTTTTGAATTCCCATTACTAATCTACTCAAGTTGCTAAATGAAGAGAATGATTTTTTAGATTAAATAGATTACGTGAACAAGTTTCCAAATAAAAAAGGTAAGTACTTCTCAAGAATCGATTATTTTATTCTCGGGCCTTGTTAAAATCATTAAGTTGGTAATCCAGTAAGGAACAGCTTCCACCAAAAATGCTTAATTCCAAACTCAATTACCTTTTTTAAATTTTTTTGCTGGGTATATTTCTTGACCTTTATTTCAGTAGTTTTTGCGGCACCAGGACGATTGCATTGCACCTGGTAGAGATAAAATATTTTTGCCAATTGCTGTTAAAAAAATCGTAATTGAGCTACGCCAGAAAAATGTTATTGATATGGATTAGTTTAAAGCTAATACAAGCCAATTTTATACTGATTGTATTGAATACTTAAATCACACTGCCTACGTAGAAGTTGAAACTCCCACGTGGAAAGTTTTTAAATACAATTTTGTTTTCATTATGGATAAAAGAAATGAGTTAAACATAAATGACACTGAATTATTTGATGAATTAACTCTTGTTAAAAGATATACCTCTTTAGAAAAATTAAGGTAATAGAATGAGAATCAAAAATCTGCAGAAGAGCGGTTGGTAAAAATGTTTAAACATTTTAAATAAAGAGACATAAGTTTCCAAAATGGGTTGAAAGTTGTCGAATTCAGTTTATGTTTATCTGGGTTCAATGCCCTAACAGAAAGAGTATTTTCTGTTTTAAATAATGTATGGACAAGTGAAAAAACTTAAATGACGATGGATACCATCAAAGCGTTTTTAATTACTAAACTAAATTATGTTTTATAATTTTAAAGAATATTTAAAAGGAAATCAATACTTGGTAAAACAAATTTATTTCACAGAAATGTACTAAAATTAGCTGTTTTGTATTTTAACATTCTAATCTAAACTTTTTTAATACTCTTGATATGTAACGAATAAATATTAATTTTAATTTTATAGTTTTTACAACTTATGTGGTAATAATCCCCAGAAACTATGTATGTAGCTATTTGTTTTTTGTACTGAGGGTCTACTGTACGAAACAAAAGAAAATACTTTCGAATTTGTATGCTTATAACTAGAGATAAGCACGTGAGTGTTTTCTGGCTCACGACACGCACGCTAACACAGAAAAATAATTTACTCACGCACTTTCACGCACGAATGATTTTGAACATTTTCACGATCACGCACGCTCACGAACAAAATATTTTTAATCACGCACGAGTCGTTTACGAGTCACGATCACGCACGCTCACGAAAATGTATATTTATAATATAATTTGCATGTTTTTTGGGTTGAAAAATAGGTTCTTACATATACATATATATATACATGTATATGTGTATGCTCGCGTTTTTGTAAAATTTACAATGTTAATTAAAATAAAGCAAAGTTAATTTAATATCGTTTTAAATATTCGTATTCGCGAATATCATTTTAAATATTCGAATTCGAATTCTCGTATATCAAAAATTGACATTCCGCACATGTATGTATGTATACATACATAATATAAATGTGAAGGTAAGACGTATGATCAATTAAATAAATGATAATCAAATAAATGAGAAAAGCATATTATATGAGAAAACATACAAATTTCTAAAATTTTTCTGTTACGTAACATTTTCAAAGACTCCCCCACCCCCACCATAACAAATCATAACAAAACTCGAACCCCACCACTCCCCCCTACAGCGTTACGTAATATATGGACGGCCTCTAATGAAAAAAAACATTTTCTGGGGTACAATTCGTCAGTAGTATTTTTGACAAAGGCACTGTTGAATCAGTAGTGTTTCTCAGTTGATACTTCCTACAGGGTATCTAAGAAACGTACATGTACACATACTTACAAAGCAGTATGTACCCATCAAACAAAATGCTCCGAATTCGTAAAGAGTTCCTAACGATTGGTCGACAAAATCTTCCGATTAAGGCACCGAAATATTACCGAAATCGTAACAATTTTTGTATGAAAGGTACGAATTCATTACGATAAGTCGGTACGAATTCATAACGACATGTCGGTACGATTTTTTTTTGCTTTTATAGCAGAGTACCGTTATGCTGCTGCTATTGTCGAAATAAATTGCACATACTCACGTTTTTTTAATATTTGTTACAAGCTTTTTTTATCAACATATACATACATATTTATTTAAAAAAAATGTTCACAGACTTTTACTTATGTACTCAAAAATCAAAGTTTTAATGTTTAAAACAAATTGTTCAGAGAAACTACCGAAATGTCTTAACGAACTCGGTACGACAAGTCTGAATTCAGAAAAATTCGAAACATTTTGTTTGGGGGGTATTCATTTGTCAGCTCATACTAGCATACATATTTATTACTATACATATATGCATTTATTATTATAAAATAAATTTACTCACGCACGAGTAAATTTTTTTCAGTCACGCTCACGAAATCACGCGTGATTAGTTTTAACATTTGATCACGAATCACGCGACTCACGCATGACACGATAAAATCACATATTTCCACATCTCTACTTATAACGTGTGAATTCTAAAGCATTTTCTTTCGTTATACAAACTTACATATAAATATATACATATGTATGTAGATTAGCGTATGTGATTACATTGTTATGTTAATTTTTGGATTTTTTGTTTGTGTTTCATTTTGTGTTTGTCCAAAAAATTAAAAATTTAATAAAGCCATTAAATTGACTTTGTTTAATATGTCTTAAAGGTTGTTTGTAATTTAGTTGCTGTTTGTTAAATATTTCCTTGTTCTGTATTTTGATTTAAAAATTATGGTCACCGTATGTATTATAGGTATATGGAACTCGTTTTTCTGAAACTTGTTTTTGGTTTTAAACACTGTTTTAACTGTATTTTGCAATTTTTATTAATTTTTATTTTTCAATTTGGATGTGTTAATAAGTTTGCATTGTTTTGTATGTATGTAAATGTAGACTGAATTTGTTTTATGATTATTTTGTGTTTACTTACTGATATTCCGCGTTATACGGATGTCTTTTCTTATTTACACCATTCTTCTGTTTTTATGCAAGCCACAGACCTTGCGACCGTTGCTACAACACGCTGGTTTATCAAGTTGTGTGTTTTGGACACAAACTATACAACAACGTGTGCAACATTAGCGCAGAACTTCATTTCACAAAAAAAAATTTGAGTAAACATGACATCGGGTACTACTGCGCATATTATAGTCGATGATTTTTTTCGTGCAAAACGAAGAAGAAGAATGTAAAAAAGGGCAGAAAAAAAATTTGGTAAAAAATTTTGATTTATATAAAAGGAAACATATTCTAACAACAAACTTTTAAAAACACTAAAAGAAAGTGAGCCAAAAGACCACAAAAATTACATTTGCATAGCATTTTAAGCGCACATATGAATTCGTGCGTGACGTTTTATATGACACTACGAAAATAAAAACAAAATGAAATGAAGTTGTACAACATACTCCTAAATTATACAATCTGTCTATACAACTTGCCAAAAAATCAAATCTTTTTAATCTTTCATACAACCGAGACAACTTCATACAACGACCCCACACATTTTACAATCTCATACATAACCTTCTCATGTTGTATCAACGGTCGCAAGGTCTGTGGCTTGCTTTATCGTTGAGATTAATATTCTGCTCACTTCTTTTACTTGCTTTCTCTTCTTTCCGTTTTTTTTACCGGACTATGTATTTTTAGTGTATGGTGGACACCAAAAATTGTAAACTATTCTTTTTTTTTATAAATAGGATTGGAGAAAAAAGAGAGGGATTAGGGCCAATCTTCCTTTTTGAGAAAAGTAAATTATAACCACTTGTAAATTATAACCACTCCACAAGTGTTTATAATTTTAGGAATTTTATTAATATTATATGTAAATCATAGCTGTCCATTTCACCAAACAATTGTTTAGAACAGGGTGACTGATGACATTTTTCAAAACGTGGAACCAAATAGGGAATTTCTCGAAAAAAGGGGCAGCATTAAAAAAAAGGGACAACTACACTTAACTTCTTATTTATAATGTATTATTATATAATTCACTTAAAAAAGGGGGACAAAAAGTGGCAAGGCAGTCGAAAAAGTGGCAAATTGCTACTTTAGTCGGTCAAACGGTCACGCTGGTTTAGAAGCCACACCCAGTGTGCACACTTATTTTTTTTAAATTCGGTAGAATCAACAAAAAAATAACAATTCAAAGAAACATAAAACATAACAAAATATATGTACTTATACATATATAAAGGGTAAGTGCAAGGAGTATCAAACTGAACAGGTTCCAAAGGCGCATTTAAAACTTCACATGTGACTGGAAATTAAACTGCCATAAACAAAGAAGCATTTCCAATAAAAAAAGTGTCATCCCCAGTTATTTGCCTTTACCCTTTATATAGATATGCTAGGCATATATAAATAACAAAGTTGAAACAAGAACTCAATCAATAATCAACATGTTTTTTATATTCTATTGTTAAATAGCTGTTGTTGTTATTTATATTTATTTTCTTTTACATAATCTTACGACTACAATTTGAAGCTGAAAAAAAGTCAGCCAATGTAGCAATGGTAAAGTAAGAAAATAAAAAACATGTTGATTATTGAGTTCTTGTTTCAACTTTGTTATTTGTTATTGAGCTTCTCATTTGTTTAAATGAAAGTTTATAATATAATAGCTCTAGTTGTTCTAAGAAGCTTTGGGTAAAGGTTCTCTGATGATTAGATTTAAATTACATGGGTTTGATCATAGCTTTGTGGCAAAAATGAACGAATGAACGAGTTGGACCCAGCTCTACTGATGATTTGCATTAGCAACAGTGAAATGCGCATAGGATCCAGCTAAACCCCTCAATAATCAATTTCAATGTATTTTTAATAAAAGAATATTTTACTTAATAAGTAAAATATTAATTTGGGATTATTAGTGCACTTAAAAATTTTAAACTTAAATTGTAACAATTCCCATAAACAACACTAATTATTAACTTGACTGCACCCGGTCAAAAAAATACTTGTGTGGCAACACTCTATTCTTAAATAGCTGTTGTTGTTATTTACATTTATTTTCTTTTACATACTCTTACGACTACAATTTGAAGGTGAAAATAAGTCATCCAATGTAGCAATGTTTTTGTTTCAACTTTGTTATTTGTTATTGAGCTTCTCATTTGTTTAAATGAAAGTTTATAATATAATAACTCTCGTTGTTCTAAGAGGCTTAGAATCCAGCTGAACCCCTCAATAATAATTTTCAATATATTTTTAATAAAAAAAAAAATATTTTACTTAATAAGCAAAATATTAATTTGGGATTATTAGTGCGTTTAAAAAATTTTAAACTTAAATTTTAACAATTCCCATAAAAAACACTAAGTAAAATATTAATTTGGGATTATTAGTGCGTTTAAAAAATTTTAAACTTGAATTTACTATTTGTTTACTTGATAAAGTCAGAAAATGTTCAATACATTTTCTTTTTTAAAAAGTGATGGCATGTTTCTACATTACAGGTAACTCAGAAATTTTGTTCATATGAGTACAAAAATTGGGGCTTTGGGGTTCCATAAAACATGTGTCAACTTTTTTGAGTAAAAACGTAATACGTTTTTATTTTGTTGTTTCTACCTAACAATTTCAATTGTAAATAATGTCAAATACCGGCGTCAAAAATAATTACTTGTGTAGAAATTAAAATAGATTTTTATACACACAATTATATATAATGGAACGATTATGGAAACTGTAAGCTTAGATCTAAACATTTTTACATATATACCATATTTGCATCACAATTTTGTTTTCAATTTTGTTCACATAAATTTGCTGAAGGAAAATAATAATAATAGGTTTCTTCAATTGCGTGAGACATTTTTATTGAGGTTCGCCGCTTTATACTGAAATTCCTTTACATCAAATCTTGAACGAGTTAGTTGGCAGCTCGATGTCTAAGTACATAATTGCAAGCTCTTACTAAATAATTGCAGAAAACCCGTTTAAAATTTTAATGTTTATTGATTTTATTTTTAAGTTAATTCATCGGGTGTTTCATTGTATGCTGTGAATCATATTAAAAACCCGAGGATATATCGGTTTTATGTGTATAAAAATATATTAAGTTTATATCTATAATAAATTTTCCCACATTTCGAATATATGGAAATATTAAGTTTACTAAACATTTTACTTTATATAAAGGGTGGTTAATTTTTAAGGGCTGATTTCGACCACTTTACATGAGGCTGTTAATTTGTAAGTGTAAAGTAAATAAAAATGTTGACGTCTACAACAAAACGTAGGTACATTTGTATTCAACGCACAAGGCTGTGCTTAAAGCACATTTTGAATTTAAAATTTGTTATTCCTAATTGCTATCTAGATGTTTCAAAGAAAGAATATTGGGAACATTTTTATTAAATGCATCAAATTATTAACCATTTAACGATATGCGTATGGTTTTGAATGAACGAAAGGTTTATTTTTTATATTTATTTCAGCAAATGTAATAATTTTACCTACTTGAAAGACATGAAGCACGAAAGATTTTTGACTAGTTTCAGTTGAATCTTATTAAGTTTTCATAATATGTGAAAAAATTATTGTATCACTATCGATGTAATTAGTTCAAAATTCATGATGCAGCCTTTTTCTAGTTTATCCAATCATTAATTACTGCTTTTCTATAACAAAATACTCATTATTTATTCAGTTATTGGATTTTGCTAGAAGAGTACATGAACTGACCTAATATTGGATTGTAATTTAAAAGCAGCTTTTTTTATTTTGTATGATTTTCTCCTACGGCTGTCACTCAGTAATGATTCTAGTATGGAAAAAACTTAACTTAATCGCCAAATTGTATACCATGGCAATAATGAAATTAAAAATACAAAAAGTGCTACCAAATATAACGTACGCTAGACAGATGTGCGATTGCTTTACGTGAGTACCTGCCATTGCGGCCTTATCTGACGTGTGCCAAAGCACTGGGTGTGGGTTAGACGCCAGACCAACGCCCCCATGCACCCTTTTAGAATGAACCTATGGCCCACTCCATAAGGCACATAGGTTGCAATCTTTGAATATAGTTATCCCTGTACTATATTCAATTACCTGGCTGAGGTAATTTGAGCTATCTAAACTCTGCTGCTATGTCCGTGCCCATAGCAGCTTCTGTTGAATGGCAACAGCACCTAGAATAGTGTCTGGCTGACCGCGTCAGACCAACCACTATCATTGATTTAACACTGGGAACCCAAGACTATTCTCCCAGCGTTTTTGGTAGCAACCACAGCCACCACGATAATTCTCCGGCTTTCATGCTAAGGTGTTGTGTATACACCTATAGTGAGGTCCCCAAGAGAATTCCTCAACCATTGCCGGCACAGTACGGCCACCATTCCGAGAAGAATGCAAGCTCGCTGCCAGATATTAGTGCCTACTACAGTCAGCATCATCCCTTTAACCCCGTAAGGTAGGATGAAGTCAACTAACTTCAGCACAATATTCTGACGACCGCAATACACTCGACTCCAAGTAAGCTCAACTGTCGGGCAACCGGCACCCGTGGCACCAGAAGTAGCCTCTGGTGAGACCTCGAATTTCCACCACAAGGGCTTCACGTCTATCGTCTTTTGAACTCAGGGGCAGTTCTAGGTGACGCTGCACCTAACTGACATCAACAGGACCTATCTTCCTTTTGTTATAAATATGTGCACATCCTTTGCTCTGTTTGTGTTCAGAGATCGGGTAGTAACACATAAGTTCTATGGGTAATGTACCAAAGGTACGTCAATGGAAAAAGCCACATCACCCCAGCTGGGACCCCGGGGTTGCTAGCCAAGTGTACTAGCTAGACAAGTGTACTATAAAAACAAATTTTTTTTCGTACCCGCCTGTGTACCGCTTGCTTGCCTGACAACTGACTGGTTATGTGGAAACAGGCCATAAAATTTTAATATAGAAAAATGTGTTGAAAAGTTTTTCATTTTACCAAATCGGAAAATAAAAAATTCAGTTTGAACTATCCCCTTTTACCTTTTTTACAACCGAAACAAATTCTTGTGATTAAATTTTAATTAAAATCTTTGTGCCCGCTTTTTCGATTCACTGTAATTCAAATTCTCTCATCCATACAGCTGCAAAACATTTGTGGGCTTTCTTGATTTATATGTAATGTAAATGTAAACGTTCCAGCGCTTATAGAATGCTTAAAAACGTGTCATGTCCCTGCAGATATACATGTACATACCTTGCAGGAAGTGCGAATAGTGAAATTGTCGTGATTTAATAGTGACGTTGTCAGTAGCACTACTGACCAGGTGTACCCCAGCCAATGTAATCATCTATTGACATTTAACATTAGCTTGTCATTGAAAATCTACCAGTAGACCTTAGCACTATTTAGAAGGTAGTTCTTTTACGACCATATGCAGATATTTGAACCAAAGTTTCACTAGTAGATTTTAGTGACTCTCGTCTACATATATTTGATTAATATTATTGCACACCATAATAAAAAAGAAAAACAAATTATTGACGCGTTCGTTGACAATATCACCAGATATACACTAGAACTGTTGTATCTAAGGTATCTCTACTCGCGCCAAAAAAGGAAAGTTGTCGACATTTCAACTAGTGCAATTGTCGCTGGAGAAAGAGTATTGACATAGAGACATATGGTTCTACGCTGACTAGAGGGGTGTTTTCTACACAAACAAAAAACTTCTTTGTGCACACAGACATACCAGTGATGGGAATTCGAAATCTTGATTTCGTGCCAAATCTGCTTTTAAATAGTGCCAAAATCACTTGAATAGTGTCAAGCCACTTTTTATATAATTTTAATACTGGCACTTGATGTTCATTCCAACTATGGTTCTTGAATGATAATTTATTGTGTCTATAACTAGAAAAATGTACGAATATCACAAAAAACACGGTCTAAAATTAGTTGTATATACATATTAATACATATCGAGCCCTATATTCGGCGACATGTAGTAAAAAATTTACTTTTTTATTATCAAAATTACTGTAAAATTTATCGTAAGCGAAAATTAACTGATATGCATGAATGCATCATATATTAATAATTTGTACTTATTGACAAGAAATACATATATAAAAACATTTTTTACGTTATATGTAGTTATGATTCTAAATGACATGCTTAAATACTATAATAACCCTAAACTAATTTAAATGATAAAATAACTTTTTCTTATTAGATGTACATATATGTATACTTAGTGACAGTTATATAATTATGGTTTGTGATTTTTTATGGCTAATATACTGTCGAGTTGTACAAATTCGTGCACGTTAAAAATATTAATA
Organism: Tachina grossa; assembly: GCA_949987645.1. Lineage (NCBI taxonomy): Eukaryota > Metazoa > Arthropoda > Insecta > Diptera > Tachinidae > Tachina > Tachina grossa. Next base: position 83,566,377 of record OX465275.1, read on the forward strand.
ATTGTTAGCTATTTATTTTAATCAAACAAAGATTCTGTCGGTATAGTGGAATTTGTATTCACATTTAATTTTTTCACGTACTTTATTTCGTTTTAGAAGCATTTTTTAATCAAAATTAACAGTGTTATTTGTGTCTCCACTCAAAACATATTCTGGTCCACACTTTGGAGAGCAATTCAAATAATAGTCCTTGAAGTTATATTTAGTTTTCAAATATGACGACACAAAAGAAATATAAGAAGACTTTAATTCTATTTATGTATTCAACAACTTTATGCTGCGAAAATTAGTTTTTGATTATTAATAATTCAATTTCCGTGCCATCTTCCGTTGGAAGATAGTGAGAGTTTCGATCTATATTGTCAACATGACGATCATCAATATATTTTTTGTTCAAAAAATTTCGACATAATTGATGAAATAAAAAGCCCTTTTAAAATTAAATGTAGTGTCACATTTTTAGACTGCATTTCGATAATTTATTATTTTAAGGATATAAGCTAAAAATAAAAATACATTTTGCTTATATTATCCGTTAAACTATTTAACATGAATAAAGTTTTATCATTGCATTATGACTGAAAATTGTATAATGTGAAGAAATATTTCAAGTGGTCCCACTGTTCAAAGACTCTATCAGCAACAACTTGACGATACAACCAACGGTTTGGGGAATACTTAAGAATTTCGTAAGTTTCAGAGTTTAAATATTTCTAAAAATTTATAAAATCTTGTCGACGACATGAGCAGTTACAAACAAATTTATAAATTCAATTTAATAGATCGTCAATGTCTCTGGGCATATTTAATGGACAAAAAGTGCCAAAAAGGGAGCGAGAGTGCCACAGTGACAAGCAACATTCAATAGTGCCAAAAATGGCACAATTGTGCCACATTTCCCATCACTGATACATACACCCTAATTGCATTGCGCCCAGCAAACACGCATTTTTGATTTTAAATTGCGAGTTATTTGAAGTCAAACGAGAAAGTATATATGTAAATATATGTATGTACATATAATAACAAAAACAAAATATTAAAATTTGTTTTTGTTTTGAATGTAAGTGTGCGACAAGTCGAACGTTGTCGATATCGTGGGCCAGGCTGTTAAATTCATGGAATTCATTTCGATTGAAATGTAGTACATACTATAGAGTAGCATGAACAATTCCATTCATGAAACTACCTAAATCTTTGTTTACTAATGCCCAACTTCGAATAAATATATTACTACTGAACAAACTGTTGATTTGATCATGCTGTGAGTGGAAACATTTCGCTTCATATACATTAAACACATTCACCCCGACTTCAAATGCCGCAAGCAGCATTTGTCGCCTTGTAACCGGCTACTTAATTATTTTGGAGACGGCAGCAGCACCATCTGCAGCTGATATTCAAGTTAAAGGGTTGCATTAGTATACTCGTTTGTATAGCCAAAAGAAATATACCATGGTATTTACCATATAATTGTAGTGTGAGCGACAGAACTAGTATAAGAGTTATTGTGTATGCGTGCTTTTCCAAGTTAAAATACAATTGAAAACAAATAACAATTGATTATTGTATTGCTGCTGATCAACTGTTTGATCTGCTTTTGCTCAAAAAATACATATTGTAATACAAATATATGAAAAAAACACTATTGAAACAAATACATGATGTGCAGATGTATGTGCGGACGTTCGTTATGTTATTTTGTGGCGCAGCCAAAGTATAGAGAGATAAAGAGACAATTTTGCTCTGAGAGTAATTACAAATGCATGTGTTTCATGTACATGTATCATTTACTTACATATGTATGTGCAATTTTGCTTTCATTCATTCATTCATCAGCCAATTACATTTTTTTTCAACACATCATAAGGCACTTATGGTAAAAGCAGTGTTATGTATCTTATTTGCCTTAGAAAAACAAAAAAAAAAAATAAATGTGTTGTTTTCATTTGCTCATTGTCCAACTATACAATAATTGCTTAAAAAATCAACATTTACAACTCGTAACAGAAAACGATAAATAACATATTTGTTCATACCAGAACTAAACAACACGCAAAACTAGTGCAAACAGATGTATCTGTGCAATGCTATAATTCAAGTACCACTTTTATATATTTTGCATTTATAAAAATTAATTACTCTTTTAAAACATACTTATTTCACGTAAAAGTACAAAAATTAATCAGTTTATGCTTTACATCAATTTTTGGTTATAGTTTCTGTTAAATAATATGAAATAATTGTACAAAATCATTCATTCAACATTTTGTATTGTACTAGCAATACTGAATTTTCTCATTGTAGCCAAAGAAATAGAAATTAGTTTAATTGGACTACACCGACAAAATCAGCATAGACAACAACTTGTCGCCCTGTTGCCTTGCTGTCTTCAAAAGAATCATTCTCATATAAACATGTGTATTCCATCCTTGACATTTGTGTCACAAACCACTCCTTAAAGTTAAAAAAACAAACTAATACAAATAAAATTAATTCTTTTATTCATTAAATACTTTATTTCAAGTACGCAAAACAAAATACAAAAGAAATACTACAATTTATTAAAAACGATTTAAAATCACGTCCGCACTCGTCGGCTGCCTGTTAATTTATATTCTCTTTTCCTCGTTATTCGCAGCCATTCAGCTACATTAATAACAAAACCTACACGGTTGTATTTTAGGGAGGTATCGCTGACAGTTCGGCCAATCCTGATCTGGGATCGTCCTCGATTCCGTTCTCACTATCACCTTCAAAGTCGAGTTTGGGTATATTAAGGCACCAAGGCTTCATTTTCTCAAAAAAGAGTAAACAAAGCAGAATTTTCTGTACGTAATTGGCAGTCCTGGTAAATCTTCAATAAGTTAACGATCCTTGTTGAGAATTTTAGAGATGATATAGGGATTTTTGTATTTAGGGTCAATCTTTCTGGATTCACCCGTTAGTGAAAATTCATTTTTGATGACCATCAGATCGCCTGGTTTATACAAAGTGGGCTTAGCATGTTTATTATCGAACAGGGTCTTCCATTTCTGCTTCTCGTGGGTAATATTAACATTTGCAAGGGCACGTTTTTTGCTACTAGGCGTAGAAATTTCGTTTTCTGACTTTTCGTCATGAATTGCGGCAATAATGTAATTCTGAATGATGTCGATCAGTTTAAAATCGAATACCAATTCATTTGGACTAAACCCAGAAATAGCATTCTTTTGCGAGTTGACACTCTACTGAAGATCCCTTAAGGAAAGATCCCAATCGCCCTTATCCGTTGTTGCGGTTCGTAAAACCGATAATATTCTAGCGTTGGCCCTTTCTACCTGATCGTTTGCCCTGGGTTTGCGTACAGCAGTTTTTATATGTCTGATGTGGTTCTGCTCACAAAACTGTTCAAAGGCATTGGACGTAAAGGCAGTACCACAATCGGATACGATAACCTTCGGCAGGCCAAATTAACTCGTCATCTCATTCAGTGCCGCTATGACTGGTTGCGTTTTTGTTGATTTTACGGGCTTCACGATCAAAAATTTGGTAAAAGCATCTGAAATCGCTAATACGTGATTATGACCGCGTTTGCTGCGAATAAAAGGGCCTAAATGGATATATAACTCTTGACATACTTCCGCATTTGCGGGAACCAAAAATTTTTACTGATACGTTGGATAGTTTTATCTAGGCCACAGTGACCCATTTCATCATGACAAGATCTAACAACTCTGCACCGAACTGACTTGGATACGACAAATTTTACCTGATCGTTTTCCTTGCGATAAAGACGTTTATTTATCAGACAATATTCTTACCTGATTTGCTTACCTTGCGGTGACTTTTCCATGTCCTTTAAGACGGCAACAATATTAAGTAAATCAGGATCCTGCACCTGCATGGTGAACCGCCAGTCTTCTTCGGAAATGTTTAAACTCATTATTCGGTCGACCAGCCCAGTTTGAGAAAGGGTAGGGTCGGGGGCACGACTCAGTGCGTCCACGTGGCCCATACTTGTACCCGGACGATGTACTATCTCGCAATCATAGTCGAGAATATTTATCCACGTGCTATCTTACGTACCATTTCCTTATTTTGTTTCGTCTGCGCAATCGCTGAGCAATCGGTTACCAATCGGAAAGGTTTACCCAAAACATATATACGAAATCTCTCAAGAGATTCTACCACAGCTAAGGTTTCAAGCTCATAGCTATGGTAATTTGAGTCTGCTGCAGTACAATGGCGACTATAATAACAAACAGGCTTAAACGACTTACCATCAGATGACTGGAGGACACCAGCAATGCCCACTGCACTGGCGTCGGTATGTACTTCGTGTTTATCGTGATAATTATAAAGGCACAATGCCGGACGACTGGAGAGTATTTCGATTAATTTTTCAAATGTGTTTTGTTAAATCTCACCCCATACAAACTGGTTTTCTTTACGTAGCAAACTGGTTAGAGGCTTAGAAATGATGGAATAGTTTTCGACAAACTTTCGGAAAAATCCAGTGAGGCCAAGGAATCGTCTGACTTCCGTAATATTTGTAGGAGGTACGTAATTTATGATGGCGCATATTTTGTTGTTGCCAGGTAATATACCATCTTTGCTCACCTTGTGTCCTAAATACGAAATCTGACGCTCAAGAAATTTACATTTGTCGAGCCGTAGTGTTAAACTTGCCTATTTTTTTTTAACACAAACACAATTCGCAAAGTGATTAGCTTGTCTGCGAAAAACATCTAGGATCTATGGTAGGAATCGAACCCACGACCTCTGGACTGAGAGGCTAGCATCGCTACCACTCAGCCACAGGGACACCCCTGCATAGTATTAGTATATCCAAAAACATATTTAATCGTTGCAAACCCTCATCAATAGATTTGCTAGGATTGATCACATCATCCAAGTATGCCAGCACTTCGCCTGGATTCATTTTAGATATTAAAGATTTCATAACGCGCTGAAACACGGCTGGGGCGTTCACTAGACCAAATGGCATTCTATTATATTCATAGTGGCCCTGCGTAGTCACAAATGCTGTGTATTGCTTCGAAGCGTCCCCCATTTTAATTTGGTGGTAGCCCATTCGTAAGTCCAGAGATGTGAAATATTTATTACCGGCCAGTTGCATAAACTGCTCCTCTAAATTTGGCATTGGAAATGGTGTTTTAACTGTTAAACGATTTATCGCCCTAAAATCCACACATAATCGGTGCTCATAATTTTTTTTTCCACCAGGACTATACCTGAGGCGTATGCTGAATTTAAGGGTCTTATTATGTTGGCATCCAATAGCTCTTTAACCAGTTTATCTACCACAGGCCGCTTTGAAAATGGTAGTCGATAGGGTTTCACGTTTATATTTAAAAAGTTGCACTCACCCAAATCTTGTGAGTTATCAGCAAAAGTTTCTCGATGTTTATTTAACACATTCAGAATTTTGGTCATATCATCTTTACTCTTTTCGTCGTTAGTGCATATAGCCATAATTTTCTCCAAACGACAAGACTCACCCTCTATTACCAAACGGCTGCCTTTTTGGCACAATATATCTCTACCGAGTAATATGTTTTCACATATGAGATCATCGCTTACCGTCAACACGTTAACGTTATGAGGTATATCATCAATAATGATATTGAGTCGTAATTTACCCAGACCTTCGTATTCGCCATTAGCAAAACCTCCTAAGAATACCGACATGGCTCGGGCCTTCCCAAAGTGTTTGCAAAATTTTCGCGATTAAGTGTACATTTACTTCCAGGATCAACAAAAGCATTTGTTGTAACACCATTGATAATTTAAGTTTAAAATTTTTAAACGCACTAATAATCCCAAATTAATATTTTACTTATTAAGTAAAATATTTTTTATTAAAAATACATTGAAATTGATAATTGAGGGGTTTAACTGGATCCTATGCGCATTTCACTGTTGCTAATGCAGATCATTAGGGAACCTTTACCCAAAGTTTGTTAGAACAACTAGAGTTATTATGTTACAAACTTTCATTTAAACAAATGAGAAGCTCAACAACAAATAACAAAGTTGAAACAAGAACTCAATACTCAACATGTTTTTTTATTTTCTTACCTTACCATTAATACATTGGCTGACTTTTTTTCAGCTTCAAATTGTATTTGTAAGAGTATGTAAAAATAAAATCCTCACAAAAACATAAATGTGAAAAAAGGCCAAGTTCTTATAAAAAAGTTCGGCCATTAAAAGTAGTGAGATATAAATTTTGACCAAGTTCTTGTTTGATACAATACCTATCACTGAAATATGCTATGCATTATATAAATTTGTAATCGTAAAGTTGTCATATAATTTCTAGAAAATTGTAACTATTGTTGGAGAGTGATGGGAGGACAGATCTAGAGAGGCCTCTACATGAATAAAGTCCCTATGAATATTTTTCGTGACGGCAAAATCTATAACATCTATAATCTTTCTTACGTCAGTAGGCCAGTAAGTAGGCTCCCCACTCGAAATGACATCTAAGCCCATTTTTGAAATTGTATTGAACAAGGCTCGACCTCTAGGTGTAACAAGACGCGATCCCCAGTACGTATGTTTTGCATTGTAGTCACCAGTCACTTAATCAGAATTGTTGATCCACCACATGCTCTCTCTCTCTCTCTCTCGGGTCCGTTGTATCATATAAAGTGTAACCATTTATTTTAAATAAGCTTCTTGAGGTCAAATGAGTCTCAGAAACCAACATTATATCAATATTTTTTTCCATGAGGAAGTGCTCAAGTTCATTTTTATGTTGGCGAATGCTGTTTGCGTTCCAGAAACATATTTTTAACGTGTTCATGGTTTCTTAACTAATGCTTGAAGCAGTGTATTCTGCATTCGCAGCATTTCTTGCATCACACTTGTCATATTTGTAGTAAAGTTGTTTATAGTTAGCACCAGATTCTCAATAGTAGCTTCAAGGCGACTAAAGTTAAAGCTTGAGTTTGAATTCGTTGAATTATTTGGCGGTGGAACATTTTGCGTGGGAATTGAACTAGTCTTAGAAGCATCAGCATACGATACACGTGAAGTAACTGGTTGGCTGATTTGAGCAAAAGTGTCAGAGTTCGCGTTTACTTGTAAAGCTGGAGTTAACTTGGGATTTTGACCCATAGCCTGTTTAACGAAAGAATATATAGGGCACCCTCTATAGTTAGCTGTGTGATTACCTCCACAATTACTACATTTTTTTCTACTTGATCTTTTGGCTTAGTGCAGCTAGCAGTACCATGCAATTCACCGCAGACAACACACACTGTAGGTAACTTGCAGTAAGTTTTCGTATGGCCATATTCTTGGCAATTATGGCACTGTACGGGACCTGAACGCTTACGTGGCTCTTCAACTGTGATTTTTCAAAGTAAGAGATACTTTACGTTATAAACTGGATGGGCTTCATTTTTTTTCAATTGTATGTCTTTCGGCTCCAGTTCAACCCGAAATAGAGATTGGGGGACCTTTTCTCTATTAAATATGTTGGTAACATTTTTTACCTTGAATCCTTGGTCGACAAGTGCACATTTTGCTTCCTCGGGTTCAACATATGAATCTATGCCCTTTAATACTATCTGTAGGCCTTTAGCACTCTTAAGTTGGTATGTGTAAAAATTTGTTTTATTTTTTCGAATTCACTAACAATTTTTCGGAAATCTTTTTCATTATATATTTGGATTTTAGTTTCATCAATATTACCTCGTTTAATTGGAATGATGTGAAAAGTATTTTCACCAATGGTCGACAGTAGTTTTTTTATAAGCGCGTTAGAATTTTTTTCTCTCAGATAAATAGGTGGTGGCTTAAAAGACTTTTGCGATGATGTAGAGGGCTTGTCGTCGGTGTCTTGCAATAATGAAAAACGATTTTGACGATTGGTAGATGATGCGCTGTTATCCCTAGACATCTTTGGAGCAGATGAAATTTTTTAAGAATTTGGGCTTCGCCCACGCTTTACCACTGTTATATATCTGTCCATTCCCACTTGTACCTTGGGTTTTGATCTACTGTTATCTGTAGTGATAACTTGGTTTAGTGATGAAGGCGAGCCCGATGCGGATGATATCGCAGACTTAAATGAAGAATTACTAGGCAATGGTAATGTTAACGATTCATTAGTTGGCATTGGACAAAGCGAAGTTGATCGCTGACGAAAAATTGGCTTTGCCGTTAAAAAAAGATTTTCATCAGATTTATTATTTATATTTTTTTCATTAAGAGTTTCAGAACTCACAGTAAAATAAGCATTTCTGCCGTTAGAACTCACTTCAAAATTTTTTTCCTTTGAGGTACTCATACAGAGTATTATTCCTCAAGGGAACTTTGTTTGTGTTTACGGTTTTTTTTTGTTTTTGCTATTTCTTGCTATGTAAAAAATATTAGTAAAGCCAATAAGCTTATTTATCAAGGTGAATATGTATTACGAATATTTTTTGTATGATTTTTGATTTTTTTGTTTTTTATATTTGTTTCGTATGTATGTATGTAAAAAAGAAATCCGCTTTAATGTCTCTTCACTATGAAGGTTCAACGAGAATTTTATACTTACAAACATTGTAATGACATTGACATTTAGTTAAACTACAATTTAAGCTTCATACTTTTATATAAATACATACATTACAATGTATTATAATTATAAAAAAAATTAAATTTTCGTACATGAAATACTGAAGTATATTTATTTGACATAATGTCTTTATTTAATTTAAAAAATTTGTTTGTTTTTATGGTTAAACAATTGTCTATGTGCATTTCGTTCCCGCTTGTGGAACTCGTCAGTAGACTTCAACCCAAAAAAATTTTGAATTTAGTTAACAAACTCCGTATGTTTATAGTAAGACTCTTAATACTATATTGAGCTTATAATTCATGCTAATTTTCCTCTAAAATATGCTAGACCGAAGTAGATTAAACATAAGGCTAACATTTTGTTGGAGTGATCACGCAAACTTTTTTAGGTGATAGTTTAAAGTATTGTATACGTGCAACGTATATGCAAGGTTTCACTAAAATGGTTTAAGTTAAAAGCTGTATATTAACAGCCTTATTTATATAACTTATTAAGGCTTTATAAAGGGATTTTGAGACAAATTTTCATAAAATTTTTTTCTTAAAAGCCTTAATAAGTGTTATAAATAGGGTTGTTAGTTTTCAGGTTCAAACAATAGTAGAGTGGCCCGCCCCGCCCATTCTGGTAAAACTTTTTGGTTGTTCAGATTTAAAAACCAAGGTTAATTTTAGTAGACGTGACCTTGTCTATTTTCTCAATGTATTTACATATTAAAGTCTGCTTAGCCGAAGTATATAAATCAAAAGGATATGCACAATGTGCATGCAAAAGTTTCAATAGGGGAGCTGGTGCTTTAATTTTTGGATTTTATGATTCAGTAAATCATATAGGACTATTTGTCTACAAAATGTCAGCTTTCTACAGTATAATATTACGTTAAATTTTTATGGACCTGGCCCCACTGACTTTTATATCTGTTAGTGCTTATGGTTCGTGTGTAGTTGTGTATGAAAAAGCTAATGGGAAATACATGGGTAATATACTAAAAACTGCTAAGTCGAAGTACATAAAAGAAAAAGCTACCAAATTATGAGTGTAGTCACGACAACTTTTCAAACAAGAAATTTTTACTTTGGATAAGTGCAATCTGTATGAAAAGTTTCAATAAAATTGAACTTAATTTTGAGTTTACATTGCTTGTTCCCAACCTTTGATTGAAACTTCTGGGTTTTTTAATTTTTCTTAGTGATCTCATATCTAGATTTATTTATGTATCAAATATCAAGTCTCTAGTACGAATTGGAGTTTTAACGGATACAGTTTCTTGGTTTTAAGATTTTCCCATTGCCTTACTCATCTACACTTACTTGTGCATAAAATTTTAGCCCTCTAGCGCGAGTATTCTAGACCGAAGTAGATTAAACACAAAGATAAAGTTTTATGGGAGTGATCACGCCCACTTTTTTATGTGATAGTTTAAAGTATTGTATACGTGTAACGTATATGCAAGGTTTCACTAAAATGGCTTAAGTTAAAAGCTGTATATTAACAGCCTTATTTATATAACTTATTAAGCCTTTATAAAGGGGTTTTAAGACAAATTTTCATAGGAAATTTGTCTTAAAAAGTATTTTAAGTTCAAACAATATTCGCGTGGCCCCGCCCATTCTGACAAAAAATTTTGAATTTTCAGATTTTTCTAGTTGGTTTCTCACCTATACCTACTCCTGTATCGAATTTCAGCTCCTTTGCGCAACTTTTAATTTTTAATATTTATTGGCGTAACCATGCCCACTTTTCCAAACTTAAATTTTTTTTCGGCCAGTGTTTATTATTTTTGTCAAGTTTCGTTGCAAACGGATCATAATACATACAGAATTAGTATATGTAAATATGCTGAGCCGTAGTACAGGAAAATGAAGTTGAAATTGTATGGCCGTTTCAACGCCCACTTTTTTAATGAAAATTTTTTAGGCTTGCCTTATCGCAGTATGTATGCCGAATTTCAATAAAATAGCTTCCATTAAGCGCCTTAGATTTGCTTATTTAATTCTAGCCTTTATGGGCGTAGCCTCGCCCTCCTGGTTAACATTTTCGGGTTTTCAGATTTTTTTATTTTAGTGCTCACCCAGACCTAGCTATGTATCAATTTCAGCTCACTAGCACAAATTTTAATTTTTATGGGCTTAGCTCCGCCCCCTTATTTAAAATTTTCGGGTTTTCAGATTTTTCTAGTTCATTGCTCACCTAGATCTACTTGTGTACCAAATTTCAGATCTCTAGCTATAGCGGAAGTGCTTCATAGTATTGATGAGTGAGTCAGTAGGTCAGTGATTCAGTGAGTATGTCTTAAAATATGCACTTTTTGCACCTCCATATCTCCGGAAACTTTCATTATAAAACTTTCAAACTTTGCATATGAGGTAACATAAATTTATTCTAATTATGATTTAAATTTTATAATTTTAGGGTCGCGGGGAACAAAGTTATGAGGGAGGTAAAAACAGCTCGAATGGCTTCCTGTAAATATACACACTGCGTGCATTGGTCGGAACTTGGCCTGGCGCACTCCCATGCGCCTAGATCACTCCCAGACAATTCAAACTACAGACAATCTCAACCAAAGAGCTACACATTCTCAATTGAATATCTAGGGTATTATTTGTATTAGACCTAAAAACAAGAGCTTTAATTTTATCCGGACTTACTTTAAGGTAGTTCATTTCCATACAATTATACAGATTAGCCAAATCGTAATTTATTGTAGCTTGTAAGGTATCAGAAAACTGGTCGTCCCCAGACCAAAACAGCTGTATATAATCAGCAAAAGCAAATGGTTTACAAAAACTATGTGACAATAAGGTCATTTATAAACAAAGTAAACAGTATAAATAGCCGAACCTTGTGGGACGCCAAATTTTATTCCTATGACATCCGAAGCCACGCCATTGTAAGAAACAAATTGTTTTCGTTCGCTCAAGTAAGACCAGATTAGACGACAAGCAGACAATGAAGATCCATACTCGCAATTAAATTTGTTAACCAACAAGGAATGAGCAATTTGATCAAATGCTTTAGTGAAATCAATAGACAGTAACACGCCTTTTCTACGACTGTTATATTTTTTCCTAATAAAGTCCGTGAGTTTCGTCAAAAGAAGGTCCCTACTACGGCCTAGACGAAATCTAAACTGACATTCATTACTAAAACCTCTATCATTGATTAATTTCAAAATTTGGTCCTTCATCACGTTTTCAACTCCTTTTAGAAAGTTTAGAAAGTAGACTGTCACTTTTTGGAATTGGTGTAATGTGTGAAGTCTTCCAATTACTAGGAAATTTTGAAAAGGTATAAATATGTTAAATCAATTTTTATTATTTTGCTGGGAATACCCTCGACTCCAATCGCAGTAGACCTAATGGAAAACAAGACAATGTATAAGTCAGCTATAGTGATGTTAGCAAAAGAGAAATTAGTAGTGTTACTAAACTTTGAGAAATCAGGTTAGATACACAGCATCAGATTGACTACACACAAAGTGTTCATTTATTTCGTTCACATTAAAGTCTATATCGACCAACCATTCCTTCGAACTCATTCAGTAGCTCGTTTTTAACACACACCATTCATCAAACCCATGTAATTTAAATCGGTTTGATCATAGGTTTCTGTCAAAAACGAGCTACTGAAAGAGTTCGATACAAGTCTACTTCGAAACACCAACACTGCGTAAGCTATAGTTGAATTTATACTTTTTAAATAATACATATTGATAACTAGAAATAGGTAATTTAGTACCTCTGTATTATTACTATTCTGCTAAAACGATAATTTTGTATAGTCTTTTTTTTCTTTCTTATATCGTTTCTTAGAGACGGATGATGAAGACAAATTCAAAGAAGTAGAAGACACTGAAGAAAATAAAAAAGGTCATTAGACTTATCAGTATTACTTGTTTTCTACCTTAAACTAAAAAATATAGTGGTACCAGGTCACGTTTTTGGGGTTAAAGGCTGTTATAACTCCGTTTGACTTAGGGCCATTATTACAACTTAAAGATAGTTAGAAGTAGGATTTTATCGGACGTATAAAAAGCTTTCTATTATTGCAAATTGGATTTAACTTACCAGGTAGGATAAATTTGACTATAATTTATCGCTCACTTTAGGTTAAAGTAAAATTTAGCGAATGATAAAGTTTTTATAGGTCCTACAAAATCCTACTTTTAACTATCTTTAAGTTCTAATAATGTCCCTTAATATGACAACAATTATGTCTGTAATATAATTTTTGAAGAACAAGCTTTCTTTAGATATATTAAGCGTGTTTTTATTATTTACCGTTCTGGAGTTATAGCTCCATATTTCAGCTTTTTTGCAAAAAATTTAGATCTTTTTAAACTTTGAGCGACGAACGGCACAGGTTAGTGTCAGTTAATATAGCTCAAATTTATTCTATCTCAATATCTGGAAAAGGGAATTGTTTTGTGGAGTCCAGAGGAACTAGATTCCGAAATTTTTTCCCCTCTATGAGATCCGGTCACTCCAGTACATATACATATGTATGTGTGTATATATATTAACAAAAAATAAGCACATACGATTGGCAGTCTTTGATTAGATTTTATAAAAAACTTTGTTAGAAAACTAAATTTATTAAATATGCACTGTACGTATACAAATTAACCACTCAAAAGCTTAAATTATTTTATTTATATTTGGTACAAAAGTACCAAATCAGGGCTATTGTGCCACACTCTCATTCAATATACATACTTCCCATTACTGTCTACAAATGTCACGTAACGTCGTCATGAAATTCTATTTTCTGCAGGTTCAGACGTTACATTTACGTGCCATTTCAGTCAGGTAAGCATTTGCATAGCTTTTCATGCAACAGATTCGATCAGCTGACACATTTACATTTACAGTTCTACATTTACAGTCGGGTAATTCTGCCTTAAGTCTACACAAGTTTCGTGAATTTTATGAAAAAGCAATTTTGAAATATAAGAAGAAAAACTGTTGTTTTGTTTTACTTTTTATTATTTTCCTCATTTATTTTCCTGTCATTGTATACAAATATTGTATAAAAAATTCTTCAATGAATTTTAATTAAGATAAAAAAATTTGTAATAAAAAATTAGTTTTAGGTGAATACTAGGAAGACAACTGGGACGAACGACAAATCTCGTCCACCGCACACCAACAACGAAAAATTAACATATCTTATACTTGATAAATGGATAATTGGTTTGATATTGTTTGTGTAAAGAGTAGGGTATTCAATCGGTTAACCGTTAATCGGTTTTTGGATTAACGGTTAAACCGGTTAATTTCAGCCGATTAACCGAAGTAAAAACTTTTTTTAATATTTTAGTGTGCTTAGAATGAACAAAGAATGTTCAGTGATTCTAACTTAAATAAAAATTCAAAAGCTTTCGACATGGCTATAAAAGGGTTTATCAAAATCACTGCTACGCTAATTTATCTTTATTTTAATAATTAAAAAAATCATAGCTAATAGATTTAATAAGAGACGAATTCAATTATTTTATACCTAATCTCTGAAATATTTTCATCTAGCAACAGTGTTTTAAAGTACAAAAACGAAAACAAAGAAATTCAGAAATAAACTTTTAAGCAGAGTCAGATGAGGACAGGCTAACAGAAAAAATATTGATAGTTGTAGTACAAGAAATTTTCTAACAAAATTAACCGAAACAACTAGAATTCTTAAGTGTTAAGATTTAAAAAAAAAAATATAACAGGACTCTATTGGCATAATAAAGGATTTATATGTTAAGAGAAATCCAGATAAAAGGACTGAGAAAGTAGATATTCTGTAATATGGATTGCTTTTAATTTTCTCAACGTCCACGATAAGTGAAAGAATTTTTCCAAGTCAAGTTTTATCAAACCTAGTTCGCTTAAATCCTTAACACTTAACCCAAATTATTTTTCTGAAATATTGTGTTAGAAGATCTCTTTAAACTATTGAAGTATATTAACATACATATATATAATTTTTTGTGCTTGATTTAGTTTAAGAATTATTATGTGTGTTTTTTGTTTTACTAATAAATTCAAATTAATAAATAATTTATGTACTTTCACTTGTTCAAATTACTTGTTTTATGAAAGAACTCAAAACAAAACCTCGAATAATTAATCGAGCGATTAACCGATTAAAGCAAAACCCCGATTAAATGAATACCCTAGTAAAGAGAGATAAAATTGTTTTTTCGTCGTTCATCGGCGCAGGTTAGGAAGGGTGGAGCTATACCGTACCTCCACTCGGAGACCCAATTCGGTCCATTGTGATTTCATCGGCGTAAGAAATAGAAATAAGTCCATGGCAGAGCTCGTCATGCACGACAAATTTCGTTTGACAGTGGTGTGTTAATTTTCATATGAACAAATGTGTTTTATTTTCTATGACGAAATTCGTTGTGTTCCCAGTTGAATTCGTAAGTTTCAGTGCAATATATTTGTGTATGTGATGTATGTGGAATACAGATGATGCAACAATTCCCCTTAAATTATATTTTTCTTTCCATAATTATTACAACCCTCAATTCCAAGAATTATCGATTATTCCACAAAATAATTTTTTAATTTTTTTTTGCAGATTTTTATATTTTACAGATTTTAGGTTTATACAAAATTTCGTATAGTACACAAAATTTCTTTTCATTATTCACGAATTTCTTTTGTAACATAAGCATTATGTTTCGTAAATTTACAAAAAAAAAAATTTAAAAATAAAAAATTCTGTTATTTGCAGACAAAAAGTATTTCGTAAATAAACAAATATCATTTATACTATCTACAAAGCATTTCGTACCGTAAAAACAACGAATATTTTCATAAAATTAACCACATATTTCGTTTATTATACCTATGAAATATTTTGAATGTAGATTCAAAAAAAGCGCTTTTGTGAGCAAAAATGTAGTACTCCAAACCGAGAACTCGACGTAGAAAAATCAGCAGGGATATCAGCAGGTTCGTAGCGCTACTTTTATTTTAAATAGTAAAAACCTGCTTTATTTGAAGCAAAATTTTTACTGGGTATGGTCATGTAGCCTTCTATCAAGTATGACTAAATTTTCTCTCTCTCAATGTTCTCGGTAAATACTCGTACTTCAAACCATTAAACAATGAGCCTAATTGTATCAAACATCTCATCGAGTGATAACTTTATAAAAAAATATAATAATAACCGAAATTAAAATAAAAACTTCTTATGTTTGTCATGCAAATTCATCCCTGAAATTTTTTTTTTCAGAAAATACAAGATTAGATTCGCTTTTTATAATATTTGAAAATAAAAAAATTTAGGGCCTGTTCCGCGATGTCGACTGTAAACGTACCATGAACAACTTGTTTAAAAAACAACAACAAAATAAATTTGTGTTTGTTTTTAATGTAAGTAACGGATCAAAAGTTTTCTGTCGACATTGTATAATTTAATGTGTTTTATATTTACATGTTCCTAATATCACAGCATAATCAGCGTTGTTATTAATTTAATTTTATTACATACTATATGATCTTCACATTGTATTATTTTAGTATGGGCGTTCCCATGTTGGTGCAAGTATAGTAGAGTCTTTCGAATTTATTTTCACCCCAATGCGATTCTGCTGACGTTAGGGTTATTTTTCATTTAAATGTACTTTAGTTTTGGGTTACATATGCATTAATGAGTAGAGTTACATTTGTTATAGTAAATACATTGCTTTTCTTGTTTTGTTTACATCGCGCTAAAGCTTTTATTCAGACTTTTTGCACTTAAGCTACGAGTATAAGATAATTCAAAAAGTTTTGATTCATATGTAGTTAAAAACAAAAGCTCAAATTTATTATGTAGTACTCAACCCCGGATACCTTCGCCACCAGAAGCAGATGAAGAGGAAGATGAGGCTCTATTAGTGCCATCAGTCCTAGCACCACCAGAACTAGCACTGGAAGAGGATGAGGATGAACCTCCTAGGCTGGGTCCATTCCGAGACTATGGCGACCAAAGCCACCACCGCCTCCTGGGCCACCGAAGCCGCCGCCATAGCCACCGCGACCGCTTGGGCCAAAGCCACCACCGTAGCCACCGCCACCACCTGGGCCACCAAAGCCACTACCGAAGCCTCCGCTCCCGCCTGACGGGCATATCTACCTCCGAATCCTCCACCACCACCTGGGCCACCAAAGCCACCACCGAACCCACCACCACCCCCTAGACGGCCATAGCTGCCGCCGTAGCCTCCACCACCGCCTGGGCCACCAAAGCCACCGCCGAAGCCACCTGTACGTCCAAGGCTACTGCCTCCGTTAGGACCCCTTAAACCGAATTGGGGTATTGCGCAAGCGACTGCCATGAGCATCGTCACAACAACAAACACTTTCATTTTATTTAGCAACTTGATTACTCCGTTTAAAACTATTTATACAACTATAAACATTTTAAACGCGTACAAAACTATTTATACAGAAATTTTTAATTGAATTTTCATTGCTGAATTTTGACTTTTAAAAAACAATTTCAATTAGAAGTTTGGCAGATAATATTTTTTTCATTATTTACAATACTTTCTATCTCTAAACGAGTTTAACCGACAAAAAATATAACAAATAAACTGGCTTTTTTCTGTATCAGCAAATTACTGCTAAAAATTCTCCAAAACGGAATCTCTCGATACTATGTGATTGCTTGAGAGCAGCAGACGTCCATTTACACCAACCCCCGGAATGTGAGGATTTGGTGGTATATCTTAGCTTTTTTAAGTTTACCAAACATCTTTACAAAAAAACACGTTTTCAAAACTATTTATTTTTAAATATGACATACTGTATTTTCTATAAAAAAAATAATAATTAGTTACAAAGATACAAGTTGTTGAATTAAAAATAAATATATAAACAACTAATTATGCAAATATTTCACACTACGTCCT